>CM053587.1:190445257-190494440 GCA_028646515.1 Pseudochirops corinnae
CATCAGAGAACATAGAAATTTTCATCATTTTCTTCATATAATTTTAATTAGATTTGCAGAAGAATGGAGCCAGGAATAAAAATATTTCATTTGATGATCTGTAATATTGAAATGCTCTACTTTAATGATGTCAAACTCAAATAGAAATAGGGGACCACTAAACTGTACTGAAGGATCCTTGTGGGGCACATATTGACTTAGAAAACCACACATGTTTATTTATTTCTTTTTTATGAATGCATCAACATATTAAAGTCTGATAGTAACTACATTTTAATCTGATTTGGGCTGTACTCAGGAGCGTTGTGGGTTGTGTGCTTGACACTTCTGTTCTACATTATGCAGAAGTTAAGAATGCAGTCATAGCATCCCATTGGTTTTGCTTAAGGTATTTTAATTTAATCTTAAAATCAATATTGTTGTGGGATTGTTTTTATTCAGTTTTGAGGTTGTTGTTTTCAGCTAAAACTACACTAGAAGTAACTAAGCTGTCACCTTGTTTACTGTTAATACATGTACACATTTTTAATAATGTTCTAGGTACCCAGAGGCCTTTGGGGAAGAGATATCCTATAAATATTTATAGTGATTATTATTACAACTAATAAAAATGACTAGCATCATTATGCATGTAAAAAGTAGTAAACTTTTATGATTCAAAGTTCTTTCTAAAGATGCAAAAGAAATTATTCAAATCTACGGTCTTCCCATAAAAGTGTATAAAGTTCAGCTTGCACCTATTTCTCTGTAGATGCTTTAATTAATAGTAAATTGGATTTTTAAAATGCTATATTCAATACCACTGGTCTCAGCTTCCTATTGTACAACGCTTTCAGGTTCTGAGGTGGTCATAAATGTGTTCAGTAGTGTGTCATTAGGGAAAGCCAAAATTGACATTTCCTCAGTGTTATGGAATGAGACTAATGCATTGTACCTAATACTTCCTTTGAAACAAGACATCACAAACGCTAAACCTGAAGCGCTCTGAGTAAAAAAGTGATTTATTCCTTAACAAATATTTAGTATTCTTTTTTTTTTTTTTTTTTTGCTTTTTGGAGGGCAATTGGGAGTTAAGTGATTTGCCCACTAGTAAGTGTGTCAAGTGTCTGAGGCCGGATTTGAACTCAGGTCCTCCTGACTCCAGGGCTGGTGCTCTATTCACTGTGTCACCTAGCTGCCCCAATACTTAGTATTCTTAAATGCAACTTTTCATTCACAATAAGCTGCTATTATTTTTAGTAAACATTTACATAAAATATATTATACAAATTTAAAGAAGAGATGAAATAAGTTTTCAAATTAGAACTAAACTATATTAATCAGTCACTTTTACATTGGGATTTGAACTTTACACATCACTTTCCTCCCAAAAATTTCATGAAGTAGTTGATGTTCATTAAAACCATTTTACAGATGTGTAAACTAATTCTCAGCAAGGAGAGATTGCTCCAAAGTTGTAAAGCAAGAAAACAGGCACTGCAAACCTGGTCTTCTGTGGCTCCTACAACAGTTGTTTGGCAATGATTTTCCTAAGTAAAAAATGTTTCATGTATTCAATGGATCAGGCAGCAAATATGCTGTGTCTGAAATTCTCAAACAGAGCTGCCAGATCTTATTGAGCTCAAAGTTAGGTGATTGCCATAGGAATCCATCCAGAGGTGACAGGGGTGCTAAGATAAGTTTACTATCAAGGGATATCCAGAAACCTCAGGGGTCTGGTTAACAACCAGTCTTAAAAGGATGTAATGATTTGCAATGCTGACCAAAGGCAATTTTCCCCTTGTTGAATTGAATCAATGGGTCTATATTCATGTACAAGTGTTATTTGTTTGCCTTTGTAGAGTCCTGAAGGTGCCTTTCCTTACTATTGATATTTTCTTCCATGTTTTTTTTTAAAGCTTTTATTATAGATGCTACTTAGATAGCACTTCAAGCATACTGCCACCAATTCTAACGAATATTTCCCATCTCCAGAGCTTTTAAAGTTCAGAAAGTTATCACCTGGTCAGTACAGTGGTAGAGCAGTAAAACAAACTCTTCTCGCCCCCATGGGCAATTCCCTGTCAGGAGTCCTTCACCACTGGATCAAGCCACCACTCATTTCATCTGCTGCTGGAATGTGTGATTCCTAACTGGTATGTTGTATTAAACACAGGCCCAGATGAGTGTCTGATTCTTTCAATCAATCATCCAATATTTCATTTGTGTCAACTAATGCTTTCATGCAATGTCCAAAAGTCCATAGAGCTTCCAATTGACTCAGAACTTATTCATACTTAGTCCATTTTTTTATTGATTGATTAATTAGAGTTTTATGGGTCTTCTGTGATTACTCTGAAGTGAGAATGGGAAGTCCTCTCTTACACAATTTAAAATTTCATCACATTTGGTGGCATTCTGTGATTACATTGAGAACTGAGCTATATCATAAAGCTCCTAGCTATGGGTATGCTTGCAAATGTTTAACAACTGGCACTCTGAAAAAAAAATAACATGCACAATATGCTTTTAAGGTTAAATTTTATTATTAATATTTTCTTTGTCCCTTTCTTAAATCTAGACAGTCACCAAAAGAATAAATGAAGCCCTGATTTAGAGTGTTTGCTGTTTCCAAGGTATAAATATCCCCACTTAAAATTTAGCAATTTGGCCCTCTGAGTAGGATGCACACCCTGCAGCACACCCTGACTTCTACCTTATGCTGGAATTGTTGAGGCTTAAACTCAGAGATACCAAAAACTGTTGAGGTTTACTTTCTGCCCACCTAGGGCCAAACACTGTTGAGACTCAAACTCTGAGACACCAAAAACTATTGAGGTGTCTTGATGGTGGTGGAATCATGTCAAAGCATTCAGAGTCAGACTGCTTCTAACCCAAGTATAGGTTATTATTGAGATTGATGTCTCTCATGAAGCAGGTTAAGTTCCAAGAGGAATCAGAAACCTCAGAGAGAGCAAGATGGATTTCTTTAGGGTGAAGATTCAATTACAAAACAGAATTCATGAATTTTAAAAAGGCAGAATGGGTTTATTAAAGGATTACATAATGGAGGAGGTCTTCCAGGCACAATGGAACTGTGCATGTGACTACCAACAATGCATATGAAAAAACCCATGGAGGGGTACATATGTATGATAATGATATAATAATAAGCCTTTCAGGGTGGCTAGGTCATGCAGTGAATAGAGCACCAGCCCTGGAGTCAGGAGGACCTGAGTTCAAATCTGATCTCAAACACTTAATATTCCCCCCTCAAGTATATACATATAATAAGTTCACTCTAGGTCAGTTCTTTACTCTTATTGCACAGGTGCCTACTTAGGGAAAATCCCTTATATTCTGGGGCAATCCACATCCTGCTCAAGCATCCTGGTACTGATGTTTTCTGATTGGCTGACTGTTGTGGTCCTGTCCAAGACTAGATGGATCTGGTTGTGATTGAGTACATGGACATACCTGATATTTCTGTGGGAAATATGAGGAATGGGTCAGAGGGTAGTGCCTAGGTAGGGACAATGACTGGGTTCCAATTATATAGGCACACCTGCTGTTCTGTGAAAACTATGAGTTCGTGGACACACCTGTTCTAGTGAGCAATGAGGCATATATGAAGAAGTTAGGACACTGGCAGGGTGACTAAGTATATACAGTGGGCCAGCTGTTCAGTTGAGCCTACAAAGAAGTTAGAATATTGGGACTGGGGGCAGCTTTATTAGGCTTCCGTCAGAATGAATAGTCTAATACAACTGTATAGGCTCAAGATTTTTAGTGGTGTCCATCCCAAATTCCCCTCCTGCTCAAAAAAAGACAGGAAACAAAATTATTTTCCAAAGAAGTTTTGTCGGGATGTTGTGTTACCTGAAGGTCAGGAATCAGTCAATGTGTAGTAGGAAAACAGGTATTAATGTATCTTCTTAAATGTAATTTCTCCTAACAAAATCATATCAGTTTCTCATGTTGAACCATTTCATAGTGACAAGAACTTCAATGACAAGAACTTTCTTTTCTCAGTCTTTAATAGCTGTGGCAGCAGCAGTTGCTGGGCTACATCTTCTCAAAGGTTGCTTCACAGAATGATGACTGTGGACAAGTGACTGGAAACACTGTTCTTCCAAAGATGTTTCCTTCAGAAATCTGAACTTTCTGCAGTGAGTATGAGGGGGATGTGGTTAAAGTAATGGTGGTGATTTCATTCACCTGACACATACTGTTTTCTGTCTAATCCTCAGGGTTCCCTGTTGTTTCAAGTAGGGTGACTTTCATCAAACAAGTGTTTTGTTTTTTTTTAATAGCCTGGAAAACGTTAACATAAATTGTTATCTTGAATACAGTTGTCATTTTCAATGATACCAGTTGGGTGATGATTTGAGCTTAAGTTGGCCCACATGGTAGACTGTGAGCAAGGTATTGTAGGCATAGCCCTGGACCCAACAAAGAAAAGCCAGTATATTAGCCCAGAAGTAAGAAAGATTCTTTGTAAGTCACATCTTGTTAAATCTCAAGTAAGGCAAATGAAAGCTTGATTCATGGATAACATTTAAAGATAATGGTCAAGTACACATAGGTGGAGGTTAAGAGAAACTTACTCAAAGATAAATATGAAAGTGAAGCCTATAGGTTCAGTAAGAGGCCAAATTTTGGGAAAAACTAACTGAATTGAGAGAATCTGATGGTTTTATAGTGTGCTGTAGTGGGGTTTCATTGACCAGACTTAGCCCTACTCACTAATACACTGCAACTGAAGGGCTTGCTTTTTTAACAACTTAATTAAAATCTAGGTTTTGATTCTGTTTCTGGGACTTACTAGCTAAGTAACCTTGAGTAAGTTATATAACTGTTTTTAGCCCTTTTTGTTGTCTTTACCTGCAAAATGAGAATTAAGACAAACAAACATAAAAAAGATATTTACATTGTTCTCTTCCCGGGATGATAAACCAAAATATACTATGTAAATGTCAACTGCTATTACTGCTACAAGGTTCTGGAGATCCATTCATTCTTTGAGGGCTTAAGGTAGCATGTTCAACAGTGATTCTCAACCTGTGGGTCGGGTCAAATGACGCTTTCACAGGGGTCACAGGGGTTGCCCAAGACCATTGGAAAACATATTTCTGATGATCTTAGGAACCAGGACACTGCTCCTCTATCCATTTCCAGGCGGGTCTGCCCACATGCAGTTACGCCCACATACAAATATTAAAGGGTCACGGCATTAGGAAGGTTGAGAACCATTGATGTACAATGATCAGGACAGTTAACTGCATTTTTAAAAGCTTCTTAATCTATTCTTTGGGAACTAGATCAAGGGTGGGAGTAGGTAGAAACTAGGAGAAACTAAAGCTTCCATTGTCTAAATATGCTAGTCACATCAAAATGAAAATTCCCAGGCAGAGTTTACCAACTTAAAAAATCTAGCTCAGTAATGGTGGGGGAGAGGGGGGAGAAGGCCACTAGTGGGGGGAGAATAAGAAGCTAGTTCTTGTGGATCTGATTTATTGTACAGCCACAATGGTTTTCATGGTAACGAGGGGTCATAAAACTCCCTGAATTTTGATCTATTGACCTTGCATAAAGAATCCAGGGCATTGTTTTTCAAACTTGGATACATGTATGTACCCACTACACTTTTCCCCCTGAACCTTTTTTGCCAAATGAAGAAAAGGGAAACATCTTGGTAAAAGAGTCTTTTTCCCCTTGGTGGATAATTAAAAGTTGCCTGGAGCCATAGCAGCTTGCATTTGAAATATATTTCCATCACACAGAAATTTAAGAAGGATCAGTTCCTAAATTTGAGAGCTCCAAGCCATATGTAAGAACTGTCACCAAGTATGTTTTTGGGTCAGTAACTGGTTTGTTTCCCTTTCCTCAGGGTCACTAATGGAATGAGGGCCCAGCATGGTGTCAGAGAGCAGTCTTAACAAAAGTATTGTATTTCAGATCAGGCATAAAACCCAAGCCCTGACCATCTGTGATTATGAGATACTCTGGGGGCACTTTTCTAAAGAGAGAGATTCTTATGAAAGTTATAACGACCAATTTTTAATTGGGTACAATATTTGGGTGGCTATATTTTTTTTCTAGCAGCTTTGCTTGCAGATTATATTGCTATATTATCCTAAAAGGCCTTTTACTACTGCTAAATAAAAAAAAAAATCTCTTTTACCCAAAACCATAGCATCTAAGTCCCCCTTTTTATCATTATGCACCAAATGTCATATTTCTTGCATTTAGAAAGAAAAATGAAATAACCCATACTTGATCAATTTAGATAAACTGAAAAAAGCTCAGGACTGGTCATACTCTCAGCAAATTTTGGCATGTCATTGTGTTTCTACTGGAAATTAAAGTGAATATGAGTGCCTTTGAAGAGTAATTATTTATCTAACCTATCTTTCCAGTCACATAGACAATGCAGAATATACATATATATATATATATATATATATATATCAGCAGTCAGATTCCCTCCATTGAATACCTAAGTCAATGATGTGAAATGAAGATGACTTGGTTTCATATAGTATTAAAGTAAATAAAGTCTTCTTTTCTTTTCTTTTTTTCAGTCCAAACATGAACAGTATTATATGATCAAAGATTTGGAGCTAGAAGGGATCATAGAAGTAATGTAGTTTAACTCTCTCATTTATACAAATGAAACTGAGGCAAAAAGAAGGCTGAAGGTCACATAGGTATATAAATCGAAAACATCGGATTTGAACCTAGGTTCTCTGACACTAAATCAGCATTCCCACCAGACTGTACTTATGTAACATCATTTGATTTTAAATTCTTGGACTACCTTACCACTCACCCTCTATGGTCTATGTGATCTATATTGGTATGCTTATAAGAACAGCTATTATTATTTTTTCTGTATAACATAATAATCCATTGTTCTTTCATATGAACCTTACTTCTGTCTCTCATCTTGATGTGGAGGTAGCCTATGGCAGCTCTTACATAGGGCTTGGAGCTCTCCAATTTGGGAACTGACCCTTCTTAAATTTCTGTGTGATGGAAATATATTTCAAATGCAATATATTCAAAATTGGCAAATTCTGGATGGTCCCTCTTGTTGTTTATTCATTTTTCAGTCATGTCTGACTCTTTGTAACCCCATTTGGAGTTTACTTTGCAAAGGCACTAAAGTGGTTTGCCATTTCCTTCTTCAGATAATTTTAAAGATTAGGAAACAGAGGCAAATTCAATTAAGTGACTTGCCCAGGATCATATAGCTAGTAACTGTCTGAGGTAGAGTGTAAAGTCAGGAGGATAAGGGTTTGTAGTCAGGAAGATGAGTTTACCTGACTCCAGGTCCAGTTCTCTATTCACTGAGCCACGCAGCTGCCCCTAGCTGCTGGATGGTCTAAAAAAGTTGAAAAAACTTTGCGTATAAACCTGACGATAGTCATTATTTCAACGACCCAAGAAAAGGCCCAGTTAAGATTTAAAGCAGTTCTGTAAGATGAGCTTACTCATTTGCACATTTATGCTGCCAACACAATATTCACAGCACCGATGACAGCTGTTAATATGCCAGCATAGTTTTAAATCATAAAATATAACAAACTATCCATATAGAAGACAAAAGGAAAGCATTAATTCAGACACCAGAAAACCAAATCCCAGCATCAGGAAACCAAATCCATCACAGCAACATAGAAGTTAATACACCAGAATGAAGCAAAAACCCATACCATCTTTTAGACTTCCCACAAGCCAATACTTACAAACCTAGCTGTGTGCTTACCTGCCATTCTTTCTCTCCCACTGCCTAGCTGCTCTGACTCCCAGCTTCCTATGGGCTGTGCTCCACCCTTCAGCAAACTCCTCCCACCACAGGTTCTATGTGATTACATTCAGTCTATTAGGGGATAGGAACGTCTTGAAATTACTTTAGGCTTATTAAGGGACAGGGAAGATCTTCAAATTCCCATTCTCATTACCACCTTTGGAGAGAATTACTTATAATGAAGAAATTATATTAGAGGTCTTTGAAGTATTGAAACATTGAATACTTTGGTAGCTCAAACTACTACTTTTTTAAAAACACAGAACTATTTTGCTAGTCTTCTTCAAAATCATATTGAATTTTGCCAGAAAACATAGGATGCTGACTTTGTCTCTCATTGACTATAATAACATGAATGATTGAGTTAGTTCATCATTCAACTTTAATAACAATTTAATAGTATAGTAGTACCTTGGGAAGCTCATGGAATGTGCAGGTTAGCCACATGTTCATTCCATTTCTGACTCTGAAAGTTTTCTGCAAAGTTCAGAAATCTTGTTATCCTGAAGCTCACCCTACTGTCATATTTTTCACATTGGAAGTCTTCTCTTTCACTGTGTCCTCAGTATGATTGGTTCATTTTCCCCCAAAAACTCAATTTCAAGAATATTCACACCATCTCTGTCTCCACTAATCACTAGGCTGTACTTCTAATTCTTCAGACTGTATCTACAATGCTATTCCTCTCATCTCCACTTTCCAGTTTCACTGAATTATATTTAACCATCACAATGTAAGTTCCAGGAGGTGGAGACAAGATGGTGAAGTAAAAGCAGGAACTTGCTTAAACTCCTGCAGCAATCACCTCCAAACAAATTTCCCACTGAAAGGAGCCTGGCAAGCCTACAGGAAGGGTCTAATGGACAAAACTGGCAGCCAAGTGCAGTCCCATGTGAGCTGTGCAGGCCCAGACCCAGGGCAGCTCCAACCAGTGGCACAGACCAGCCAGAGCACACTTCAGGAGAGTGAATCAGAAGCAGTTTCTAGACTTCTCAACCAATAAACACCACAGAAAAAGTAAAAGGTCAATGGGAAATTCTGTTGGAAATGGGTGACAGAACAGCATGGTCTGGCTCCTGCCCCCAGGGTGAAAGGGGGCAGAGGCGTGGCAGCTACAATTTCTGCCACATACTTGCCTCCCAAGCTCCTGGCCTGCAGACATGGGGGGACCAAGTGACCATTCAGAGAGTAATCACTCTTGCTTTGCCCTGCATGCATCTGGGTTGCAGTCTTGGTTGGGGGTCCTGGAGTGTGTGGCCAGTGTTATCAGAGCTTCTGGTGTCTGTACAGAGGGTACCCTCTTCATAGTTCTGACAATTGTGAAAACCCCAGCAATTTGGGACACAGCTTTCTCCACAATGGAAGCAGAGTTCTACCATGGCAAAGATATCTAAAGTCAAGAAATTGGCTGTCAAGATGAGCACACAGAGGAAGTACAATCAGACCACAGAAAAATTTGTGACAAAAATGATCAAAATATGGAACCAGAAGAAGATAACAAAGTCAGAACTCCTGCAACAAAAACTTCCAAGAAAAATATGAATTGGTTAAAGGCTATGGAGGACCTAAAAAAAGATTTTGAAAAATCAAGTAAGTAGAGGAAATATTGGGAAGAGAAATGAGAATAATGTAAGAAAATCAAGAAAAGCAAGTCAACAGCCTGCTAGAGGAGACCCCCAAAAATATGGAAGAAAATAACACATTAAAAAATAGACTAACTCAAATGGCAAAAGAGTTCCAAAAAGCTCATGAGAAGAATGCCTTAAAAAGTAAAATTGGCCAGATGGAAAAGAATTTCAAAAACTCACTGCAGAGAATAATTCCTTCAAAATTAGATTGGAGCAAATGGAAGCTTGTGCCTTTTTGATAAATCAAGATACTATAAAACAGATCCAAACAAAGGAAGAAATAGAAGGGAATATGAAAGATCGCATTGGAAAAACCACTGACCTGGAAAATAGGTACAGGAGAGATAATTTAAAAAATATTGGACTACCTGAAAGCCATGATCAAAAACAGAGCCTAGAAATCATCCTTCAAGAAATTCTCAAGGAAAATTGCTCTGATATTCTAAAACCAGTAGGCAAAAAAGAAATGGAAAGAATTCAAAGATCACCTCTTGAAAAAGATTCCAAAAAGAAAATCCCTAGGAGTATTATAGCCAAATTCCAGAGTTCCCAGATCAAGGAGAACATATTACAAGTAGCCAGGAAGAAGCAGTTTGAGTATTGTGGAAACACAATCAGAATAACAGAAGATCTAGCAGTTTCTACATTAAGGTATCAAAGGGCTTAGAATATGATGTTCCAGAGGTGAAAGCAGCTAGGATTAAAATCAAGAATCATCTATCCTGCAAAACTGAGTATAATGCTTCAGGGGATAATATGGTCATTCAATGAAATAGAGGACTTGTGAGTATTCTTGATGTAAAAACCAGAGCTGAACAGAAAATTTGACTTTAAAATACAAGAAG
Organism: Pseudochirops corinnae; assembly: GCA_028646515.1. Taxonomy (NCBI): domain Eukaryota; kingdom Metazoa; phylum Chordata; class Mammalia; order Diprotodontia; family Pseudocheiridae; genus Pseudochirops; species Pseudochirops corinnae. The sequence goes on from CM053587.1 coordinate 190,455,523, forward strand.
CAAGAGAAGCATGAGAAACTGAACAGGAAAAAAGAAATCATAAAGAACTTATTAAAGTTGAACTATTTGCATTCCTACATAGAAAAATGATAATTGTACCTCATGAGACATTTCTCAGTATGAGGATAGTTGAAGGGAACAGATATAGATACAGATATAGATACCTACCTCTCTCACTCTCTCTTTCTCTCTCTCTCTCTCTCTCTCTCTATCTATCTATCTATATGTAGATATACAGGTATATAGATATCTGTATATGTATATGTATGCACATGTATATGCATACATACATATATGCATGTATAGGAGTCAGGATAACATATATGTATAATACATATACATATATGTATTATAGGAGTGAATAAATACATATGTGAGTGTGTGTATATGTGTGCACATGTATACATAGACAGAATGCACAGTATCAGTAGAACAGGAAGGGATTATATCAAAAAATAAAATTAAGAGGTGAGAGAGGAATATAATGGAAGAAGGAAAAAGGGAGAGATAGAATAGGGTAAATTATCTCTTATAAAAGAGGCAAGAGAAAACAGTTACAATGTAGGGGAAGAGCAGGAAGGTGAAAGGCAATGGTTCAACCATACTCGCATTGAATTTGTATAAAGAAGTGAATAACATACACGCTCAATTGTTTATCTTACCCTATAGGAAAGTAGTGGGGAAGGAATAAAGAGGGGGATGATAGAATGGAAGGAAGATTAGGGTAGAGGGCAGTTAGAAGCAAACACTTTTGAAAGGGGATAGGGTCAAAGTAGAAAATAGAATGAGTAGGGGGTGGGATAGAATGGAGGGATATATAGTTAGTCTTTCACAATATAACTTCTATGGAAATGTTTTGGGTGACTTGCCATATACAACCTTTATTGATTTGCTTGTCTTCCAAGTGGGGGTGTATGAGGAGGCAAGAAGGGAAAGAATCTGGAAATTGAAGTTTTAAAAACAAATGTTAATTTTTTAAAAAAATGTTTTTTACAGGCCACTGGGAAATAAAATATAAAGGCACTAGGGTATAGACATCCATCTTGCCCTACTACAAAGTAGGGGGAGAAAGGACAGAGGATATAACAGAGAGCAAATTGGGGAAAAGGGTATTCTGTAGGCTGACTATTTGTGGGTGTGGGGTAGGGAAAATAAGGTGAGAAAATCTGTAACTCAATTAATTAAAAAAAAAAAGAATGTAAGTTCCTTGAGAGCAGGTTCTTTCTGCTTATATTTATATAGACCAAACTTAGCAAAATGCCTGACACTCATTAAGTACTTAACAAATTCCTGTTGACTTGTTCCATTTGAGTTATGAAAAATATATTATATCAAAACACCTTCTTTCATATCTGCAAAGATGAGATAATTTCCTTTTCTATCTAAAGGTTTCTAAATGCCTAGTTTGAGTATCTAAACAATACTGAGTTTATTCTTTATTATCTCATCATTATCCCTCTGTGGCTCATTTCTCCAATATTCTGCAAGATTAAGATCATGTAATTTTACATATATTCAAATTAAATCTCCTCATTTTGGATATGAGGAAGCTGAGGTCCCCAAAACACCTCACCTTTAACAGACAGTACTAGCTATGAACTCATCAAATATTAATCTTAAGTTGTATTTTGGAATTTACCACATTAACTTTGTTTGTTGATGGGGATGGATATGTAAACATTTTTGCTTCTAAAAAAAAAAATCATCTCCTATACTAATAGAATTTTACAGGCAGGAGAGACCTTAGGAAATATCCAGGCCATCCTATCCATTTCTTCAATGCAAATAGTGTTAAAGAATGTTTTGCAAAGAAATATAACTTACAATTTCTTTTTTTCTAGTTAGTAGATTATCTTCACTAGTGTATTTGCAGTTTTTGTCACCATAGTACTTAATTATTTTCTATCATTAGTACTTTAGCACCTTCTACCTTTGTTTCATTTTGTTGCTCCAGTGCTTGAAATTGTTAGCAAGGTCAGTGGAGCAAATCCTACTAAACAATTCCCCAGTTACAGAAGACAGCAGTGTATGCTCACATCGTGCAAGTGTTCATACTTTGAATCTCCCTAGGGAGATTAGGTAGCCTGGGGGAGTCTCATTAATTTCTGAGTCACTTGCTTAAAAGCAGCTTGTCCTCCTAATAATAGAAGTATCTACCCATAGAAGCACCTTGGTGGACTCTTTGAAAGTAAGGAATGCTTAATATGACCAGTGAAGGCACAGATAGGCCAAGAGTCTCCAAAATGGGGTCCATGGTGTAACTAATATTGTGTGATCAACTAATCAGAGTGATAGGATGGGTTACATCCCATTCTTTGGACAATAGGTAGTTATGGATATTTTTCTCCAACAAAATAACCCCTTCTTTTTACCCATTACAGCCCAACACCAACTCCCACTCCTGTACAAATTCTTTACTTTGCTCCTTTCCAAGACAATTGTGAGTTCCTGAGGGCAATCATAACAAACTTCAACCTGTGTACCCATATCAACAACTGGATAAGTACTATTAGGAAAATCCCACCACAACCCACCCCAGCATAACCACTAAGGGGAAATGTGTGTGTGTGTGTGTGTGTGTGTGTGTGTGTGTGTGTGTGCACGTGGTGTGTGACCCAAAGTACTTGGTGATCACTAACATGATCATTCCCAACGAGCAGCAATGGACAATTTCAGGGAAGAAAATGAAGACTGAAGAGATTCTCCTAGCCCTTTGTATTTAGGGGGTTAAAACCTCATGATCGAAATCTAGACACATTAATATATCAACAAAAGGAAATTCCCTGGTTCTGTCTACACCTTATTGGTCCAAAAGGAAACTAATCACTTGGTTCCTGATGTTGATAGTATAATACTTGCAAAAAAAATTACTTTTCTATATGCAAGCCCTTACTAGAGAAAGCCAGCTTCAACACCAAGGTCATAAGGTTTTATTTACAGGTTGCTAGAATAAGTACACAGAGTCATCCTTGGGTTACAAAGCTCCAGATTGTATGTTACTTTCACATTCAGAGTGACACAGCTGACTCAATAGTCGATCAAGGATTTCATCTCTTGAGGTTAAATTCTGGTTTTCTGTGCTATACTCTGTGACCCTGGGTAAATCACTTAACCCTCCTATGCCCTAGTTTTCCTCAAACAGAACAGAAATAGGAAAAATCCTGACTACTTGCAAGGAGTTTGTCAGGAATTTTGAAAATGGTACTCAAAAAAACTTCCTCAATTAGCAAACCATACCCCATTATCCTTATACTTAAAGTATAACTGGGTCATTTCTGAGCATCCTGCCCTTCTCTGAGATATTTAAGATATAGGGCAATGGAGGGAAGGCTCCTAAGAGCCACATGTTTTAGTATGTCCCAGGATATTAATGAAGCAAAAAATAAAAACCATTGCTACAGAAATAGCAATAACTGGTTTGTCTGCTTTTGCAAGGATTACATAGGTTTGCACTGACTCCAAAAATGGCTAAGAGGTGAGTTAATAAAGGATATTAGAATGCATTTAAAAGAAATGGAGTTCTAATCCTATTATAAACAGTTGTTTTGTAAGCAAACTGAAAGAAGGTATTTCATTAAAATCAGGCAACAGTCCTTTCAGGAGGCTAACTAGGTTTTGCAATATGAAGACACTAGGGTCAATCAGGTCTGTCTGGAACATAGATCTCACCCACATTAGCTTTAATGTGTCACCAACAAGGCTGCTAAACAGCGGTTTCAAAGCCAGCTCTTTGAAGATGCTGCAGTTCACATTCTTCTCTGGCTATACATAATGCATTTGTTTTTCCTTTGTCAGCTTTCAAAATGTGTCATTATTCCCTGCTGTCGGCATCAGGCTCGCAGTGCCTTCCAGAGTGACAGCACTTGGCATTTTACATTAGCATCATCATGGGCTAGCTGATGTACTTTCTCAATAGGGCACTGTCAAGACTTCATTCTAAGTTTGAAGATTCAACTTTTAACTGTGCCATTAGGACAGGCATAGCCATTGGAAATTACAGACAAAGCAAACATTTCTCAAAGAGGTAAAAATCACATTTATGACAAGCAAAAGTATTCCATTCCAGCACCAAAGTTTGAAAATTAATCAATCTTTAGAGTACACGAGAGTATTTAGTTTAAAAAGTCATTTTATAATTTGAATCCACATATATATATATATATATATATATATATATATATATATAAATTTTGGGAAAGAAAATCAAGATGTTTTAATTGAATGTAGAATTTAATGTCATTTTTGAAATTCAAGCAAAGTGAAAGATTATTTGCAATGTCTATAAGAACTTTTTGTTTGTATAAGGCTTTGCCTTCATTTCCCCCCTTCTTATTTCAGATATGTCTTTGTTTCTGGAAATGTTTACCAGTGGAAATTTTCATCACCATTAAAACCTTATTTTGAGGCCTGGTAATATTGTGGATGTATTGTTGCCTGGGCCAGTGATGCATGAAGTCTGGCAGATTCTACCGAACTGGAAAGGCAAATGATGACCAGTTTCACAGCAGATTATATGCCTGTTGTCCAAAGTCCAACCTAACTACATGTGAATGAGCTTATTACTAGATGGTTAGTGACCAAATATAAATGTTTTTGAACAAAAAAAGTCATGAAGACAGTCTACTAAGATCTATTGTGGATAGAAAAAAAATCATCTGTTTAAGAAAGTATTCACACCAAGGTTGCCACAAATTCTTGAAATAATAAATTATAGTTTTCTTAAGGTATTTCCTGGAGGACATAACAGATACCTTCACTGGACAGCTCAAGAAGCCAGAGTAGTTCCATATTGCCTCAAGGATAAAATATAATGTCCTCTGTTTAATGTTTCCATAATTTCATAATTTGGCTTGTTTACTTTTTGAGATTAACCACATGTTGCTCATCTACATTCACTATGAGGTCCAAACAAACTGGCCTGCTTGCTATCCTTCACACAATAGTTTCTCTCAAATCTCTGACTTAACATGGGCTTTGCCCCTACATCTGAAATAAATTCTTGAAAAACCTCTGCTTATTAGAAACCCTGCCTTCCCTCAAGGCTCAGTTTGAAGGACTACCTCCAATGAGGCTTTTCCTGATTCTCCCCACTGTTACTGCCTTTTCTCCAAAGGATATTGTATTAACTTTTATCTATATTTTATGTTCTGATGTGGCACGAAGCAGCTAAGTTGTATACAGAGTATCAGGAATGGAATCAGAAAGATCTAAGTTCAAATTCAATTTCAGGCATTTATTAGCTAGATATTAGCTAGATAATCCCCAGGACCACATGGAATTACAAATGAATTCTACCAAACATTTATAGAATAATTAATTCTAGTACTATAAAAAGTATTTGAAAAAAAATTAGGCAAAGGAGAAGACTAGCATTCCTTTTATTACACAAAAAAGGGAAGGGAGGGGAGGACAGGGAGGGAAGAGCAGGGGAGGGAAGGATGTATATGTACAAAATATTTATAACTACTCTTTTGAGGTGGCAAAGTACTTGAAAATGAAGTGATGTCCATAAAATGGGGAATGATTGAATAAGATGTGATATATGAATACTGTGCTGGAATACTATTCTGCTATAAGAAGTGATTAACAGGAGCTTCTAGAAAAAAAAAAACCTGGAAAGATTGATATGAACTGATTCAAAATGAGCCGAACCAGAACACTGAACACAGTAAGAGCAATAATATTTGATGATCAACTGTGAATAACTTAATTATCTCAGCAGTATAATTATCTAACTCCAAAATACTTATGATAAAAGAGACAGAGAGAGGAGAAAAGAAAAAGAAAGAAAGAAAGAAAGAAAGAAAGAAAGAAAGAAAGAAAGAAAGAAAGAAAGAAAAGGAAAAGAAGGAAGGAAGGAAGGAAGGGAGGGAGGGAGGGAGGGAGTAAGGAAAAGAAAGAGCGAATGAGGAAATAAGGAAGGGAAAAATGAAGAACAGAAAAGAAACTCATGACACTAAATTGAAAGCTACAAGTGACCTCAAGTTCCTAGAAATCATCTAACCATCTCATTTCACAAAGAAAGAACCTGAGGCTTAGGAAAGGTGAAGCGCCCTAGGTTGCAGAGTAATATGTATCAGAGGCAAGATTTTAACCCCATTCTTCTGCCCAGCCACTGATTTTTCCACTTGACCCCAATACCTTCTATGTCAGTGTAAAACCATGCATGAGCAACTCTCCAGAGGACTGCCACTGTGAATACCTATAAGGTTCTGATCACATAGCATAGTGAACTCTCTATTCAGCAGTAGACTAAAGGAAAGCATTTACAGGAACCAAAGTACAGCATTCACAATGATATAACATAACAATTTATCGCTAAAGTGGTTACATAGTTTTAAACAAAAGATATCATTCAGTAAGACTTTAACTCAATCATCCATCCTTAAGGAGCAATCCTCCTTAAGTGACACAAAGTACAAAGGTCAAAATTTTCTACCCCTAGGTCACATTATCTGAATCTCTCAAGTCAAAAAATCTTCTTTCTTCTTTCTTCTTGATTGGAGATTAGTTTCCAATCAATATTAACTCAATCATCCTTAAGAGGTACAAGGTACAGAGTACAAAGTTCTCCCACCCCATAGATCACAGTAAATCATGATCTTCTCAGTCAGCACAAAGTACCCAAGGAGAAGTCTTTTCCTCTTTGTTCAAGGCTGCCTCCCAAATTCTAAGCTTCTTCCATTGGTCTAGCCCCATGGATCCACCCAACTGTCAAGTGATTTCATGGTTCAGCAGCTCTCAGCTCCTTGTCCAGCTCCCATTCCATATTGAACCTGACAATGTTCAGTCCACCTCAAGTCCTTCACAGTTTTTCTTTCTGGGAAGACAAAGCTTAAGAGAGCCACAATTACATTCACACACATTGCCGTCACCATGATCAATTCACTTTCTGCTTGTGAAATCAACATAGACCCAGAAATAAGGACTGAGAACTCAACACAAATCACCAGTACAGTCCCAGAACCTTGGAAAACATCAGTAAGACCCTCCTCCAGGACTTCTGTAAACAGGCAACAGGAAAATCCCCTTTCAGGACTTCAGAAGCAACAGTAAGGTCCCAGGGCTTCTGTAATAAGAGCAACATCCTCTGTCAGCAGACAGATATGACAAAGTGAAATGACATGACTCAACAACGTGACCACAGAGTCCGAATCAAAAGTTTTAAGGAGCTTTAATTTACCAGCTGGGGCTACTCCATGCCAATTAAAAGGGGAGCAGACCCGAGTTTAGAGATGTAGAATCTTTTATACATTTCATTAGGTTTGTGTATCTAACTAACATCATTTGTTGCTAAGCAATTTGTCATATAGATGCAAACAAGTGGTTACAAAGGAAAACGGAGTGAGTAAACTAAAGGAAAGATAGATTACCCTAGGCCAGCCTCCCAGGTACAGAGAAATTGGTTTAGGGAGGCTTCCCAGCCTCCCAGGTACAGATAAATCACTCTACAGCGACTTCCCAGGTTCATAGAATTTTGCTTGGCTAATTATCATAGAGTTTCACTTGGCTGTATACCATAGAGTTTCACCAGGCTGACCACTAACTTCAGAAAATATTTCTTAACTATTCTTTGACCATAACAAAAGTAACATCAAAATAGACAGATAGAGTACCAGTGCCACAGCCATGCTTCCTCTCAGTTCTGGTCTATCCCAGTCTGTGCTTCTACTTTCATGTGATCATTATCTCCTCCCTTTTCCTCCCCTTCCTGTTGCATCAGCAAGGTCCTCTCAACCTCAAATCACAAGGGGCACAAACAAGGTGCTAAATACTTAAGTAGCTGAAAAAAGGCACTAAGTATGTCTTTGCATGCCATTACAGTCAGTATTTAGATTTGGTTGTATAGGGGTCATTACTAAAGACTGACTAGCTCCTTCTGGGTACTAAAAAAGACTCAATCTTTGGTCTGATTGCCTTCTTAACATAAGCACCCATATTCTCCTAAAAAAAAAAATCTGGAGTTTCATTCAGTTTAGTAACACCAATATAGCTGAATCTAAGAAACATGTTGTCATTCCCCAAGGTAATGAATCTCCTTCATTCCTTAGGCCCCATCTAAGGGAAGGTCAATGGAGTTTTCCTGGCCAGTGGCTGTAAAGTCAAGCATGAGCAGCTTTCCAGAGGACTGTTGCTGTGAACAGCTTTAAGCTTCTGATCATATAGTATAGTGAACTCTATTTATTCAGCAGAAAACTAAAGTAAAATATTCACAAAACCCAAAGTACAGAATTCACAATGTTGTAACACAACAACTAATCACTAAAGTGGTCACATAATTTTTATCAAAATGGCCACATAGTTTTAAACAAAAGATATCATTAAGTAAGTCCTTAATTCAATCATTCTTAAGGAGCAAGCCTCCTTAAGGGACACAAAGTACAAAGGTCAAAGTTCGCCACCTGTAGATCACATTGTCTTAATCTCTCAGTCAAAAAGTCTTCTTTCTTCTTTATTGGAGATTAGTTTCCAATCATCCTTAAGAGGTACAAGGTAAAGAGTACATTGTTCTCCCACCCCTAGGCCCAGTGAATCATTTTCCTCTCAGTCAGCATTAAGTACCCAAGGAAAGGTCTTTTCATCTTGACTAGAGGTTGGGTCTCGGATTTGATATGGTTATATCCATATCACCTACTCTAGAATAGAAGCAGAGGGATAAAAACTACTATGACTTTGGCAATGCTGCTTGTCAGAGAACTCAGAATGAATACAAAAACTTTCAAATAAACATATAACAAGCATTCAGAATTTAAAGTTCAGAATGAGCAATGACTCATAAAGAAAGATAAGGACACAATAAAGGTGTTTGGTTAGGGTTTGCTGGTTTTAATTATATTGGAGGAAAGAGCAGGCACAGAAAAGGAATCAAACCACTGTTTGGGATGGATAAAATGATAAAGTATAATACAAAGTATGCAACGTCTCTTATTTCTTTTTTTTTCTTTCTCTGTCAGAGAAAGTGATCTTCGGACCTACAAGGACAGAACAAAAGTAGATATTAGGCTCTGTTTATACAAAATATAAACAAGGATATAATATGATAGTACTTAGCTTGCTGAATTAGGTCACCAGTCCCAAAGAACTATATCCTTGAAAAAACTGGAAGATGTCACTACTTTTACCACTGTCAGTAATATGTGAAATAAAATGAACAATGCGAAGAAGTACTGTTGGACTAGAGAATATAAATGTCACAGTTCTGTGACATGAGAAAATTCAAGAATTTTTTTTTAAATCAAAGATATGATTATTGACAAACAAGAAGAAGAGGAAATGAAGATATCAAAGAGCCAATTGTGGCTTCATAAAACATAGTTAGAGTTAATTTTTAAAATAACCTTTCCTCTAGCTCTTTTTTTTAAATTAAATGGCGAGGAGGGTTAAATAACTTGTTTAGGGTCAAACAGCTGATAAGTATCTAAGGTCAGATTTGAACTCTGGTCCTCCTAACTCCAAAGCCAGTGTTTTCTCCACTGTTCCACCTAGCTTGCTGATAACCTTTCTTCTTTTGATAAAGTTAATAAAGCTGTAGATAAAGGAATGATACAGATAAAGGGAAGAGAATAAGCATTTATATATCTCCTCTGTGCAAATCAGTGTGTTAAGCACTTTACAAATATCTCATTTCATCCTCCCAACCAACCTGGGAAATGAGTACTTTTATTACAGCCATGGTACAAGGAAGGGATTTGAGGCAAACAAAGATTACAGGTAGTATCTGAAGCTGGATTTGATCTCCCTGACTCCAGGCTGAGTCCTCTGTTCACTGCACCATCTATTAGCCTAGGTGCTACACATTTTACTTAGATGTTAGAAAAACAATTTATAAAGGTTCTCAAATTATTTGTATGGGGGAAAATGGTGATATGAATACCAGGGGTGAATATAATTATGTGGATTTGGAACTACTTAAATGACCAGCATTAAAAAAAAAAAAGTGTTTTCATATCAACCTAAAAGTATTGTAAGGTCATAGATTTAGAGCTGGAAGTGATGGCAGTATAAGCCACATAGTGCAGCAAATTTCCCCCCCAACCCTCAACTCCGCCTACAATTCATAAAAGAGTAATCTCAGACTTCAGGAAATTAAATAACATGTCCAGGATAATACTGATATTGAACTTCAAAGAATATCTCTTGGAGAGTGGTCCAGGGATCAGTGTGGGAGCCCATGCTTTTTAACACAAATTTATCAATCACTTAAAAAATCTTACAAATGACACAAAGTTGGAACTTACAACAAGCATGCTAGATGGCAGTAAGAGTACAAAAAAGATCTTGGGTCTTGATGAACTAGAACAGTAGTGTCAAACTTAAATAGAGTGAAGGCCACTAATTCATACATAAGAATTCCAGTGTTACATATTGAATTAGTTTTAAAATGTAACATTATCGTTGTTTCATCATACTTTTATTTTGTTAAATATTTCTCAATAGCATTTTAATCTGGTTTTGGTTACTCTTGCCTGTAAGCCAGAGGTGTTAGACATCCCCAGATCAGAATACTAGACTGAATTGAGTAAAATGACATTTAAAAAGAGATTCATAAAAACCTTATACTCAGTTAAAAAAAAACAAAAACAAACAACTTTAGGGAAGAATTTTGGGAAGATGGCAGCAGGGGTCTGAAAATTCCAAGCACTCAATATTTTCCCTCCACAAAAATGAGCACTCTGGGTGAAAAAAGTGTGAGTGAAAATAAATAAGAATAAGGGCACAACCAGGGTCATCCTGGGACAATTTGAGAAGATCAGAAGACAAGGTTTGGTGTACTTGAAGAGCAAACACCTCCAGGCTAGGGTACATTTTTTTAAATTTTATTTTTTAAATTAATAAATTATTTTTTTTTTGTTTTCAACATTCATTTCCACAAGATTTTGAGTTACAGATTTTCTCCTCATCTCTCCCCTACCCCCAACCCCAAGATGGCAAGCATACTGAATGCCCCTTCCTCCAATATGCCCTTTCTTATATCACCCCTCCCACACCCCCTTATATTCTTGTTAGACCAGATGGATTTCTATACTCCATTGTCGGTATATTTCATTTCCCAGTTGCATGTAAAAACAATTTTTAACATTTGTTTTAAGAACTTTGAATTCCAGGTTCTCTCCCTTCTTTCCTCCTCACCCACATTCACTGGGAAGACAAGCAATTCAATATAGGTTACACATGTGTAGTTATGCAAAATATTTCCATAGTAGTCATGATGTGAAAAAATAATATTTCCCTCCATTGTATCCTACTCCCCATTTATTCCATTTTCTTCTTTGACCCTGTCCCTTTTCAAAAGTGTTTGCTTCTAACTACACTGTTTCCCAATCTCCCTTCCCTTCTATCATCCCCTATCTCATCCTGTTTACCCCCTACATTCTCATAGGGTAAGATACTCAATTGAGTGTGTATGGTATTCCCTTCTTAACCTAAATTAAATAAGAGTAAAGTTGACTCATTCCCTTTCATCTTCCTGTTCTTCCCCTCCATTATAACAGCTTTCTTTTGGCTCTTTTCTGTGAGACAATTTATGCTATACTATCTCTCTCTTTCACTTTCTCCCAATATATTCCTTTCTCACCCCTTAATTTTATTAATTAGATATCATCCCTTCATATTCAACTCATCTTGTGCCCTTTGTCTACATATACATATACACAATACACACACGTTTGCCTATATAGACATATATACATACATATATAATATGTATAATATATAATATACATATATGTATTATGTATGTATACACACACATATACATACTCATTCCCTTCAACTATCCTCATACTGTGGAAAGTCTCATGAGTTACAAATATCATTTTTCCATGTAGTAATATAACTTGTACAACTTTAATAAGTTCCTTATGATTTTTCTTTCCTGTTTACCTTTTCACACTTCTCTTGCTTTTTGTATTTGAAAGTCAAATTTTCTGTTCAGCTCTGGGCTTCTCATTAAGAATGCTTGAAAATCTTCTATTTCACTGAATTTCCATATTTCTCCCTATACTCAGTTTTGCTGGGTAGGTGATTCTTGCTTTTAATCCTAGCTCCTTTGACCTTTGGAATGTCATATTCCAACTCTTTCTTCTCTTAATGTAAAAGCTGCTAGATCTTGTGTTATCCTGTTTGTGTTTCCACAATACAGAAATTGTTTCTTCTTTACAACTTGTAATATTTTCTCCTAGATGTGGAAATTCTGGAATTTGGTTACAATATTCCTAGGAGTTTTCTTTGGGGGATCTTTTTCAAGAGGCAATTAGTGAATTCTTTCAATTTTTTTTAACCTTTTGTTCTAAAATATCAGGGCAGTTTTCCTGATAATTTCTTGAAAGATGACGTTTAGGCTCTGTTTTTGATCATGGTTTTCAGATACTCCAATAATTTTTAAATTCTCTCTCCTGGATCTATTTTCCAGGTCAGTGATTTTTGCCTTCTATTTTTTCATTTGTTTGGAGCTGTTTTGCATTATCTTGACTTCTCATAAATTCATTAGCTTCCAATTGCTCCAATCTAAATTTGAAGGAGTTTTTCCCTTCAGTGGGTTTTTCAAATTCCTTCTCCCTCTGGCCAATTTGCTTTTTAAGGTATTTTTTTCCTGATCGGCTTTTTGGACCTCTTTTGCCATTTGACTTAGTGTATTTTTTAAGGTAGTATTTTCTTCAGTATTTTTTTTTATCTACTTTAGCAAGCTGCTGTGAATCAGTCCCCTGAAGTCTACTCTGGCCATTTTGTATCACTGACCTGTGCTGGTACAGCCCACTCAGGACTATACTCTGAACCGACCTGGCAGCTTGGCAGGCTACCTTCAGCAGGAGATTTGTTTTTCTCTGTCACTTTGTGGGCTCTGTAGCTCTAAAATTTGTTTAGAGTTGTTTTATAGGTATGGAGGTGGTTGGAGTTGGGGTTAAAGCAAGTTCCTGTTTTTACTCAGCCATCTTTGCTCCATACATCAGGGTCCATTTTAATAGCAAGCAGCAAGGATTGAATAAAAAGCAACAAGTCATGTCATTAGTTGGTTTCAGAGACTGCCTCCCTGTCAATGACACAGAACTTTAACCCCCATGATAATGAGGGAAGTTGGGCTCTTAAGTTTGGGAAGATTTAGGAAACCTCTGAAGACAAGGAACATCAGACCCAGCTGTGTTCCAAGGAGTAAAGAGCTTTGGGATTGAGAAGGAAGCAGCATATATCCAGTGAGTGCAGAAGCAGTGGGGTAGAAAGCCCCTGAATATGGGCACTTACAGAACTTTTCTTGATGCAATAATATAAGAAATAATTAAAGAAAACTGTCCTGGAGCATTAGAACAAATGGGAAAAGTAGAAATAGGAAAAACCAAAATCATTGATCATCACTTAAAAGAGATCCTGTGAGGAAAAGCCATAGGCATAATGATATCAAATTCCAAAACCCCCAGCTCAAGAATAATATATTACAAGCATCAAGATTAGAACACATTAAATGTGATAGTGTCACAATTATGATCACAGAAGACTTAGCAGCAGAGGCATTAAAGGACCACAGGTCTTGGAACATAACATTTGGAAGAGGAAAAAAATTGGGGCTCCAGGCAAAAATATAATACCCTTCATAGGTAGTATCCTAAATGAAAAAAAGGACATTTGATAAACTCTCAGGATTTCAAGATTTTGTTAAAGAAAATTCTGAACTGAATAGAAGATTTGACATACTAGAACCAAGAGAAATATAAGGCACATACCAAAGACTGATTGTAAGGGATTCATAAGGACAGACTCTTTACTTTATATATATATATATAAGGCAAAATTCATGTTTAAGGTTCTTATTGATAATTGGGTAGCTCATATGAAAGACGAATAAACCTGAGCATGATATGAATTTTAAAAATAAAACCACTTAGGAACAACTAAAAAGTAATTATTCTATATAAATGAGGTACACTCAGAAGAACTTACATAGAAGATTTAAATGCGGGAGGATGGCTGGAAGTTCTGGTGACCTATTGACATTGACAATGGGTTTAAGAAGGAACAGTATATGTATATTTAGAAGAGTATAAAAGTCTTTTGAATTCAGAAGAAATAAAATGGTATGGCCATGGGAGGGGGAGAAGAGGAAAAAAGGAGGGATTTTTAGAGGGGAGGGTGAGGGAATGGGTTATATATACATACATATATATATATATATACACATATATATATGTATATGTACATATATGTATATACATATATACATATATGTATATGTATGTATACACGTGTATATAAACATATTTATATACATATATGTATATGTATATATACACGTATATATATAAACATATTTATATGTTTCTCTGTGTGTGTGTGTATGTGTGTATCTATAGTTTTAGAAAAACATATCTAAACTTTACTGTAGCCTTCTAGGCAGGAGGAGTGGTGGAAGAGAAAAAAAAAGAATAAAGTAAAAAGTACACAGCACAGAACAAAAGAAAACTTACAAGGAAGCAAAGAAAAGATGAACAATTCTCAACATAAGATATATTATTTATCATACTGGCTTTCTTGAAATGAAAATTTATTGTTACACATTTTGAATCTTCTCTCATGTTCTCCTATGCACATGGAATGCTTTTTTCTTTGTATTTAAGTTTTAATATTTTATGATATGTTTTCATTTCTTTTCTCTATTCTGTCTTTGTGTTCTGGCCCTTGAGTCTAAAATATTTTTAATTAATTTTATAAGTATAAAATGGGGAAGTATTATTAGACAATTCTTTGTCTTAAGAGAATCTGGGAATTTTATTGTATTGGATCATCAATATGTGTCAACTATTGCTATGGCAGTCAAAAAGTCAAAGGAAATTTAGACTATAATAAGAAAGTCTTATATCCTGGGCTGGGGTAGGAGGAAAGAGTGGGTGAAGAAATAGAATGATAGTTTATATTGTGCCTTTTGCAAATGGCATCTGTAGTATTCTAAGTTTGAGGCACAACCATTTACTAAATAAAATTATCTGGAAAGTATCCAGAAGAGGGATACAGTAATGGTAGAAAGTTTCGATGGATCTATACTGTAGTAGGATCAGATGAAAGAATTAGTGATAACCTTAGCTTAGGAATAACAGATGGGAATATTAACCTTTACTGTGAAATTGAGGTGAGTTCTGGAGTTGGATTATAAACATCTGAATTTGAATCCCAATTCTCTTGAACTAAATTAACTGAAAGAGGCTCTCAATATAAAGTTTTTGCTTTAATCACATTTATATTTTGCATAAGATGAAAAACCTGTTACTTTGCTCATAAGTTTTCAATATCATTAAGCAGAAAAATACAATATTTTAGGAAAAAATGTTTGTATTGACATTGAAGTTTTGTTTTCTCTTTGTTTTTTCAAATCTTTCCCTGTAGCTAATCTAGGGGGCAATTTTTTTAGCCCCAAGCTATAACTAAAACATTTCATTAGAATTTAGGGTTAAAAAGTCAAAGCTAAAAAAAAAAAATCCCTGCCTTCACCGAGTTTAGGATCTGATATAAGAAAGGGGCAGAATGGCTTGGGAACAAAGCATGAATACAGAGATAAGAATGTCTGTGGTGATTAGAGGAAAGAGACATTTCTAAAAACAAAGGGTTTCAAGAAAAGTTTTCTGCATGAGATAGCACATAATTTTGCTAATGAAGAAAACTTTAGTTATTAAGTTTCATAATTTTACATGCGCTTTGCAAAAGTTTTGTCTGTTTTCAGAACTGAGAGCCCATTCCAGTACCACAACCAAGTTTTTGTGATCTTTCAGTTTCTTTTTTCAATGGATACACCAGGGGGCTTTTCTGTCATGGAAAAGTCATGAAAAGTTTAAAATTTTCCTAACAGTGTGAAAATTTTTTTTTTCAAAACTTAACTCCATGGAGGAGATTCTTAATATCAGATATACTACTGGTTAGTGTTCTTGCTTTCTTTCCAAACCTTCACTCGTGTCATACAATTTTATGTAATTCAATTACTATATATATATATATATATATATGTATATACACACACACACATGTGTGTACACATATGTGTATATGTACACACATAAAAATTTTTATGCATACACATGTTTACACACACATATACATATGTATTTTAAAATCATGACATTGAAACAAATAAAAAAAATCTGCATTAGAATTTGTACTCAGAGTTGTAATCAGTCTGGATTATGAAAGAAGCTGAGGATATATGATTTTGTGAGAAAATACCTATGTCCATAGAAGTTAACTGAATGAAGAATAATGTAGGCCAGGGGCTTGATCAGTAGGCTGAATAATAAGAAACCTGCAGAGCTCATCTTGTGAAATTTTAGCAGGAAACAATGACTTTTTTCAACCATGATGTTCTAACATTTATTCCCACAAATCACTAATCTTTATTTTTTCTTATTGCTCCATTCTAGAAAGTCGAAACAAATGTGTTCTAATGTCTCATTCACTATGCACCTCAGAAACAATGTAAAATGCTGTCTTACATTACTTATGCCATGAATATAACAATTTGGATATATGGTAGATTTCAAACAAGCTACTATTTCAGGAATTAGTAATAGATGTGGGAAGCCCTGCATAGTTTGTCAGAATGATTTTGCAGGTAAATTAGGAAAAGCTCAAGAAATGTTATTAAATTTTTATTTCTAACTAATTTTCTAAAAGCAATTATTTTAACATATTATAATTGATAATTCTTTCCTCAATAGCCCATTATCATAATTTAATGTGATTATGCATTTAGTTCATAAAAAATAAAGAGACATATAAGAAAATAGATTATTCCTAGAGTATGGTTTTTTTTCCCCCTTTTTATTAGTTGGTGATCAGATGATCTCTAAGGTCACCTCTAATACTAAATCCTACAATCCTTTCATACTGTGATTTATAAATCCTATATAATTCATATTGTGATTATTGCCTATATAAATAGTTGTGTAAGTTAATCAAGGCCTGGACACAAAATAAACACAGCATCCAATTTCTTATTTTTTAGAATCAAAAAATTAAAATCTCAAACTATCTTCAATACACAATTTTCCTGCAAAACTCCTCAGAGGACCAACTAAAACCAAATGTTCTCAGCATCATTTTTTTTTGTTCTTTACCAAATCCAAAATGGAACCCATTGTTACCTCAAAAACCAACCAAACAAAACACCTTCCACACATATGCTATACACATAAACACATATGTACATTTAATGTGTCTATACACAGATACACATACATACACGTATACATATATACATATGTATATATACATACATACACCCACCGTGTGTGTGTGTGTGTGTGTGTGTGTGTGATGGTAATGGGGATTTGAAGATCTCTCCTGCCCCTTGTAATGGCAAGTGAACAAGTACTTTTTTCCTTGTTTCAGTTTAACCTTGCCCTTGGGTATATCAAGTCTTTGTTAAAAAACACAACTTATGAAAACCACAGTGGGAAGAACTTGCTGATGCAACACAAAGGGATGAAACAGGGAGGAGCTAATGACCTGGATAAAAAACTGAGCACAAGGTGAGAGAGAGCCAGAACTGCCAGAGCTGTCCAAGCAGCATGGAGGGTAAGTTGTTAGTGTGACTGAAAAAGGGGCATTCTTGCTTAAGTGATCCTGTTTTGTTTCAAAGCCCTGATAGAGGGAAGGTTTGGGAAGGCTTGGAAATGTTGGTATTCATTGCATTGGTTATGTGTAAAACATTGAGGTCACTATGATTAATTTGGCTTTCTGGTTTTGGTTTTTAGGTTTCCGGTATTTGAATAAATGCTTTGGTTTTGTCTTCCATGTGGAGAGCTTGTCATATTTTCTGATTCACAACTATACCAGAATATTCATAGCTGCCATGGGTGCTGTGAATATCACATTGGTATTATAGTATATCACAATACTCTCTATTTTTCAAGGTGGGAAACACTTGGAGTTATCATTCACTTATCCCTTTTCCTCAACTCTCGCAGCTAAGGAGAAATTAAGTTTTACCTTGAAACTAACTCTCACATCCATCTCTTTCCCTCACAAAACACTTCTACTTCTCCACTTAAGGCTGAATTTGCTCTCACCTGGCTTCCTACTATGTCTACCTTCCTTTTTCCACCTTTTTTCTTCTGTCTCCCCTTCCTTTCTTTCTTTTTTCTTTCCTTCCTTTCTTCCTATTGTCCTGTCTTTTTCCTTTCTTTCTTTCTTCCTTTCATTTCTACTTTCCTTCCTTTCTCTCATTTTATATTTACTAAAGCATTCCTGTATATATAATTTATTAATTTTGTCTGATTATTTGATGTTCTCTTATTCTGATCTTGGAGAAAAGATTTGCAAATATGGTCCAGATAATATTATGAATATCATAAATTATTTGATGCCATCTCCATAGGTGGGCTTTAATGATGTACCCTTGGTACCTGTGTTGTACTCTGAGATATCTAATTCTTCATAATTAATGAAAAACTTAGATGAATACATGTGATATTCTTAAAATTTACTCCTGACACAGAACCAGTAGACATAGCTTGCATGATGGGTAACAGAGTCAGATATCAAAAAGATTTTGAAAGGCAAGGATGTTAAGATCATTCAAATATTGAATAAGAATAATTTTGAAATGTGATAGAATAAATGAAAAGTTTTACTTATGAGTTTTTTTTAAGTCAACTTCTCAACTACAAGATAAGAAAGTTATTAATAAACAAAGAAATTAGTTAGTAGAGTAGATAGAGCATAGGATCTGGAGTCAAGAAATGCTGAATTCAAATCTGAATATAGTAGCTTTGTGAGTACTCTAGATGAGTAACATAACCTCTGTCTGTGTCAGGTGTTGTTGTTTTTTTTTAATTTGTAAAATGAAGATACCATCCAGGTTTATTGTGACAATCAAATGAGATAATATTTTATTATTTAAAAAATGCAAAGCTCTCTTCAAATTTTGAAGCAGTATATAGGGAAAGGTCCAAGATGACAGAGTGATGGGCAGAGTATGGTGCTAGCAGCAATAGCAGCAGAGATGTAGGCAGGAGCAGGTACAGTAAAGGAACTGAGATGGTAAACCAGGACAAGAAATATTAGAAAAGAAAGAGAACTCAGAACATCTTTTTCCTAGCTCTGGGAGCAAGAATTATTTTTACCTGAAAGCTCTGTCATTTATTACCTGTTCTCGGTAACAGATGCAGGATAGAGAAGAGCATCCAGAGTGTGTATGAGACCCAACTCAGTGCAGAGCAAAAAAGATATTCCAGAACTCTCCTATATGGCTAAGCCCCAGGAGCAGAGCAATCATTCAGTTCTAATCTTGTCATGTAAATAAACCTATAGTAGAACAACCAAGGCAGTAGACCAAGACAAAAAGGGAGTCAGTTTAATCACCCTGAACCTTCATAACTTCCCAATGGGCTTATAGTAACCAAACCCAGTAGCAATCTACTGAAACTCAACTACACAACAGCTAAAAGATCCAACTTGAAAATCTTGAGCCAGTAGGAACCTAACCAGACCTCTCCCTGAATCACACCATTTTAGAAACACCAAAAGCTAACACACAGCCAAGGGTGAGCTGTAAAAGCAGCAGAAGGACCTAAAAGGATAGATTATCAAGCCAGATACTCTCCCCCTCCTTGGAGATAAACCGAGTCTCACACTAAAATAAAGTCCAAAGTCAAAAAATAGACTGAAAGAATAAGAAAAAAAAATAAACCTAACCAGAATGATGTTCTATGACGACAGAAAAGCTCAAGCTTAAAACACAGAAGGCATTTACTTGAAAACATCTACAAAAAAAGCCTCCATACAAAAAACAACAACAATTTCAGACTGGCCACAAGCTCAATAAGAATTCCTAGAAGAGTTAAACAGTTAAAAAAGGAGTTTAATATAGTTTTAAAAATCAAATGAGAATTATGGGAAAATGATACAAAGAGAACTAACAGGTGATAAGATGAGTACAAAACTTATGGAATAAAATAACTCTTTGAAATTTAGAACTGGCCAAATGGAAGTTAACGACTCCATTAGACATCAAGAAATATAAATCAAAATTTTAAAAAATGGAAAAAAGAGAAGAAAATGTAAAATATAGAAAAAATAACTGATCTGGAAAATAGATCAAGGAGAGATAATTTAAGCCATTTGCCTACCTGAAAGCCATGAACAACAATAACAATGAAAGGAAACCTAAACAGTATATTTCTAAAAAGTATAAAGGAAAGCAGTCCATATAGCTAATTTGTTGTTGGATCATTTCAGTCACGTCTGACTCTTAATGACCCAATTTGGAGTTTTCTTTTTTCTTTTTTTTTTGCTAGTTTAAAAATGAAATTTTATTTACACAAGGAAAAGGAAAGATTCTATTTAAATAACATTTGACCTGGATCTTCTTATATAACACAGAACTCTTTCACTGAATTTTGATGATTAGCAGGCCAACAACTATCCTGACAAGTATAAGTTAAAATTATGTCAGATTCCACAGAGACATCTAACAGTATTTTTGAGCATGCTGACCAATGCAGGCATAAGCTGAAACTCAAATACTCTGGAGCTCCCATAGTTACTGCAGGATGAAATCTCAGAAGCATCTGATGAAGGTGAAATTATAAAAAGAGGCTGTCCATTCCAAGAGTACCTCAGAATCTTTTCAGGGGAAGCAGATTTTTTTTTCATAAATTTATAAAATATTTTATCATTACTTTTAGAAATAGCCTTCTCACATTTTTCAACACTGTCAACAATGATACTTTGAGCTATCAGAAATTCCAATTCAACTCCCTCCCCTTGTTTATACTCCTGCAGAAGTTTTGGGGCATGATTTGTATCAAAAAAGGTAATACAATCTTCCTCGTCCACAACATTGATACAGAAGGGTTGAAACACAGGAACTGATGAGATGGACAGTACATGTCCTTCTCCAGCTGATATTGTATGACCAAAGAAATGGCAATCACTTAAAGCTTCATCCAATGTGAGTTTTTGGAGTTGGGACATACATTCTATGTCTTCATCTACATTAAAAGTATTTCCTACATTTGAGCCAAGCAGATCATTAGAAATCATGGTGCCAAGATCTCACTTTAATTGTCATCTCACCAGTCCTCTGCTCCTTCACACCAGTCTTTAACTGCTAATTTATTCTCCTCTTTCTACTTTTGTTTGGAATCCTGGGTGTTCTCTCCTTGTATCTGTAAAAACTAGGAGTGAAACATTTTCCAGCTGCATGGCTGGCCCATGTAATCTAAGTGGACACAGGTGAACTGGTACAGCAGGTGAACATATGCAGCAGGTGGTAGGTAGCCTTCTAGGAGGCAGTAGACCTGGACGACATGCACCATCATACCCACGAAGTGCCTGCAGCCTGGCTGGGGGGCAGGGACTGAGGGCAGGCTTTCCGGGAAGCTGCCAATTTTGTTGATAGCCCAGGTTCCATCCTGAGGCTCCTCAAAGTTGCCCCTCATCTTGACATCTTGAACACCAACCAGAACTGGGGTGGCAGAAGCCGCCATGACAATGGGGATGTTTTTTGCACACGCCTTGGAGTTTTCTTGGAAAGACACTGGAACAGTTCACCATTTCCTCTAGCTCATTTTACAGATGAAGAAACTGAGGCAAACAAAGTTAAGCTATGACTTAGTTAAGCTATGACAAAGTTAAGACCATAACTTGCCTATGGTCACACAGCTAGTAAGTGTCTGAGGCCAGGATTGAACTCAGGAAGAGGAATCTTCCTGTATTCAGGCTTCTATCCACTGTATCACATAGTTGCCCTAGATATCTTAGTACTGGAGAGTCAAGTATTGAAAAAAATCTACCAATTGCCTCCTAAATGACACCAAATAAAAATTTCCAGGAAGATTATAGCCAAACTCTAGAGCACCCAAGGTAAGGAAAAATTACTGGGAGCATTCAGAAAGAATTCA
The DNA here is from genome assembly GCA_028646515.1 of Pseudochirops corinnae. Taxonomy (NCBI): domain Eukaryota; kingdom Metazoa; phylum Chordata; class Mammalia; order Diprotodontia; family Pseudocheiridae; genus Pseudochirops; species Pseudochirops corinnae. The sequence goes on from CM053587.1 coordinate 190,477,404, forward strand.
ATTACAATGGAACCATAGTCAGGATAACACAGGATTAGGAGTCAAAATATTTAAGGAAAGAAAAGCTTGAAATGAAATATTCTGGAAAGCAATGGAAGTAGGAATATAACCCAATATTATATAGACAGGAAAACTGAGGAAAATTCTACAGGGGAAAAATAGACATTTAATAAAATTGAGGACTTTCAAGAAGAAAGAGTAATAGAACATTTGACATTCAAATGAAGGAATTAAGAGAAGCATAAAAAAGTAAATATGAATAAAAATAAGAGAGTAAACAAAGGTAAACTATCTAAAACCTCATATGGATAAATAATACATGCAACCTCTCAGAACTTTATCATCACAAGGGATATTAGAGGGAGTATAATTAGAGAGAGAGTCTGACTATGAATCTTTTATGTTTGGATGATCTCAAAAGAAGAAGAGAAGAATAGAGAAGAGGAATGCATTTGGAAAGAATGGTGGGGAAAGGAAGAATGGAGTAAATTTTCTCATATATATTAGGCAATCATGGAAGGATCTACACAGTGGAATAAAAACTGATTGGGTAAGTGAGTGGAATGAGTAATATTTAAACTTCACTTTCATATTAATTGATTCAAGTATGGAAGAATACACATACACACATTTGGGTACAGAAATTCATCTTACCCAACAGGGAAGTAGGAGACAAGGGGGTTAAGAAAAAGGGTGAGAATAAAAGATAAGGTAGTTTGCAGGAGGTAGCAGTCAAAAGCAAAGCATTCTTTAAAAAGAGGACAGAATAAAAAAGAAAAGGAAAAAATAAGAATAGAATAGAGTGAAATAAACAGTTAGCACAGTAACTATGAATGTCAATAAAACAAAGGTACCTATAAGATGTAAGAGAATAGAAGAATAGATTAGAAACCAGAATCCAATAATATTAAAAAGAACACTTAAAAAGAAAGATAAACAATGAGTTAAAATAAGAAGCTAGAAGAGAATCTGTTCTGCTTCAACTGACATTTAAAAAATAAGTCAGGAGTATCTGTTATGATGTCTAGACAAAGTAAAAGATAAAAGAAACTTAGTTGAAGAGGGAGACTACATTTTACTATAGACAATGAATTAATATCACTACTGAACAAAATGCACCAAATGTCATAGCATCTAAATTCTTAAAGGAAAAGTTGAATGGGATATAGGAAGAAATAGTAAACTAGAATAGTGGAGGACCTCAATGTATGTTTTCCAGACTTAATAAATACCCCCTTTTAGACTTTATAACCACAATTTCATCAATGATAATGACCAAGAATGGAGAAACTGTGACCTTGAGGCCATATGTGGACTTCTAGGACCTTGAGTGCCACCTTTTGACTGAGTCCAAGTTTTTACAAAACAAATCTTTAATTTTTTTTTAAATAAAGGTATTTGTTCTTTTAAGTCAGGATAAAGGTACACACTTGAGTACCTAGAGGGTCATATATGGCATCAAGGCCACAGGTTCCCCACCTCTGATAATGATAACAATGAGACAACACACCAAAATTTGTAGGATGCAGCCAAAGCAATACTTTGGGGAATTTTACATATAAAAATGCTTGCATCAGTAAAAGAGAGAAAGAGTAGATCAGCAAATTGGATACACAAAGCTAAAATAAAAATAAAATAGAAAACCTATGAATTAAAAACTCACGATTAAACACCAAATATACATTTTGAAAATCGCAGGAAAGATTCTTAAAATTGAATGTTAAAAAATGAACTAATAAATAAAACTAAGGGCTTTTTTTCTTTTTAAATAAAACCAATAATAAAATAGAGAAACCATTGACAAATGTTAAAAGCAGTATAAATTGCTAACTATTATTGTTGTTCATAGTAACAGGAGTTCTTAAATTGCTTAAGCTAGTGACCAATGTAGTTGAAGACAGCAAGATTATTTCCTATGAGAATATTCTTTGAAGAAACTTGAAATGTTTATATTGACAAAAATAATACAATGGGAGGATATGAGAGCCAAATTCAATCCTTTGCAGTCCCAAACATATGAATATGGGATTAGAATTCATTGTGTTTGGCTCTAGAGCACAGAGGAGAAACAATGGATAGAGGTTATAAAGAGATACATTTCTATGATGTCTGGAAACACATTCTCACAAAGGTAGACTATTTGAGGGAGTAGAGGGTTCCCCTTCAATGGAGGTATTCAGACAAATATTGGATAATCACAAATCAGGTATGATCAATGAGGAGAACATCTTTAATGAAGTGTTTGTCAAACAAGATGGACTCTGAAAATCCAAGTCTGAGATTCTATAATACTGTACACTTCCTACTTCCTTCCTCCTCCCTCTGAAATACATTCTGAATGCAGCTATAGAGCTTTGATCATGCTACACTTAACCCAAACTTCTTCAGTAGCTTCCTATTACTTAAGTAATAAAATAATAGATTTTTAGCCTAGAGTTTAAGGCCCTCCACTATCTGGTTTTAGCCACTTGTTCAAAAAGACAAAGTGGGGGTCCCTAATCCATCAAAAGTTGGATCATTTGGTTAACAACCTCTTCCTAAATGCCCAGTCTTCTTACACTTTGCTTCCCTTCACACACTTTATGATCCAATGACCTAGTCCTCTTGCTTCTCCTTTAACAAGACACCCCCTTCTCTATAATTCAGGAATTTTCCTGGCCTGGAATCCTCTCCCTTCTCATCTTGAACTTCTGACATTCCTGACTTTCTTCAGGTCCTAGCTAAAATCCCACTATGCCACCGACCTGCCCTAGGTCTTCTCTTTGCCTATATCATTTGTATTCCCTTGTTTGCTCACTCTCCCACCCTGACAAATGACAACAACTGCAACAACAACAGCAGCAGCAACAGTAACAGCAACAACAACAACAACAACAACAACAACAACAATAACAACACTGGAACCTTTGAGGTTTTGAAAAACAGCCACTTTGCTGAAAATCTTACCTTCCCCGTAGTAGGTACTATATTTATTAAATTAAGTTAAGTTGAATATTAGAGGAATTAATTTTGAAGGTGAATTTGTGACTTATCTCCTTACAGTTTTAAAATAGGTAGTCTAACTTGTTACTGTTCTTTCTTATTTAAATATAAATGAAAAAGATTCATTATTTTCTTCCACAAAGAAATCTATTGTATTTAAAACACATTTTCCAAAGTACCCACTTGCAAAGCCTGAGAAAGTAGAATTTCCCATAATAGATAATGTTATCCAAAACAATTTGTTTTACAAAAGTGCTATTCTTAAATTGTAGTAGAAATCCACCCTTAATTTCTCAATACCCCCCATTTGGAACCCTCACCATCCCTGAGGAGAGAAGTTATAATATTGTTCATAACTGCCTCCTACAATGTTTTATCTGTTTTTTCCATGGAGTCAGTTTACTCTTACAAGTGGAATTTGCTTTCAGGGAATAGATTGATTTTCTGAGAAATTCACCCATTTGTAAAAGGCAATAGTTAAAATCAATTTATATGGCTCTAATCCTTACTTCTCATTTTTTTCGATGAGGAAGCTGAGGCCCAGGGAATTGTTATGGGAATCTGAAGATCTTCCCTGCCCCTAGGCCATTTGCTAAAGTGGCTACATGACTCTAAGAACCTTCCCAGATTTGAAAGTATACTCTGTTCCCTCATAGGCTCAATGTGGTCACGTGGAGCCTGTGGCTCCAGGTTTGTTTTTCAGGAATTCCTGTGCCTTGTAGCTTTGTGATTGGGCCGTGGGTCCAGAGGGCTGTGACATTCTCCAAGCCAGGAGAAGGCTATATATACGTCCTGATGTGAGGTTTTGGTTTGGGGCTCACTTTGAGAAGAGTTGTGTGATTTGGCCAGAAGAGACTCTGGGCAGCCGTTGAGCCCCCCGGCTGTGAAAAACCCAGATGTTGGTGCTTCCCTCTCTGGTAACTGAATAGGTAACTGATGGAATGGTCGGACGTTGGAAGCTGTCTGCTGATTTGTTTTTCTGTTTGTTTGTAACTTCTGTTTGTATTCTCTGAAGTTCAGGGTGCTGACGTTTCCCCCTGAACTAGGTAAATGATACTTGATCGATTAAAGTAAGATTGTTAACCCATTTTGAGTTGCTTTCATTTAGAAAAGCAGATCTAAGAACCTGTGCTAGTAGCTGCCCTAGGTATGCTCAGGTGCTTGCTGATACAGGAAGTCATACTAATTGTCAAAATTAAAATAAATAGCAAGCATAAGAGATAGGATTTGAACCCATGTCCTCTGATTCCAGAGTCAGATTCCATGTCCAATAATATTTTTCTATACTTTTGTATCTCTTTTGACTGAAAGATTTAGGTCCACTTCATACAAATAGAGTTGAAAACTTCTCCAATTTTTGTTTTCGTATTTCTACATTCTTATCTACTCAATTAGATTCAACTTAAAGAAAAGAAAAAAATTCCTTTCTCAGGGAAAACTATCAGATATTCCCTCATAACTATATAAAATTCAAGTCTGAATCACCAAGCTATTTTCTGGGAATTAAAAAAAAAATCATGATGTTTAGATTTGTTAAAATGAAAAACTTAAGGTACTTGCTTGGTCTAATTGTGGGACCTTTATTTGCTTTAAAATTGATAACAGCATAATCTAGTGATTTTTTTCTAATATTTTCAAGATGTAAATCAGCATACTAATCTTCCAGTTTATTCAAGAGTAATCTCTGATTTCAAAACATGCCACTTGCCAGCATTCATAACTCACTTCCCAAAGTATTGAGAGATAATGTAGTTTTTGTACCTTTAGTCACTGCTACAGACTTGTGCGTGGCCTTTTCATTAACAGATATGATGACTGCAATAGAAGTTTCCCAGTCAGTGTTTGACGTGACTAGCTCACAGTGGTTAAAAACTTCTATAGTGCCTGAATCCTAACCAGATTTTTAACACTATTTTCTCTCTTCATACGGAAAGATATATTTAAACCAAGGTGGTTATATGGAAGAGCTGCAGTGTTCCAGAGAGAAGTGTTGTTTGTGGGTCCCAGAACATTATCTTATTCATCCTTAGCTTCAACACCTTCTAGGTCCTTAGTTTCACTTTCCTCCGAAGAGCAATATGAACTGAAAATCATTGGCAAAGGCACTCACAATTGGAATAGTTTCCTTTCCTAGTGTTCTAGTGGGGGGTAGAGAGGAGGACATATGTTCTGTTTGCAAATTCAGTTGGGAAGCCAGGTGATATAACAATGTAGCTAGTAATCCCAAATATATGATAACATTTCTTCCCAAAATGTTTCATTTTTTTAGTATGGCAAAGACTACATTTTCTGCCTGCTCTGTAGAGGTGAATATGCCAGTATTTGTCCTTCAGTCTGTTCTAGCAATATTCCTTCCTCAAAAGTTAAACATTTATTGAGTACCTACTATGTGCCAGATACTCTGGGGATACAAATTAAATATAAGAAATGAGGACAAAAATTAAAAATAAGAAATAGTCTTTGTCCTTAAGTAACTTAACAATCTAATTAGGGAGAACAAAACACAAAAGAAAGCTAGAAGCAGAGGAGAACGTATCAGACATAGGACATGGTGGAGAATTTAAACAAAGTGCCAGAGTAGTGCAGCTAAATGAGAAGAGATGTTTGAAGCAAGCTGTCTCCTGAAATGATAGTTTGAAGTTCATAGCCCCACCCTCCAATCAAAGAGGCCTAGAGTAGTGATGAAATGAAGTATTAGTAGTGCTGATGACCTTACAAGATGATGAGGCCATCTCAATAATGAAGTTCCTGGTGTATGGTGAAGTCTGAGAAGTCACACAGTAGTACAGCCAGATGTGCAACTTTCAATGTGTGAACTATTCTGATTATCTCATTCAATTTAACAAATATTTATTATCTTTCCTCTCCTTATCTATGTATCCTGTAATTTTTCATAATTTTACTAATGTAGGAAAAGTAGAATGATCTACTGGCAAGAACTCTGTATTTAGAATCACAAGAATTGATGCTGGGGTTAGAGGATTTTGATTCAAATCCTGATTCTGATGGTTACCATCTATGGGAACTTTGACAAATCTCTTAATCTTTCTGTGCCTCAGTTATTGTTTTTGTTTTCTTATAGAAAATAAAGGTTAGATTAGCTGGTCTCTGAGTTTACTTCCAACAGTAAATCAATGATCCTATGAGTCTATGACCTGAGTTTGAATCCTTGTTCTTCTACTTAGCTACCTGGGTGATATGAGACAAGTTAGTTTACTACTCTGGGTCTTTCCCATATTTATAAATTTAAGAGATTAGACTGGGTTAAATACTTTAGGTCTCTCTCGACTCTAAATGCTTTCTTCATTCTTCTTATGAGAACCTTTAGCTAACAGAGTTAGGCTTTTGTTTGTGGATGTATGCTTTTTTAAAGGATGATGTGAAAGAAATGATACATTTCATTAATTATATCTGGAAAACAAATGATGAAGGTTTAATAACAAAGTATGGTATGATGATATCTCTGCAGAGATGTTTGAATATTCTAGGTTTGCTTCTCCACTGCTTTTAAAATAAATGAATAAATAAATGAAAAGAAAGAAATGCAATTTAATTGAGATAACCTTTAAAGTAATAGCCTCCACAAATCTTTCCTGGCAGGCAGGGAGCTATATTACATGTACACATTGTAAAAATACTACACAAAGCAGAAAACTGGTTTCCTTTGGCTTAATTAGCCCTTGCTTCACATGAAGTTAGCACATAGAGAAACCTATTGGTTAATAAACTGTCTCAATGATATTGTTTCTACTGTGATAGGAGAGTTCTCTAATCAGCTGCTACTAAAGTTGGGAAAGAAAATATTGGTTTCACTCAAAACAATTTTCTCAGGTATCTTTTTCCCAGTCTTTTCCCCTCCCCCTAAGACATAAAGGTACAATGAAATAGTCATAAAAATTACAATCTATGACAAGCAAATGATCTTTCTTTCTAAGCTTATTGTCTTTCCTCTTTCAACAACAAAAGCAACATCTGTCACAATGAATAGGAAGCAAATTGATTAATATGTTAAAATGAAGTATATCTTTCTTTAATGTTTAAATTGCTGAAGAACTCATTCATACTTTTACTAATTCATTCATCCATTTATTTTGGAGGTTTCTATGAGGTAAAAGACTTAAGAGGCAGTAAAAATTGAAGTTCTGTTAACCATTGGCTTTTGAAGAAAATGAAAGGTTATCTCTACTATATGTAGACTCTTGGTGAACTAGAATTTTTTCTCTCCTTCTAGAGAGAAGTGGGATGTTATGTTAGGGAGGGAATGGAGATATAGAAAAGAAAGTTAAAATAACTCAATTGTTTTAGCTTGATGAGTTTGCAATCTTTAAGTAAGATTATGTTTTGGAAAAATTAGTTACATTGGAGTAACTAGAGATAATTTTATTGTGATTAAAGTATGTTTCACCCACAGTTTAGTACTTCAAATTCTGGTTTAACATGAATGTATCTGACCCAAATTTAGGAGTTGACTCCCTCTCCACCAAAAAATACAAAACAAAGAAACTGACAAACAAAAAAACAGTACTTCTTTGGTTCATATTGCCCTTACTCAGAATTTACTTTGGGAAGTCTCATAATATATTTGGGGGCAGTTTGGGATGAACCACCTAGTGGGCAGAGCACTAGGCCTGTAGTCAGGAATACCTGAGCTCAAAACTGGCCTCAGATATTTATTAACTGTGACCTTGGACAAGTCACCTTATTCTATTTGCCTCAGTTTCCTTATCTGTAAAACAAGTTGGAGATGGAAATGGAAAGTCACTTCAGTATCTTTGTTAAGAAAATCCCAAATTGTATGATGAAGAGTTGGACATTATTGATACCACTAAACAATAACAAAATATAGTGCATATCTAGGTCCCAATAGATGTGACCAAAAGATTTCTCAACTCTTCTACAAATACTAAAGATTACAAAGCATGTAGTGAGTATAGGGTAGTCTTTATTTCCCTTCCACTGGGAATAAAGAAGACACAGAAAACACACAAGAAGCCATAAATAGTATAGAAAAACATAAAGTAAGCATGGAGTCCAAGAAAATCAATACAAATCTCTTCCTTCTCTGGTGTACCTCTGCAGGGTGCTAAAGTTTTCCAGACTTTGTAACAACCCATAATTTGGTATACTTTTGGAAGGCATCTGAACTTGAAATTCCTAGAAAGGTAATACTCTGATAGTCTAGGAAGTCTTTCATTTATTGCCGGAAGCTTCATGTAGATATTGACCTTTATAATACTATTTCAAAGACCAAGCCTTAAACCTGATTAAACCCAATTCACCCTGAATTTCATGGACAGGACAACAATAGGTCCCCACCCAAGCAACACTTAATGGTTGTTCTTTGGGCCCTCCTGCCTCAGAATGAATGTAAATAGTAATTCTTTGTCTTTTTCTTTTGTCCAGCAACCCTGAGGGTCTTCAACCCCCAACACCACCCCTAATTTGATGTTTTTTAAAGGGACCATCCCTTGACTCACTTCTTAAAGAGGTCTATTGCTTGAATGGGCATTATCTCACTCAAAGTGAGAACCTGAAAAGACCTTAGCTTAAAAGGGCTCAGTCTCCCACTTCATCCTGGGCTATCTCCAGTCATCCTGATCTATATCCAGCCACTGGACCCAGATAGCTCTGGAGGAGAAAGTGAGGCTGGTGACATTGCACAGCCCTCCCTCACTCAAATCAAAGTCAACTGCAAGTCATGTCAGCATCTCCTTAATGTCATAGTCCTCTTTGAGAGGGAAGGACAAACTATACAAATATTTTAAGGCCCTGAACTCTCCTGAAACAAAAATTTGTTTTGGATATCATGATAAGTAAGATTCCAGCATTCAGGTGGATTTTGATTTTTTTCCTGCAGACTCCCTTTGAGGGCTTGACTTTGCAGAATGGAAATTTTTTTGAATGCATGAGACAGGAAACTCCCATTCACACTGTATCCACATCACCTGAGTAATTCAATGGAATAGCAGAAAGGAACATCTACATTCCTTGCTACCTCATTTGACTGTAGTCTCTGACTACTATTCCTTTCATTACTTGCCTCCATATATACTGTCTTGCAGTCTCACTCATGTGGATTAGACCCAAAATGGTCCCATTCCAGGGTCCTGCAGATTTGGCCAAAGACAGTGGGGCTACTATGGATTCTCAGTGTAAAGAAGAACTTGAAGCTACTGGAGTTACTATATCATTGTTAGAAATTGAGAGTAGGGAGATACATAATCTAGCTGTCCCCTTCCTTCCCCTCCATTTTAAGGAGGGAGAAACTGAGAAGGAAAAGCCTAAGCTACTTATCATCTTGAATATGCATCTCTCTTGTCACTCTGAATTTGAAAGGTGCTATCTCAGGAAAGGATGTTTTCCTCTTTGATAGGAATCTTCAAGAAAACTCTGGATGACTGATTTTTGTATCTGCTATACCCAGGATTCTTAGTAGATGATCACTAGTGTCATTTCCAACTCTCAAATGCTCAATTGCTTTGTATCTAAGGCCCTTCACAGTCAGTATCAGTGCATTTTCCTAGGTTCATCTCATATTATTTCTTTCTACTTGCTTTATGTACCAACCAAACTGGGCCATACTCTATTGCCTAAATATTCCCCACCTTTCACTTTTCTATGTGATTGATCACACTATGTTTTTTATCAATTATAAACTGTCCTTCCCCACTCATCTTATCTTTCTAAATTCTTCCCCATTCCATAAAGTTGAACCCAAATGTCATTAGCTCCATGAAGCCTACACTGGTTACCCCCTTAGTGAGGAACTTTCTTCATCTGATTTCATATAATATTATATTTTGTACCTTTCTATTGTGCTTAATATTATACAATGCATTTATTTATGCATTGGTTCATCATTCCTCTACTAAACCATAAGCTCCCTAAAGACAGGACCACAAATTAATTAATCTTTGTACCCTTACAATTTAGTATGGTGCCTTGAGCAAAGGAGATGCTTGATAAATTCAAACCAAAAAGCAACATATTTTGTTGTTGGATTAATGGCAACATAGTTTTATTTTTAGGGATTTTCTGCCGTTTGAAAGGAATATGTTTTATAAAAAAATCCCAAAATTAATTTTCTGCTACCCTTTTTCAATACTCCATTTAGTTATCTACTCTATTACTTCAATAAGTTCCACCTGCTTTTCTTTCCTATTCCATTTTTTCTCAGCTAGGCCCACTCAAATATTTACTTTTTTCTTATATTCAAAATCAAGAACTAAAACAAAAGTTGAGTCATGAGAAAACTTTAAATTGGAAAACCTATAAAGTTTGAGAATCATAGTCTCATATTTGACAGAACATATTTTGGGGCAATATTATTATGAGTAGGGTCTAAGAGTATTTTGGTTTAATGTGAATATATCACTTAGTAGATCTTATACACATTCAATAAAATGCCGTACTAATACTAGCCTAGAACCCTGATTGAAAGTTACTATCATCACTCTCTTTGCTATTATTTTCCTTTTTTTTTAATTCCCTGATTAATTTTTATTTTTTTTTCTATCCCAGCATTTCCCATGATGGTATTGAAATAGAATGTGTACTTTTAATCACAAAGTATGAGAATAGACTTCTTTAGCCATTTGCTACCCAAGGATCCTTTCTTAGTTCCAAGGCATTTTGGTATCTTCCTATTTAAAATTGATTATAGATCAAAATCTGGAATGTTTTTGAAAGGCCATGTAGTTGACATCCTATCTTTTATTTTACAGGTGAAAACTGAAGCCTAGGGAGGTAAAGCACCTACCAGGGGTTGCAGAGGCAGTAAGGAACAGAGGTAGGATCTACCCCAGGCCTGATGATTCCAAAGTCAGTGCTCTTTAAACTATCAAGTTGTTATGGTTATCCCACCACTGTCAAAGAGTACATATCAGAGGAAGAAAAAAACAGGTTTATATAAATGGCTTCAGGGGGACAAGTTCAACTAAAGGTCACCGGTGTGAAACAACTCTACTCAATAAATATGACAAATCTTAAAATTTATAGCTCACTTTTATATTATGACTTGAGAAGGAAAGATAAGAAGAGGAAAGAAATGAATCAAAGGAGAAAGAGAAACATTGAGAAGAACAGACTCATAAAGACATTGTAGGAAGCTCAAGGAAAAGCAGAGAAGCAAATACCAAAAGAAAAAGAAAAAATAAAGAGAGTATAAATAACAGACCAAACTGGTACATATCCATCAAGAGGAAAATGTACTCGTATACAGTACCATGACCATCAAAAATAAATATAGTACACAAAACTCAGGTATGAACACGCATGTGTGTGTGCGCAAGCACACACACAAACACACACACACACCCCACATACCCACAATGAGAGAGGAAAATTTCCCAGATGAAAAGCCTTTTACTATTCTCACATGAAAGCCTGTTGTTTTGTCACAATCATGGGTAGATTTGGGGACATGATGTCTTACTTCTTTCTATATAGGCTAGAAAAAATAATCTGGAGTCTAAATAAGGTCTGAAAATCAGTGATTCTCAATATCTATGGTAACTTAATACATGGACCAAAAGCACAGTTACTCCTGGATGATTTGCTTAGCACCTCCAAGTGATTTGAATTTACTTTCATATTGCCTCACTTTGTACAAAGATCTTTAAGTCATTTTTTTCTTAAGTGCTCCACCAACATAAAATAGAGTAGGGTGCTGAAGACAAATTGGCAGATAATGTGTAAAGAATGTTTTAATGTGTTTGTAGCAAGGGTAGGGTTGTCAATTTTCAAAGCATTTCTGATACAGAGCCAAGAACTTTGCCAGAACTCCATACTTTCTGATGTGTTATGATTTGAACCTTCATTCAAATGTAAATGTCTTGGCATCAGGATATAGGAACAACGTCCTCAGCATATTCATCTATAGATTGAAAACAACTCCAAGAAGATAGAATGATCTGAAAAAAAGTGAAGAGATATTCCACAGAATAAGCAATCATTTCCTCCACTTTTCCTTCCATAGATTTAAAATGACTTTGTGAAGATTGAGTGTTCTTTAAGAAAATGGAGAAAAATTCAACATGAAAGGAAAAGAAGCTGCAGAGTTACAAGATGGAGAAAGATTATCTGAGGAAGTACAAAAAAGGTAAGGGAGCCCCCATCAGTTAGATGATTATTAGGCAGTACCTTACAAAGCACTGTCAGTTTAGGGAGATATTCTCCAAACTATCAATAAACAGGAACTCCAAGCAGTCAATGAATTAAAGGTAGAAACAAACAATTGACTCCTGCAAATGGTTGGCTTCTGTCAAATGATGGGACTTCAGCAAATGAACCTTAAGATCTTTATGTCAAGTTTATAGATGCAGAGCTAAATGGTACCTTGGAAATCATCTAATTAAGCCTCCCTATAGCATTATAGTCAAGGAAACTGGGAATCTAAAGAGATTGAATAAATTGTCCAAGGTCACAGAGGTAGTAATTGCTAGAGCCTGGAATTAGACTTAGAACCTCTAATTCTTAGTGCAGCCACATTTCTACTGTGCCTCTACAAAAGGTTATTGAAATATGAAATGGAAATCTAGAAAAAGCAGAGGGAATGGACATCAAAAAACGAATTATTCTCATCATTTATTTATTTATTTGCTTTGTTTATTTATTTATTTTATTTATTTATTTAAAATCCCCTCTTGCCCTTTAAAAATGAAGACAATTCTGTCCCACCCATAGGTTATGTGTGAGTGGATTTAGGTATTAACTCAGAACAACATATTCATTTACAGTAGTATTTAAACTTTGATACTCAGTTTTTTACATGGATGAATATTATAGGTAATTCCATTGTAAGTATTTTTAAATTTTCTAATGGCAAAGAGAATAGTTTGATAGAAAGTGTTTTGAGACAGTAAGCCAATTCCTTCTCTTCACATTATTTGCTTTACCTCAAGCAAGATATTCCAGTGTTCTGAGTCTAAATATTATCATTTGTGAAATGATGGAGTGGGATTAGAAGGTCTTTAAGCTCAATTCTAGCTCTAAAATTTTGGGCCAAATTACTATGTATATCACTTTGTAGATAACAACCTAAATTTTGTGACTGCTGATCTCTTTGGTCTTTTGATTTACGTAATGGAGAACCACATGTGATCATTAGGTTCATTTCTTTAAGAGAACTTAAAAGACCACTGGCTGCTAATTTTTACATCAGTCCTTATTTAGGAAAGTGTCTCTTCTTTACTTTTCTGCTTATGGAGGACCTATGGAGAAAGGTTAAAGGAATTAGTATTATTTAACCTACAGAAAAGAAAACTCCAGGGTGACTTCATAACTGTCTTCAAGTAAATGAAGAACTGTTATATATTAGATGGGAACCAGATGTTCTCTATCTCTTCTGAGGTTTAAATAAGCAGAAACAGACTTAAACTGAAACATGAGGGATTTAGGTGAGATATGAGGAAGAATTTCCTGACAGGGAAGGTTGCTAAACCTTGGGTTGGGCTATCAAGGGAGGATGAATCTTCCTCTGCTGAAAACTTCAGAAATATTATTTATCACTTTCTGAGGTGGTTTAGTTGTGGTCCTTGCTAAACACAAGGGAATGAATGAAATGACCTCGAAAGTTATCTTAGAATACTAAATGATTCTATGTTGCAATATTTTATTCTCAGCTATATCAATTTGCATTTCAATAAATTCAAGAAATATTTATTAAGCCCCTATTTTGTGCATGATACTGCTAGTAGTATAGGTATACAAAGATAAAAGTTAAATGGTCCCTGCCTTTATGGAGCTTATATTCTATTTGAGGGGTATAGCAGCTCTTCCGATAAGCAAAGCATTTTCAAGAGACTTTGAAGGAAACTAGGGATTGCAATGAGAAGAGATAAAGAGGGAGTATACTCCACATATCAGGAATATCTATTACAAAAATATAAAGGCAGAAGATGAAATGGAATATAAATAATAATTCAGTTTGAGCAGAAAGCTGAGAAGGATAATGAGAATAAGTCTGGATTGAGGTTAAAGCCAAATTATGACTAAGAGTTATTGTTGTTGTTTATCTTAGATCCAATGCATCATGGTACCAAGGAAAAATTACTGACTCTAAAGCTGGAGGACCTAGGTTCAAGACCCATCCCCACATTTCCTGACAACTTGAGCTTAGAAAAGACAATTACTCTTCATGCATCTGGTTTCTTTATATGTAAGAGAAGGGGGTTGGAGTAATGGCTTCTAAAATTCCTTTGAGCATTGTATATATGACCCAATTATGCATAATGATAAAGTGAAATATTTGAAAAAAATGTGGACAGATCCATGTTTTAGGAATACATTTAGGAGCTTGTGGAAGACAGTGCTAAAAGGAAAGCCTGGAAACAGGAATACTATGAAGTGACTGCAATAATGCAGGCAAAAACTAATGACAGTTCAAGCATTTAGGACAATGTCTGGCACACAGTAGGTAGTGAGTAAATGTTCATTTAATTCCCACATTTCAGAAACAAGGAAACCAAACATCAGAGAGGTTAAATGAATTGCTCAAAATTACACAAATAGAATTAGAATTGAGCTTTAGAGGGCAGAGGCAAGATGATGGAGTGAAGTCAGCATTTTTGCCAAGTTCACTAACATACCTTAAAATAACTTTAAAAAGTGAATCAAAGTGAATCCTGAACAGGAAACAAAACAAAAATTCACTGTGAGTGATTTTCCTAGCTCAGAGAAACTTAGGAAGACACACATACAGAGGTCTGTGAACACCTAGGTTGGCGATTTTATGGGAGCACGATGACATTCAGTGGAAGTAGCACAGGCTATTGGCTGTTGTGCAGGAGCAAGGCAGGGCCTGGGCATAGTAAGGCATTGAACACTCTGATCAGAAAGGGATTCTAAGAGACCCATATTACAGCACTGAGTGCAGGATCAGTCTCCATTTGTCAGTTATGTTGCTCATTACCCAATTTTGGGTCAAAATTCCAGAGTAGAGAGGAGTGGTCATTGTGACAATGGAGTAGGGACCCTACCTGGGCAAGGTTCAGAATGCAGACCAGGAGGATGATGACCAGATCTCTCCCTGGATAACATCACTTTGGAAGCACAGAAAACTGATAGGCTCTCACTGATCTCTGAAAAGACAAGTTAATAAAAGACAGAAGCTCAGTTCAAGAGAGATTGCCTCCCCCTCTCCCACAGATAAGCAGAGTCTAACATGTCCTTCAAAATCAAGAAACAAGATAGAAAAAAATGAGCAAATAGTAACAACAAAACTAAACATAAAAAGCAACTCTTGTAACAGGGATATTCAAGACATATAGAAACAAAGCCTCAAAGAAAAAAAAAGAAAAAAATCAGATTTGAAGTAAGTGCCTCTGAATTTAGATTCAATGCTCTTTCTATTTCACTACACATTTTAACAAAAGTCCACATCCTCCTAATTATGTATTTGAAAGGTTTATGTGACATGCTGTAGACAATGTGGATGGCAGCAAGAAGATTCAAGCACCATAAGTTTTTGAACCTATGTAACTGGAATAATAGTTGTTCCCTCAAAAGGAATAGAGAAGATTGGAGAGGAAAAATTCGCTTAGAATGGTGGAATTGTACTGAGTTTTACTTCTGAACATTTTAATTTTAAGGTGCCTATGGGACATTCAGGTAGGGATTTCCAGTAGGCAAGTTGCTATGTGGAACCAGATACTAAGTGGGGTGTACATATATGTGTCATGTGCATAGAAATGATAAATGTTTGGGAGATGATGAGATTGCTATAAGATAAATGTAAAGAAAAAAAGGAAGAGGGCCTAGGGAAGAGCCTTGGGGAATACCTACATTGAAGGGTGATAATAGGATAAGGATCCATATGAACAGAGAAGATGTAGTCAGACATGGAACAAGAAAAAGAAGAGAGTAGTATCACAAAAACAAAGGAAGAAAGAATATCTTGAAAGAAAGGGTAATTAAAGGTGCCAAAACTGTAGGAAGATAAGTAGAAAGAGGATTGAGAAAAGATCATTAGAATTAGCAAATAGAAGATTACTGATAATCTTAGAGAACAAAAATTGTGGAGTTGGACAGGACAGGAGTGTGTAAGAGAAAGAAGAAAGTGAGATGGAGTGTGAGCCACTCCAAAGTACAAAGAATACCTTTGAAAGGGTTGGTTGTTAAATGGAGATGATATTTAGCATAGTATCTGGGGTGATGTTAGGATCTAGTAAAAGCTATTGTTTGATTTACTTTAGTTTTGTTTGTGTGTCTGTTTGTTTTTAGAGGATTTGGAAAATCAAGGATATCTGTAGGCAATTCCAAGGAGCCCTTGGATAAAGAGAGAATAAACATTAAAGGGAGAGGAGGATCAAAGGGCAGGATCTTGGGAGAATGAGCAGAGATAGAATCAGTAATACTAATAGAATAACTGTCTTTGAAAAGGGGAAGATTCGCATTTGCATCTGAGAGTGGAACAAAAGAAGAGCAAATGGATGAAAATAAAGAGATTTTGAGGTTAGAGTAAGGGAGAAAAGGAAGTTCACAACAGATGATTGTGTTTTGTTTCATTTTGTTTTGTTTTCAGCAAAGTAGGAGATATTTCCTTGTGCCACGGAGAGAAGTAAATAACAGAAACTTGAAAAGAGAGAGAGGTTCCTAAGAGTCTTTGTAGAGAATATGATACCGTTAAGCAGAGAGAACTACAAGAGGTATCATATAGCTATGACAACCAAATGAGATTACATAATGTAAATTTGTAGTCACCTTAGATGTGATTGTGTGATATTCTATATTAGCATTCAACAGCATCTGAGTAAGGGCAATGAAAAAAGTGAAGATAATGAGCTTTAGGGGCTTTAGGTGTGCTGGAGACCCCAAAATACCAACCCACAGGATTGTGCTGAATGAATTCAACTCAAGTCTTCTCTTAGCCAGAGTAAAACAAAGTTTATTAAAGATTCACCTTAATGGTGTAACAGCAAGCACCCTAGCATACCTAGGGCGGCTACTAGCACAGGTTCTTAGATCTGCTTTTCTAAAGGAAAGCAACTCAAAATGTGTTAACGGTTTCACTTTAATCAATCAAACATATACCATTTACCTAGTTCAGGGGGAAAA
>CM053587.1:190494940-190523489 GCA_028646515.1 Pseudochirops corinnae
AATTCTAACAACTACTTAATATCTTTTTTAGCCTTGCCTATTAACCTTCTGTTTCTAATGGCTTTCTAAAATAACTTAATGACTTAATTTCAAAGAGATAAAGGAGACAAAATTGCATTTTAGTACAACCACCCTAGGATTTTTTTCTTTAGAATACAATGCAATGAAAATATTAACAAAGAAAGACAAATTAGTAGAATCAGGCATATCTATAAGCAGAAATCAGCTACTATTTTAATTATGAAGGCATTTGGTGAATTTTCTTATCCCCATGGCATCTCTTTCTGATGCTTCATTTTCCAACAGATTCATTTCACTTATTTCATTTGAAGTGTGATCTGCTAAGGTACACGTTCCCTATATATTGTAAACACTTTAATCTTTTATCAGTGTTTTTAATCACTGATAAGAATGTGTAGAATTTCTCAGTGAGAAGAGACTCATCTGACATAGGAAGATATAGGAATTTCTGCCTGTGATATTCCCACATAGATCAGATTTCTGCACTTTAAGGAATCAATATACCACTTTTGAGAGGTTCCTCTATTTCTTGTAAATAGCCACACATTTCTTCTACCTGCTTTGTAGAGGTAACAAGTAGGTTGCCACTTGCCCCTAGGGCTACCCTATTACTTCTTCCCCATTACCCAATATTTTTCCCAAAGAATGAAGTTTTAAAGACTGAATTTTTTTTTTTATCCCAGTTCCCCAACCTGTCTCTGACTTCAGCATGGGTGGAAAGTGAGGTACTCAGTTTGTTATAGACTCTTCAGACATTTGGAAAAGGAGGTATGTAGTTTCACCAGAAGGTACCTGCCATCACCAGTGATGTTGAATGAAATGAGCTTACTAGAGGAACCTGTGGAGGTGATAATCCTATCCCTGTGTATCTGAAACCACAACCTGTCTTTCAGAGTCAATGTGGTACTCTACATTTAGCCATAATGGACAAAATCTACTTTCACCTCCCTGGTTACTGTTTAGTCTTTTAGATTTATGACTTGAGGAAAAGTCATAATCAAACAAGATATAATGGAGATCATAAATTGCTAAATAGATGATCTGATTATGTAATCAATTAATGTGTATTTTGCATAAACAAAATTAATGGCATTAGAATAAGCAAAGGGATTCTGGAATGGAAAATAATGTTATCATCAAATATATTTTATAAGCACCAAATAACAAAGTTTTTTTAAAAACTGAAAAAATACATAAAGCCAAAACAGTTTCGCTATACCAATAAAGGTCACAAGATATGAAGACTTTTCAAAAGTAGAAATGTAAATTATTAAGAACTATTTAAAAAAATTTTAGACATCATTAATAATAGGAGAAATGCTTATTAAATGACTCAGAGGTTTCTTTTCCCAAAATGGTGAATTTGGTTCAAAATGACAATTGTCAGTTTGGGAGGTAGAATGCAGAGTTCACTGATGTGTTATTTTGGGAGATGCAAATTAGTACTGGTAACAGAAGATCCAAGTATTTGTGAATGCCTAAGCAAATTAAGCTGTATAAATTTAAATTTAAATTTTTTAATAATCAATATAGGGCAAAATGATCAAAACTAATAGAATAAAATACACAATGACTTTGAAAATATAAAAAAAAATAACTCCTAAAACTATTGGAGCTCAGATTAATACAGTAATCAACAACTCCCTTCTTCGTACATGCTCTCATGACCTTGCCACCCCCCCCAAAAAAAAAACAACAACACAGCAGTAATTCCAAAGTGCAATGGGCTATGTTGAGCAACAGTGTGGGGGAGGAGTGTAGTGGTGAGGGGTGACCTCTCATTGTAAGTATTAAAAGAATGGTCAGACATCATTTGCTTGTTAATAATAATATAAATTTTCCTGAATGCACACACACACACACACACACACACATGTCCGTGTATATCTGTAGATAAATATACAATGTGTTTATATACACACATATATGTACATATACACACATATGTGTGTATATATATAAATAATGAAATAATAACTAACATAAATAAGTAAGATATAAAATGTAACTTATCCTGTTCATTTAAAAATTCCTACGTGCCCAGCCACATCTTATGGAAGATTTCTCTGATATAGAATCAAAGTTCATAGAGGGCAAAGACTGTTTAATTATTTGTTGTTGTGTTTTTTTTAATCTCCTACAACTTGCAGACATTGGGAATTTAGTAAATGATTGCTCTATAAATAAATGGAGATAACTATCTTCAAAATCTTGACCATTATTTTATGATTTTATTTTAGTATATGAAATATTTCTTCACTGAATTCCTTGGAACCTCTAAGTGAAATACATCCTATATATTCATGTAATACAAGACCTAACTTTCGCAGTGCTTCCGGGATTATTTGAGGTTATAAAGAAATTCAATGATGTCTTATTTCAACATGTGCCTGCCTAGTAGCCTAAAACCTTAGTTGATTTAGAAGCATTTCCTGAAATTCTTACTATATTTCCCTTGACTAGAACTGTTTTATTCAAGTCAAATGTGTTTTCATACAAATATGCTTTGGGAATTATGTTATGTTAAACAACATACTGATTTATTAATTCCTAGGTATTCTCAAGTGTCATGTTTATACAAAAAAAGCTAAATAATATTTACATGCCATAATGCATACTTTATTTTTCACTCTAGCCTTTACTGAATTTGAATTTATTTGTGAAGAATAGAATGTGAATGCCAATTTGAATAAAAATTCTTTGTCTTGACAATTGGCTAAAATTATTTGTCACATCACTGAATAGTACATTCTATAAATAATGATTACATTTTCTGATTACAAAAAATCATTAAATACCTTCTCACTTGTTTGTGAGTTCATATTAGAATATTAAACTTTTAATTAATGATTGCTTTTAGTAAGCTATGGCCAGAGTCATTGGTGTGTCCAATAATAATTTATTCTGTATATTTGATTATTTTTTTGCTGTTGATATCACTTGAATGAATTATAGGAGCTTATATGTATGATTCATTCTAATGTTTTCCACTTTATTTGTAAGGCATCAGGGAAACCTGAACCAAAAGCAGGTTGGGGTGGAGTAAGATAAGATTTCTGTATTTAAACTTGTTGGTTTTTTCATTTAATTGGAGGATGTGTGTTTTCCCCCAAATTACAGTGCATGAGGACATTATCAGTAAATTCTTCTTAGAAAAGAAATTCTACTCTATTTATGTGTGTGTGTGTGTGTGTGTTCAATTCTCTTGGGTTTTGTTGTGTTCACCTTTCTTCTGTTCCTGTGAAAGGAAGTCATATCTAATTATTAGGTTGAAGGAATCTTCTTTCATTGGCTTCTAAAATTATTTGTCATTTCAAGTAGTATAAGAGAGAGGAAGAATTTTTTTTCCCAAAAAATATCTTGGAGTCTAGAAAAACAATTTGTACAATGCAAAGTTTTTTTTTTCATTTGAAGTAAAGTGAGTTTAAGTTATATACACAGTCACAGAAATATATAATCTTAAAGTTAGGATTAATTTAACAGATCTCAGAATTTGTTGAGAATATCAGCTTGTCAGATATTTAATTTCATTTATATGCTAATCCTATAACCTTATTTTGCAGAAAAGAAAACTAAGACCCAGAAAGGTTAAAAAATTTGTGAATAAAGTATACATAACATCTGTTGGCCTTCAGAACATGCCAGTCCACTTAATGTGGAGGCTTCTGCGTCCCCTTCCACATAGGTGGTGCTAGCATGTGTCTTTAAAAGTGAAAATACTGAGATTCTACCATCTTCTTTTTTTGTCTATGTTCTTTTTAGTGTCCAGCATGGATACCATGAACTCAATTAGTGAGATGGGAGGAATTTACCTTTCCTTGCTTACCTCTCTTTTACCCCATCTCTCAAAATGTGTGTAGGTTCTTTGTTTCTGTTCTCTGTTCGATTTCTTTCTCAGGTTCAGGTGGTAAAATTGATCCTTACCACACTGACAGCTGAGTCAAGCCAGAATGCTTCCCCAGGTTTGAAAAAGAGGGTTGGGGTGGGGACTAGATTTGAAACTGGGACTATGTTCCCTAGAAACTGAATTAAACTGTAAACCAAATCCTGTTTTTCCCCCAGAGATTATGGGAGTACCAAGGGGAAGTTAGAGGCCAGGGGAAGACTATGTCTCCCATTTGTTGAGGAGTAAATTTTCTTAATTTGGATTATATGGTCTGAAGTAAATGTACCCAAAAAAATCCCCAATGTTACAAATATAAAATATTGAGATCAGGGATTGCTTCATTTCTGTTTTTGTATCTACACAACCTAGTCCAATACATGGTATATAGGATAATGTTTGTTGAATGAATATTGTCTATTTACATAAGTAATAAATAGCAAAGCACAGACTTGTCAACTCTCAATCTTATCCTCTAATCATATAGTAAGATGCATAGTCCCTTGTAATAAAGAATTGTATAACTGGAATTGGCGTTAGAGATAATTAAGTCAAATTGACACAATTTACAAATGTGGATACTGAGGTCTAAGGATGGTAAGTGACTGCCACATAGGTGTATAGCCAAGCACTGGCAGCTTTGTAGAGGATTGCTTCTGTGAATACCTTTAAGATTCTGATCACGTAGTATAGTGAGGTCTCTATTTATTCCACAGTAAACTAAAACAAAACATTCATAGAAACCAAAGTACAGCATTCACAGTGTTGTAACATAACAACTTATCACTAACGTGGACATGTAGTTTCCAGCAAAAGACATCATTCAGTAAGTTCTTAACTCAGTCTTCCTTAAGGAGCAATCCTCCTTAAGGAATACAAGGTACAAATGTCTCCCACCCATAGGTAGCATTGCCTTAATCTCTCAGTCAAAAAGTTTTCTTTCTTCCTGATTGGAGATTAGTTTCCAATCATCCTTAACTCAATCATCTTTAAGTCTTACAAGATATGAAGTACAAAGTTCTCCCACCCCTAGGCCACAGTAAATCATGATCTTCTCAGTCAATACTAAGTACCCAATGAGAGATTGTGGCGTGAGGTTGGCTCCTAGATTCCATGGTTCCTCTTCCATGGTCCCAGCTTTTGCCTGAATTCAATTAACCTTCACCTGGATACACAGGTAGGCAGCTCACAGCAAATCATACAGTTCCTTGTCCAATTCCTCATCCAGTTCCCATTCCATATTGAAGGTCGCAGTGTCCATTACTGAAGTCCTTTGCAGTTTCTGTTTCTGGGAAGACAAAACTTAACATTGCCGGCACCATCATCAATTCTCTATCTGCCAGTGATATCAACATGGACCCACAAACAGGTCCAAGAAGTCAACACAAATCATCAGCATAGTCCCAGGACCTCTGAAACTCTCTTCCAGGACTTCTGTAAACAGATAATAAGAAAATCCTCTTTCAGGGCTTCCAGTAAGTTCCCAGGGCATCTGTACAAAGTTTTGCAAACACAAATCAACAAAGACACTGAAAGTGTTCCCCTTCTCCACTCTGCTCTGTCCCAGCTGTGCTCAACTTTTTATTTGCCATTAGCTATTCCCTGTTTCACCCAACTCTTGCTTCCTTCCTGCTCCTGTCTTTGGCAAATCCCTCCCACTGTGAGATTCACAGGTTCTGTTTCTTAACAAAGACATGAGATAATCAGGGCAAGGCTCAAAGAAACTTGAACTAAAAAAAGGTGTTAAATAAATGACTGAAACAAGGTGCTAAGTACTTCTTTGTTTGGCATTATAATAAGTTAACACATAGTTGAGCCAGGATTTAAGCCCTGATCCTTTGTTTGAAATTGTTCTTTCCACTATACCATGTTGTGCTCAAGGTTTATCTTGTAACCTCTAGATCCCTCTTAAGGACTCCAAATTAGAGGGTATTCTCAAAACCAGAGCTTACCAATAGTTTATTATAAGCTTCCATCATTTAATATATCTCACATATCATCTGATAATATTTGGTATGAATGGTTAAAGCGAAGGGAGAAGAGTAGGGAATTTGAAATGTATAAAGATTAGAGGGAGTAGCTGGAAGGGGCACAAAGTCCCTCTCAACTGATTAGTTTCTCTGTTATTACTCTTCTCATGTAGGCATCCTATCTTTAGGCCCTGACTAGGAAATGAGAATCTGGACATGTAAAGGAAATTGAAATCTCTCTTTTGGTCCTTTAGGACCTGTCTCTTTGTAAACTTTTGATCAACAAATAATAATAAAGAAATCAATATTACCACTGATTGTTGTTGGTCCTTCATACTTAATGAGTACTAATGACATCACAATATTGGGGTCAACATATAGTGTGTTCAAAAGTAACTGATTTAGTCCAATCAGAATTTAGAACGCTATACCATAGGTCAGCCACAAATACTCTATTTGAAAATTGGAATGGCAATGTCTCTAAATTTATACATTTCATGTTTCCTTTATGGTACCATGATTCTTCTTTGCTCATAGAGTACAGTACCATTTTCTTAAATCAGTGTACCATGATGGGTGGTCCTGTGCCAGTCTCACTATATGACTATCTTTGATAGTATAAGAGGATCTTTGAAACACTTCTTCTAACCTCTCTGTAAGTGGTTGCCTAGTACAAGTTCTCTGTAAAATAATCTTGTAGATAAATGTGTGTTGACATTTGAGCTATAAGGCCAGTTCATCAGAGTTGCACTCTCTAGTGCAGAGTTTGAGCGCCTGTTCAGTTCAAGAGAGGATCTCAGTGCCCAGTACCTTATTTGCCATAGTATCTTCAGAATCTTAAGATAATTCAAGTGGAAGGGGTTCAATTTTCTGTCATGGTGCTGGTTTACTGTTCCAGCTTCACAGGCATACAACAATGAAGTAGGCACAATGGCTCCATAGATAGAAACTCAGTTTGTTAGGCAACCTAACAGCTTTTTACTCCCATACATTTTTTTGAAGACTCTCAAATGCAAAGCTATCTCTGGAAATGAGTGAGTTAACCTCATAATCTATGTGGACATGCCTAGAAAATATGCTGACAAGGCAAGTGAACTTATCCACAGCATTCAAAATTTTTCAAGATTTTGATGTAACCAATGGTCCCATGTATGGATGGTGCAGTGCTGTCTAGTGGGGAACCCCTGTCTTCTCAGTGTGGATTGTCTGACCATTGCAACAGGGAAAGGTGTAACTTTCTAATAATCTATGACTCCTCCTCTCAGAATCTCTCGCTAAATCAATCAGTTTATAAGCATTAATTCAGAGCTTGCTATGTTTCCAGTGGGCAACTGGGTATAGCACAGTGAATAGAGTGCCAGGACTGAAGTCAAGAAGACCCCTCTTCCTTAATTCAAATCTGGCCTCAAACCCTTATTAGCTATATGTAAAGCCAAGCACTAACAGTTTTCCACAAGAATGTTACTGTGAATAGATTTTGAGGTTCTGATTATACAGTATAGTGAATGCTCTATTTATTCCATAACAAATCAGAGCAAAACATTGACAGAAATCAAGGTACAGCATTCACAATATTACAACTTATCACAGATAATTAAAATACAGTATTCACAAACAACTTATCACGGAAAATGGCCACATAGTTTCCACTACAGTGGTCACAAACTTTTGAACAAAGAACAATCATTTAAAAACCCAATCATTCAATCATCCTTAAGGTTTGCCTCATCAAGGAACACAAAGTACAATAGTCAAAATTCTCCACTCATGGAGCACATTAAGTTAAATCAATCAGTCACTTATTCAGTCATCAATCACTTAGTACAATCATTTAGTCAATCAATCATTATATCAACTCAATCATTCAATCATCCTTCATCATTCACTATTCAATCATCAGAAAATACTCAGACCCTCTACCCCTAAGTCACTAGTAAGCTATAATTTCTCAGTTAGTAAACAGTATTCAAGTAAAGTCTTCTTTCAGCTTGACTCGGGGTGGTTTCTTGAATTCCCTGGATCCCCTTCCAGATCCTAGCTGGATTCACCAAACTGTCACCTGGTTTAAAAGGCACGTAGTTCCCAGGTCCTTGTCCAGCTCTTTGTGCAATCTCTGTTCCATGCTGAAGCTCACAGCATCTAGTCCACCCCAAATTCTTCATGGTCTCTGTTCCTGGAAAGTCAAGGCCCAACAAAGCCACAAACAAGTTTATACCAATCATCTGCATCACAGTCATACTTCCTCATTTCCTTGGCAGATCCAGCTGGCCCTCAGACTCAGAAGAAGTCTCAGTTGGCTCCAAGAATCAAAATCACTCCATCCAGGTTTTCAAAATCAAAATCATTCTCCTCAGCCTGGGGGAGGCTTTCCTCTTCAGCCTTCTCTGGTGGCAGCAGCTTTTGCCTACACAGAGTTCATTCCAAGAAAATATGTCTCAGTTACCAATTCTCATTTTTCTTTTCAATTCTCGGTCTAGCAGTAGCAGCCCAGCCTGCAGATGCTGCTGAGAGAAATTCGCTCTTTCTCCAGCATTAGCAGCTTCTGACTCCAGATCCTTGTCCCAAGAAATTCTGTCTCTCCCACGGGTGTCTTTCCTGATATACGCACAGCATTAGCTTCCTGTTTCAGCCAAACCCTTCCTGTCATGTCAGCAACAGGAGACAGGAGTTCATACCTTCTGTTTCTTTAACAGAGGCTTAATCTGAATGAGTGCTAAGTACCTCTTAGTTTAGCAATACAAAAGGAACTTCAAATCTCATTATTGTTACACTGTATTAGTTACTTAACCTTGTTTGTCATTGGACAAGTCACTTAATCTGGTTTGCTTCAGCTTCTTCATCTGTAAAATGGGCTAGAGAAGGAAATGACAATATACTCCAGTAGTTTTGCCAAGAAACCTTAAATGAGGTCAAGAATAGTTAGACATAACTGAAATGACTAAAGGACAACAAAATGATCCTACGAGGGCAGCTAAGTTGTACAGAAGACAGAGTTCTGGGCCTGGAGTCAGGAAGACTTCTCTGGCCTCAGACTCTCATTAGCTCTGTGTCCCTGGGCAAGTCACTTAATCCAGTTTGCCTTAGTTTCTTCATCTGCAAAATGAGCTGGAGAAGGAAATGACAAACCACTTCAGTATCTTTGACAAGA
Source organism: Pseudochirops corinnae (assembly GCA_028646515.1). Lineage (NCBI taxonomy): Eukaryota > Metazoa > Chordata > Mammalia > Diprotodontia > Pseudocheiridae > Pseudochirops > Pseudochirops corinnae. Next base: position 190,503,963 of record CM053587.1, read on the forward strand.
AAACTAGAAATGGAGCAAAAAAGGCTTGGATTGACTGAAAAATAACTGAACAATAACAACAAAAATGTTTCTGGCCATTTGATAATCAGTGGTGATTTAAGAAAAGCAAAAATAGCCCTTTTAACTCAAGTAGTCTTTATTTTAATAGGAAAGAAAATGTGTGAACAATTAGACTGATTTAAAATACATGCAGAGCCATTGGAAGATAGAAGACCTGGAAATGCTTCCTTCAAAAGATGCCATTTCAACTGACTCTTGAAAGAAGCTAGTGATGACAAGAGGTAGAGATGAGGAGGCAGAGCATTCCAGGCATGAGAACAACTAATGCAAATGTATGGAGATGAAAGATGGAATGCAAAATGTGAAGAATATATGATATATATGCATATGTATATATGCACTCAATATATATATATATATATATATACATATATATATATATATATATATATACACACACACACACACACACACAGATAGATAGATAGATAGATAGATAGATGTTAGATAGATAGATAGATAGATAGATAGATAGATAGATTCCTTACCATCTATATGAATCTTAGAGTTAATGTGGAGGGACAAGTGTATGGAGAAGTATAAGAATATCAGGAAGATAGAAAGTATGGACTAGGCTGGTCAATCATCCTCTCTCCATGCTCCCCACCTCCCACTTTACTTCTGACTTTCTAAATTTTTCCAGCATGCCTCATTCATTCACTCCATGTGCCTTTCTCAGTCTGAAATATCAGGTCAATCAATTACTAAACATTTTTTTATGCTATGTGCCACTCACCATGCTAAGTAGGAAGGAGATAAATAGAGGAAAAAGGTAATCTCTGCCCTTAAGGAACCATGACACACTCTTTTCCAATTGGTGAGTTCCTGCTGGTGTCTCCATTTGTGGAGGAGTTCATTCTCCTCCCTGTTCTACTTCAAACTTTTCAGACATTGACAGCATGCCCCTGAACAGTTACCTCTCTCTGCTTACTCCAGGATATTTTTCTTCTTCCATAGGAATGTAAGCTCCTTGAGGTCAAAGACTGTCTTTCTTTTTGTGTCTATCTATTGCCTGACCCATACTAGACATTTAATAAATGCTTTTTGACTTGCCAAACAGAGGACTTGATATTCAATCATAGAGGTTACTGTAGGCCATAGGAGTTTGTGGAGTGGGTGAGAGACCTAAGTCAATTACAAGGCTATTGAAATAACTAAGAAAGGGGTTATGAATGCCTAAATTAGAATATATGTAAGTACTGAGAAGGGTGTATATAAATGGGATATTGTGAAGGTAGAAATTACCAGATTGGCAACTAATGGTATTTACAAAGTTAGTAAGAATGAGTAGTTGATGATAATACCAAGTTTGTAAACCTGAATACCTCAGAAGATGACTATGCCTTCAACAGTAATAGGTAGCAAGAAAGATGTATTTAGGAGTAAAGATGATTTCTGATTTTCATAAATTGAATTTGAGAGGCCTAAGGGGTATCCAGTTTCAAATGTCTAACAGGCAGTTGATGAAATAGGACTGAGATTGAGGAGAAACACTTGGATATATATCTATATGTTTATATCTAGATAAATAGATAGATGGATAGATAGATAGATAGGTAGATAGGTAGGTAGGTAGTTAGATAGGTAGATAGGTAGGTAGGTAGTTAGATAGGTAGATAGATCTGGGAATCATCACCATAATAATACCAGTTAGCAGTTGAATAATATTAATAATAATAGCAGCTAACATTTATATGATACATACTATGTGCCAGGCACTGTGCTAAGCACTTTGCAAATATTATCCCATTTGATCTTCACAACAGCTCTGTGATGTAGGTGTTATTATAATTATTCCTATTTTAGAGTTGAGAAAACTGAGGTAGATAAAGGGACTTGCCTAAGATCACACATCCAACAAGTGTCTAAAGCAGAAGGAGGTAAGTGCTATATTTATCCCAATTTTGCAAATGAAGGAATTGAGACAGAGAGAGCTTAAGTGACTTGTCCAACATCACATAGCTAGAAAGTATATAAGTATGAATATGAACTTTAATCTTCCATGACTTTAAGGCCAGTGTTTTAACCACAACAGCAGCTAGCTGCTGCAAAAGAGAGAAAGGGAAAGTAAGTTTGGAGATGACAATTAGTATAGTTTTGGAGAAGCAAGAATGGCAACATTGTTCTTGAAGTAAAATGTTTCTTGGTATTCAGTAGGAAGTAACATTAGATAAGTGTGATGACCCATCAGTGGGAGATGTGATACTTTTTTGTTAACAGATACCTTAGTGTCATACTTCTATACCAGGGCTATTTTCCTAAAATATCAGTATCTCGTGCAGATCTTTTGGTCAGCTTCTTAGGGCAATGATATGGGACACATAATAGTCTTTTTCCTGACAATTTGATGCATACACAACTAAATATCATTTCTTTGCTACTGCAGTATGATTGATAAATGTAATCAATGGCTTCTATTATTGAAATTATAATTTCAAGGGTTTGCTCCTGGGTATGTTAAATTTTAGAAATGAATACATTTCTTTTTTGACTTTGTCTGAAAGTTATACAAGTTGTGACCTTAAGAGAAAATAACATATACTGATTCTAAATTAGTCAATGATTAAAATGAAATGAAATACTTTTAAGGGTGCTTTTATCCTGCATTTATCTTACAAAACTTGAAAACAGTTGTAAAAGAAAATCAACTCTGACAAGCTGATAGCATTTTTCTCAATTATCATGCTCTTAGAACTGAAAAGAAAATTAATTGTAAATATGCATTTAGACATGGTAAGAACTATGAGTAGAATTAGTTTAAGTCTATTTTCAGTCAGGAATTCCTTTTTTTGAGGATTTTACGATTTTCTTTATGGATTTTTTATAACTTGAATGGTTCTATGATCCTATTAATGAGGATAGTACATCTCCTGAGGGCCAATAACAATCTAATCAGTCATTTTTTTGACCTTGATATTTATACTCCAAGTCTTTCCATAAGTTCTTCATAAAGGATATGCCTAACACACTGTACTTCATTGTTTCAGTCAGAAATGGAAGCTTAAGGACACTGTTCCCAAATCCCCACCTTCTCTAGAGGGAAAGGAGGCTTTCAAGTGGTGCATGTGTGTAAGTTTCATTTTTTTTTTAGTGAGCAAGAACCTGATCTCTAGCCTTCTAATCAGAGGAAGGAGGTCTCTCCCTGGGCATTTTAATTCTACATATGTATCCTATGGCTTAGACACTTCTACTCTCAGATTCTTATGGATTATGTATGATCTCTAAAGTCAAGAGGTCAGTTTCTCCTTTTGGCTCTTTGTTCTTACCTGGAAGTGCTTTTAAAAAATTCTATTAAAAGTTACATAGACTTTGGGTCTAACTGTACCCAGAGGTGAGTTATATGGTCCTCAATTCCCCTAGTATACAGTATTATTGGTATAGGGTATGACACAGACTTTATTTCATCCTATAGACAAATAAAATACAAGGGACTTTCAGGAGCCCAAGGGAGGAAAATAATTACACAAATAGTCCATTAGATCCTACCTTGAAGGTGAACATACTTTATAAGCTGTTGTTGTATAATTCCAAAGTGATATTCACAGCACCCACAATGGCTATGAATATGCTGCTGTAGTTGTGAATCACAAAATGTAACAGAATCTCCACATGGAAGACAGAACCAAAATATTTTTTATTCAATTAGAAATTATTGAAGTTGAATCCAAAAGCCAGAAAGCCAAATCCATCATAGCAACCAAGAAGTTGGTACACATAACTGTAAGGGATAATTTATAGTGAAGTTTCCCCATTCTGAAAAATCAAATCTAAAATGGCTTCAGTATTCACTAGGCCTATGGTTAGGTCACCTGACCAAGCAATCTGGGACTTAGAGCAATGGAGACCCTCCCCCAGAGCCAACTCAGCAGAAGATATGCCAAATAAGGTTAAGACTGGTTTCATTGGACACCCACATGTTTCCAAGTCCTTTGTCTCAGAGAGATTCATGAGCTTAGGTTGTGGGTCAGCCCCCCTACCAGTAAGAGTGAAGGACAGTTGGAGAGGTTGTGTTTCTGCATTGGAAGATTATATAACCATGGACTGGCTTCTACCTGTTGCTCTCTCCCTGCCTCCATATGGGCAACAGGGGATAGAGTCCTTTCTCATGAGAAAGAATAAAGACCTTTTCTGACCTTAGATTCATACTCTGAACTCTTTCATCTCACAAATAACCAATGTACCCAATACTAACATTCTAAAGCATTCCATTAGACCTTCAAATCAAAACACGCCCTCTTAAACAAAAATGCCCCTCTCTCACTCACACTAACTACTTAGCCTCCACTCTGCTTACTCCCAGCTGTTCTGGCTGGTTATCCTGCTCCTTCTTGTTCTGCCCTTCTTTTTGCTCCCTTTCAGTAGGCTCCTCCCATCACAGGCTCTATGCAATCATATTTGGCCTATTAAGGGAGAGGGAAGATCTTCAAATTCCCATCATCATTACATGCTATTATTTTTCCTTCACTCTTAAAGAGGACCATGACATCAGGAAGGTGATGCCATGACTTATAAGTGAATTATATTTAAGTGAAGGAGGACTATGTAAAATTACTAGGCTCATTTTCTCTTCCTGAGCCATCTGGGTCCAGTGGCAGGATATGGGATGACTGGAGATGCCTCTGGATGCAGTGGGAGACATTGATATTTTTAAGCTAAGGTCTTTCTGAGGTCTCAGTTTGACTTAGGCAATGCCCATTCAGTGATTAAGACTGTAACCTGCACTTGCAGCATCAACTAACATGAATAATGACTTTGTGGCCACGCAGAGATTGTGTTCATACATTTATTGCATTCCAAGAAAATCTCAAATAAGCATCTGAAGGTTCAGGTTGATACACTATAGCTAAAACACATCATATTTTTCATGGAAAACTTCATGTTATTTTCTACATGAGGCACCTAACTTGCAATCTTTAGGAGGCCATTCCCTTGGGACACTTCCCTGCTTACTTATCTCATGTTTCACCACTTTATGTCACTCAATCAGCCAGAGTTTCAGGGACAGTCAGAATGTTCCAAACCTCTCTTACATGGAGTGGGGGTAGAAGGTTGGGGAGTTAGAAGGTGGGAGGTGAGTCAATATCCTGAGATAATGAGTCTAGGTGGGTGCAAAGAGGCTCAAAGGGATCCTTGGCCTGGATTTACATCCATGGCAGCCCCCTCAGAACTAACCATTGACATGGCCCCCTACATAAGACTAGGTACATATGAGGTAAACAATGGCCTCTTTTATCTACAATAGCAACAGCAAAATCAATCTGGGAGGGGGAGACCCTCAGAGGTTCTGACCCAAAAAAGAAACAATAGCTTTTTACACTCATTCTGAGCCATCAGGGTCCAAACAATGACCAATCAGGACTTGGATTGGGACCAATTTTTGGCCAATCAGTGACAACCAGAGTGATTTAGGTTTAAGGCATGGTCCTTAAGAAAGAAATCTAGACCATAAACCCCAAGATCTCTTGCAAGGTTTAGAAATCCCCTCTCTATACTACCTATGTAATTCACTGGCTTCTCCAGGCAGGATACTATGTGAGATATATGAGATTCAGTATCTTTTTCATAGATGGAGTCAACTGCACCTAGAACTGTGTCTTTGTCTTAATATTAGAAACCCTTGAATTTGGAATTACCTAAAGCTAATTCTGCCTAAAACAAATACTTTCTCTGACTTGAAGTCTGCACTCCAGTGAAATGCTTTCAGAAGAATTCAAATATCTTACCTCCTTTGCAAGAGCTTGATATTCTGAAGCACTCTCCTTGAAAACTCCTGTCACACTTAGTGTAAGAATATGCAGCTTGCCATATATTTTTAACCCAAATAACTAACAACTAGAGGTGGAACTTATAGGGGTTGAAGATATAGAAATCTTCTCTTTTTCCTCACTACACAGACAGACAGACACACACAAACCATTTGCCACACTCTGAAAAAAAGGAGTGACATTAAAGGAAGTCTAGGAGCCAGGGAAAGATACCAGCCAGAACCCTTGAACATATCATGGAAAGGAGCATCTGATTTTCCATTAGAAAGTCAAAAGGAGGAAATCTAATCCAAATTAGTAAACTAGTAGAGGTAACATGGATATTAAATTAGGTACCTGGTACTACTTCCATTTTAAAGCCAACTATTCTGGCCATGTGTCTTTCCTTTTCCCTTTGCATCAGCTACAATTTTGATTCTTATGATTTCATGATGTTTCCTGGTTTGCAGCCATATCACTAGTATAATATGTCAGAGAGATGCTTTGGATCACCAAGAGTACTATGCGGTTTCAAAATTTTATTTTTAGAATTGAATATGTCAAAGTTATATATTGAAGTCAAAGTGTCTATGATCAAACTCATCATCTTTGATTCAGATCAGAACTATTATCCTCTCATCATAACTCTCCAAAGCAAGATGAAACTTTAGCACATGTTAGGTGCTAAATAAATTTTTGCTTACTAGCTTCTTTGCTTGCTTAATTGGCTCCTTTTTTTATTTTTTAGTTATTTGGGGACTTGATGACTAGTGGCTTATACTAAACTTCTGTTATACCTCATTATAGTATGAGTGATCCTCGCTGCTAAAAATCTATATCCATGGATTGACAGCTGTATTAGGTCCTGTAAAAAAGGTCAGAAGGCTGTGAGGATCATCCCAAAGATATGCTTAAGTCAAGTCATGAAAACAAGCAATTATTAAATGAATACCATGTCTTGGGTACTAGCTTGAGCACTGAGAATACGCATGCGGGGGGGGGGGGAGGGGAGGGGGGGAATCCCTGACTCTAGAAGCTTATTTTCTTTTTAAAAAATTTTTGTTAATTTATTCATTTTTAGTTTTCAATAGTCACTTCCATAAGATTTTTTACTTCCAAATTTACTCCCAAATTCTCCCCTCCCCTACACCCCAAGACAGCATATACTTTTATTTAGACTCTTCATATACATTCATATTGAATCTATTTTGACATTAGTCATGTCGTAAAGAAGAATTAGAACCATGGGAGAAAACATGTGAAAGAAGAAACAAACAAAAGAAGAAGAAAAAGAGAGAGAGAAAATAATATGCTTCAATCTGCATTCAGACTCCCTAGTTCTTTTTCTTGATGTGGACACAATTTTCCATCATGGGTCCTGTGGTATTGCCTTGGATCCTTGAATTCCTAAGGAGAGATAAGTCTATCAAAATTAGTCATCACTTATTGTGGCTGTTACTGTACAATGTTTTCCTGGTTCTGCTCACTTCAGTCAGCATCAGTTCATTCAAATCCTTCTATATTTTTTTCTGAAGTCTGCCTGCTCATCATTTTTTACAGCACAATAGTATTCCAATACATTCATATACCATAATTTGTTCAGTCATTCCCTAATTGACATTCATCCCTTCAATTTCCAATTATTGACCACCACAAAAGGAGCTGCTATAATTTTTTTTTCTACATGTGAATCCTCTTTCCCATTTCTAGGATCTCTTTGGGATACAGACCTAGAAGTGGTATCACTGGGTCAAAGGGTATGAACATTCTTATAACTCTTTGGGCAAAGAAGTTCTTTTCAAATGAGGAATGACAACACATAAAAGAGAAATGAAACATCTGGTTATGAATTTATGTGTATAACACATGACAGTGGTAATTAGAGAATAAAGGATGACTGATCTGGTCCCTTCTACAAAATAGAGGTTCTAGAAAAATGTTATCAATGGAAAATGAAGTCTTGCTCAAGGAGTATCACTAGAAGATTGGACAACAAATAAAGATATTGTTGCTATCATTGTTGTTTTTGCTGTTTTTTTAAAATTGTCATTGTTGTTGTTGTTTTCCCTAGCACAACTTATGTGGTGCAGTTAAAAGTGTTTTGTTCATTTGAAGTTAGAAGATCTGGGTTCAACTATTGGCTCTACCACTACTTACTTCTAAGACCTCAGGCAATTCATTAATCTCCGGGTTAGAGTTTCATAATTACTAAAAGGAGAGATTTTCACTGGATTTTGTCTTGGGTTCCTTCTAGCTATTTTGTTCTTGTTGTTCAGTCACTTCAATGATGTCTGATTCTTAGTGACCCCTTCTGAGTTTTCTTTGGCAAAGATACTGGAGTGGTTTACCATTTCTTTCTTCAGTTAATTTTACAAATGCAGAATGAAGGCAAACAAGGTTAAGTGACTTAAGGTTTCATGGCTGGTAATTGTCTGAGGTCAGATTTGAACTGAGAAATATGAGTCTTCCTTACTTCAAACCTGACACTCTACTGTGCCACCTTGCTGCACTACTTCTGTCTATAAACATGCAGTATTTTGATGAACACCCTTCCCCAAGTAACGAAGGAACTTAAGATTTTTGAGACAGAAAGGAGAGCTCACAATGAAGTGATAGACTTTCTGAAACATTGAAGTATGGTTGAAAAGTTTAGAAATGATAGATTCCATGGTGAAGTTATGGAAGAGGAAAAAAACAAGCAATCAAGTCTCATATTAGACAGAATTGCTTAAATTAACATTTTTTTAAGTTTAGTAACCATTTTTAAAACCTTAGAGGAAATCACTAATCCATATAGTCCTACATGTGCCTATAAAATAACTTAGAAAAAATATTTATTTTAAAGACAGATTAATTCTGTTGAATAATCTCATGGCACTTTTTCTTTGTTTTAAGTTATTTTGTGCCTTTTCTTGGAGGAGGATGTCTACCTATACAAATAACAGATTTGACTGAATATTACCTTACTGACAACTATTTTGTAATTACTAGATAGAGCTAGAAAAAATAATAAAGATAATAGTAATGATGATGATAGTAATAACACACCTTTATACAATGTCAAGCAAAGGTATATGAGGGATGGTGGTCTGTAGCTAGTTCTTTCAAGCTCTTGAGAATCAATTACTAAATTTGTTGAGCACTAATACCTGACAAATCAGAAAATGTCACAAATAAATGCTTGATTTATTGTTTTGTTGATTGTCTAGACTTAAGAAAGTAATGGGTAAAATGTCAATAAAGCAATTAAAATTAAAATTATGTTGTCCATGGAGAATTTTTGTTTTTTCCAAGAGTTAGTTGTTAAAAATTTACCAGCATATGATGGTCTTACAATTTGTCAAGCATTTTTTCTCATACAACCTCTATAAGTCGAGTAATGAGGGTATCATTCTACCATATATATGTATATGTATATCTATATCTATGTATATAGATATAGATATATAAAAGAAAGCAAAACGGAGATGAAACTGGGCCATAATCACTCAGAAAATGTCTGTGACAATATAACTTATATTTCTTCAAACAAAGCTCTTTGATTATTGAGTTCTCAAATGTCTAATGGCATTCTTGGTTTATATCATCATCAAAATATATAAGAAACTTACATGCCTGCTGCTAGCTACCTCTGACACATTAGTTTCATGCATAGCCATTCTACTATGACATGTTTGTGTTTCTTCTTTTGTTTATATCTCTGTGGCTTGGAATAAGTGATTGGCAATAATTAGATATTAGATAAATTCGTGTTGACTGGCTGATTGCCTGACCTTCTCCTGCCTAAAACCAAAATTCTCCTGAACTGTGCTACAGAGGTTGGGAAGGGGGACAGGGAATTTGATTTAATTTAATAATAAATTATATTTATCCTCAAATGAAATCATAGATGTTTCAGTATCTGCTACATATCCAGCTATGGCATATGGATGGCATGAAAAAAAAGAAGATATGTCTATTTCTCTTGGAAGAACTTAAAATGCAATTAGGGAGGGAAAATAAAAGAATAACATATGGAAAAATACAATAAAGTTCATAATCATAGGCTACAATATTCCAACTAGCTAAATACTAATAATATCAACTTATATTCATTTTTGTGTGTGGAAATATTTTATCATTTCATTCCAGTCTCATGTGGTGACTGAAACAGAAGGTATAGGGGTAGAGAATTTTTATTCAATACATGTTCTTTCCACTGTATTATTAATATTGTTGTTGTTTTGAGGAGAGAAGAATGAATCCTTTTCCTTAGTAGCTCACAAGGATTTCATTAGCATTGTATTCACACCATACACCCTCCTACAAAGCCATATCAATTGACATCTGCCTTTTCTCTCACCTTTAATTCTTATTAGTCACCTTTGTATAAAGTGAATAAGATGAACCTTTTTAAAATAAAAACACTTTTTTCTGATTTAGATCTGTTAAATAAATAAGCTGAGTAGGTGCATTCAGATAAATATGCTAGGAAATAAATGAGTTGAGAAAGCATTAAAGACAAAATTGCAACTATCTTTCCTTTAGAGCAATCTCTTTCCTGTACAGCTATGCAAGTCTCTTTGAGTGACAGGTTTCAGTTACTACTCTTGAACTATCTCCATTTCATTCTGTATCCAAAGAATAGATTGACATTTTCATATACAACAATTGTATTTTTTTCTATTCTACCATGTAATGGTAATGCTTGTTTTATTTCTTAAGCACCGTATAATATAAATAAAGTAAAATATAAGGTTATCTTTATGCATAAGAAAAATAGATGATTGCCAGCACATTGCAATTTGGGAGGTGCTGAAAGGTCTTGCCTCCCCAAAATTATATCACTTACCAGAGTTGGGTATAGAGAGTGCGGGATAGAATGTATGCAGGTTGTCCTGGGTGAACATTTCCATTGGTTGAACAAGAATGAGCCTCAGAAACTACCACCATGATCTGTTCTAGTTCTTTCATACTTATGCTACTATCATGCAGTCTTCTGCTCCTATTTGGTTTGATGCTTGAACCATCAGAATAATTCTTTTAGGACAGAGAACAAAGTTGTGGGGCATTATCAAAAGAAGAACATTTTCACAAAATTTGTATTTTGCCTACAATGAGAAAAGTGTTGGTAGGTAGAACTCTCTCACGGATGTAGTAGTATCCATTCAAAGATACATATTCAGAAGTGAGCAGAACCAGGAGAACATTGCACACAGGAGCAGCAACCTTGTGCAATGATCAACAGTTATGGACTTAGCTCCTCTCAGCAATATAATGATCCAAGACAATTCCAAAAGACTCGCGACTAGAAAATGCTATCCATATCCAGAGAAATAACTATGGAGCCTAAATGAAGATTAAAGCACACTATTTTCACTTTTTTTTTTTGGTGGCTTTTAACTTTTGTTCTGTTTCTTCTTTCACAACATGACCAATGTGGAAATATGTTTACATGATAGTACACATATAACTTGTATCAGATTGCTTGCAATCTTGGGTATGGAAGGGAAGAAGAAAAAATTTGAAAATCAAGATTTTATAAAAAATGGAATGTTCAAAACTATCTTTATATGTAAGTAGAAAAAAATAAAATATTAGTTACCAAAAAGAAATATATGTATTCAACATATGTAGATAAAAAAGCATTATATGCTTTTTGTACAAGTTGTCCCTGATGCCTCTTCAACTCTGCTTTTCAGAATCACAAATTTCTTTCAGAGCATCACTTTCTAAATGTTTTCCTTAATGCCATTCCAAACAGATACTAATGTCTTTCCCCCAACTCCTTGAAAAACAATATGCACATATATCTGTATGTATATGCTGCCTCTTCCAATAGAATGCAAGTTCCTTGAAGCCAGAGGCTATTTCCTTTTTGTCATTGTAGTGCCAATAACTGTAACTGTGCTTAGCACATAGATTGCATTTAATAAATATGTGTTAATGAAATGATTGATTTGATTTTCCAATTAAAAGTAAAAGTTTTCAATGTGATTAAATATTTATCTGATAGTTTGTTATTTTTCTTTTCTTTCTTTCTTTTTTTTTTTTTTAACACTGAAGGGATAGGAACAATTAAGTATCCTGTTTCTCAAATGGGAAAATTCCTTACTGGCATTTATTTATACAAACAGAATTTTCCAGGATTTGCCACCTGGACTTCTTTCAGCTGACTTACTAGGATGGCTAAATAAGGATGCTCTAAAACTGTGTAAAGAAATGAACTGTGTCAAATTACAGTGTTTGAAAGGATCATTTGGGTGGTACCATGGCCTCCAGGAGTACTCTAAAAATTCAGCTCCTTTGTGGACTGGTGAAGTCATTTATCTGGTGACCACTTTACTTTGAGATGCTTGCCTTCAAATTCTGACCAATCCAAAGATCACTTTTTCCTCAGAGACAGACAATCTGGTGTCTAGGAGTGCTACACAGGAATGCTTTAGCAAAGGACCTCATGAGGGACAAATTAGCCCAGATGAGAGGATAATCACCTTAAAAAAGCTACATTAACCATATCCATCCAAAGCCACCTTGGGTTGTAGGCCAGTGTAGCAGTACTAATAGCTTCTCAATGACACATTTTGGATGCTAGTACTTCCATTGTTGGAAATGTTCCAGAGCGAGTGAGAGAGAGAAAAAAGATAGAGAGAGAAAGGAAAAATGTAGAAACAGAAAGATGGAGACAGAGAGAAAAATAAAACCAGGAGACAGAGAAAGAATAACTATTTGTTGAAATGTTTTCAAGGAAATATTATATGTATTTTCAAAATAGAAATTCTTAATTAGCAGTGTGCTAATATAATTGAAAACTATAATTCATTTGTGACTAAGTATAAATAATGTGGATAAATCAGAGGAAGGGGGCAGGGACATGTATGAAATATTAGGGACAGGGAGTAGAATTGTGCTTCATTGGTATAGGGAACTTCCCAGATGAGGAAATTCCCTACACCAATGCAGGTAGGTAGTTTTCCTTTCCCAAACAATATGGATTTGTCAGGACACCTAGTTTATCCTTTCAAAATTAGAGATCATGTATTGAAGAAAACAAGACACTGGAGAATTAAGCATCATTAAAGAGGATGAAATTGAATAAAAATAGCATATGTTTATATAATATTTAATGTTTTAAAGTATTTTACATATATAATTTCATTGATCCTTACAATATCTTTGTGACATAAAATAACTCCTGGATCCAAAATTACCCAGATATTAAATATATGAGCCACAATTAAAATTTAGTTAATCCAGATTCTAGATTCAGCATCCCATTCATTATATAACTTGGCCCAGTATAGACTGTTTCCTGGGCAGTGTGAATATGATGAGGAACAGCAGCAGCAGGAACAGCAGCAACAGTGGCAGCAGCAGTGCCTGCTTCTGGAACTCTGGGTTCACATATAGTGGGAGATCCAGTGGCTGATACAAAACTTGAGAAGCCTGGTATAATATGATGAGGAGAGGTTCTTAGGGAACACAAACATCCATTTCTTCACAACTTGATCTCTGCTTGACCCTTCATATTCACACTGCCAAAAACCTTCAGAGATTACTGAAAGATGATTGGTCACTGCAGTGATCTCATCACTTTATCTTAGTTGACAAGGAACAGACAGATCCATGTGATATTTATTTTTAAACCTTCCATTTCCCCATGTGAAGAAATTTGCAAGGTCTGAAAGAAGTCCCCACTTATGCACATTCTTGGCTAGCATTTTACTGAATTATAATTCTAGCATTTTGGGGAGAACATCAAGTTCAGTGAGATGTCAGCTTCCTATGGGCACATTCATTTCACATGACAGGATAGAATATTGGAAAATAAGCACACCCCCCGTGATGGATTTGTTTTAGGCTTCATCCTTTTGACATCAGAGGCTTTTTGGATCAGCTATGTGATTGCCAGTTGTTTTATGTGCTAGATTGAGGGCCAAGCTCTCAGACGAGAAGATAATTATCTTGAAATGCATTGGTGGCTTAGCTGAAGGCTAGACTAAAATCCAATACCCTTTGCATTTGGAAAGTATTGTTCACAGAAAACCTTTGCAAAAATATCAAGCTGCTAATTATTGTCTGCTAGAAGAATGAACATCTTACAGCGTGTGTGTGTGTGTGTGTGTGTGTGTGTGTGTGTGTGTGTGGTAATGGTAGTGGTAGGAGTTTGAAACATTTAAATAATATCATTGACTTGATTTAGTCATTATCACCTATAAAATTGACATTGTACTCATTTATTTAGTTTCTAAGATAAAGATTTGCAATTGACATTTATATAATGCCTTAAGCTTGCAAACCCCTTTACATATATTATCTCATTTGAACCTTGTAACAATCCTGCAGGCTAGATAATTGCAGCTGCAGCTCACAAAGAAAAAAAAAATGAGGGTCTGATAGGTGGATTTTCTTGCTGCAGGTCACACAGCTAGTAAGTACTAGAGATGGAATTTTAACACATGTTTTTTTTTAATTACTACTACTGCAAGGGCAGCACTTCAAAAATTATACTATCATGAATCTCCTTAAGAAAACTATGTTATAGAAAGATTAACTGTGTTTAATGTAGAAAGGAAGAAAAACTTGTTTAGATATGTTACAAGGGTTGGGACAAAAAAAATAAAGAAAAATAGTAAAGGAGAGGGAGCAACCCAGCTGAACTCTTCTAACATTCCCCTCCAAACAACTTTAAATAGTGACTCAAATTGAATTCAGTAGTGGCTGAGTGAACAAAAGGTGAGATGAGATATTTATCTAGCCTAAGGCAATTTAAGAGGATGGCATTACAGTTTTGAGACACCAGGGTGGAGAACAGTCTGAGTTGTGGCAGTACCAGTGGTAGGTCTTAGAGGTAGTAGAGGCTATAGAAGCAGCATCTTAAGGAGCACTTAGACCAAAAATAGTAAGGGGGTCAAACAATTGATTAAAAGGTGATTGCAAGGGACCCTTTGCTAATATTGGGTGCAGCTGGTTCTGATAAGAACTATTTTGTTCAAATGTACTTCTGGATTCTAGTTTCAGGGCAAAGAAAAGTGCTTCTGTTCAGTTACAAGGGAGCAGGGGTCTTGGTCATAGTTCCAAGGCAAAATATAACTCTATTGCTTGTGACTTCAGGAGAGCAAGTGACCTGGTTACAATTCCAGGGTCAAAAGGAATGCTAACCCCTTAACATCTATCAGATTGGCTAATATGGAAAAACAGAAAAATGATAAATATTGGAGAAGATGTGGGAATGTTGGAACACTAATTCATTGTTGCTTGAGCTGTGAGTTGATTCAACCATTCTGGAGGTCAATTTGGAACTATGACCAAAGGGCTTTAAAAATGTGCAAGCTGACTTTGGGTGGTGGAGTTGTGATGGTGGAGGAAAAGCAGGAACATGCTTGAGCTCACCCCTAAACTCCTCCAAATACCTGCAAAAAATGACTCTAAACAAATTCTAGAGCTCTATAACCTACAAAATGACACAGTGAAACACATCTCCAGCCCAACAGCCTGGAAGACCAACAAGAAGGGTATATTGCACTTGCTTGGGAGCAGAGCACTGTTTGACGTGGGTTGTGTTGCAGAGGGAGTGGGGGGCAGATGATCAGGCTTTATGGGACTGAATTGCTGGCAGGTATAGCAATTTCCAGACTTCCAGACTTCTTAACCCACAAACTCAGAGAAAAGTGTAAAATGTCAGGAAGAGAATTCTGTGGAACCTGCTTGAAATAGGATTGTGTGGTCTGCTCACCAACGCCAG
This sequence comes from Pseudochirops corinnae, assembly GCA_028646515.1. Taxonomy (NCBI): domain Eukaryota; kingdom Metazoa; phylum Chordata; class Mammalia; order Diprotodontia; family Pseudocheiridae; genus Pseudochirops; species Pseudochirops corinnae. Next base: position 190,519,491 of record CM053587.1, read on the forward strand.
GGTAGCAGCAGTGGCAGAAGCACCAGCAGGAACAGCAGCAGCAGTCTCAGAAGCAGCAGTGGCTGCTTCTGGAACTTAAGGTCCATATATGGTGAGAGATCCACTGGCTAATACAAAATTTGAGAAGGTTGGTACAATTCATCCCCTTCAACACTCACTGAAGCAAGAGTCCTGCCTTGACAGGGAGTTAAAAACTCAAGTACTTGATAGGGAAGATGAAGAAAGAGTATTTTAAAAAGCTATAGAATCTTACTTTGGTGATGAAGAAGATTTAAAAAATACAAATAGAGGAAAACAAAGTCAAAGCTCCTACATGAAAAACCTCCATGAAAAATATCAATTAGTTATAGGCCATAGAAGAGCTCAAAAAGGATTTTGAAAATAAAGTAAGAAAAATAGAGGAAAAAATGGGAAGAGGAATGAGAGTGATGTAAGAAAATCATGAAAAACAAGCCAACAGCCTCTTAAAGGAGACCCAAAAAACTACTGAAGAAAATAACACCTTAAAAAAAATAGACTAGTTCAAATGACAAAATAGATCCAAAAAGCCAATGAGGAGAAGAATGCCTTAAAAAGCAGAATTGGCCAAATGAAAATGAATTTCCAAAAGCTCACTGAAGATACTAATTCCTTAAAAACTAGAATGAAGCAAATGAAAGTTAATGACTTTATGAGAAATCAAGAACTTATAAAACAGAACCAAAAGACTGAAAAAAAAATAGAAGATAAAAGGAAATATCTTATTGGAAAAACCACTGACCTGGAAAATAGATGCAGGAGAGATAATTTAAAATTATTGGACTACCTTAAAGTCAATATCAAAAAAATATCCTGACATCATCTTTCAAGAAATTATGAAGGAAAATTGTACTGATATTCTAGAAGCAGAGGGTAAAAGAGAAATTGTAAGAATTCACTGATGACCTTATGAAAGAGATTTCAAAAAGGAAACTCAGGAATATATTGTAGCCAAATTGCAGAGTTCCAAGGTAAAGGAGAAAATATTACAAGCAGCCAAAAAGATATAATTTGAATATTGTGGAAATACAATCTATATTAAGGGACTGGAGGGCCTGGAATATGATATTCCAGAGCTCAAAGGAGCTAGTATTAAAAATAAGAATCACCTACCCAGCAAAACTGAGTATAATACGTCAGAAGGAAAAAGTGGACATTCAATGAAATAGAAAACTTCCAAATATTCTTGATGAAAAGACCAGAGTTCAATAGGAAAATTCACTTTCAAATACAAGAATGAAGAAAAGCATGAAAGGTAAACATAAAAGAGAAATCATAAGGGACTGTTTACATTCCTACAAGGAAAGATACCTATCTCAGTATTAGGATAGTTTGACAAAACAGATAGGTAGGTAGGTAGGTAGGTAGATACGTAGGTAGGTAGGTAGGTAAGTAAGTAGGTAGACAGAGAGAGAGAGAGAGAGAGAGAGAGAGAGAGAGAATTAATTGAATATGAAGGGATAATGACTATAAATAAAACTAATGAGTGAGAGAGGAATATATTGGGAGGAGGAGAAAGGGATATGTAGAATGGGGTAAATTTTCTCACATAAAAGAGGCAAGAAAAAGATTTCCCAATGGAGGGAAATGGAAGGGGAGAGGGGCGAGGGGAGAGGGAACGAGTGATCCTTACTCTCATAGGATTTGGCTTATGGGTGGTATAACATACACTCAATTTCATATCTTACCCTACAGGAAAGTAAAGGGGTAAGAACATAAGGCAGGGAGGATGATAGATGGGAGGGCAGATTGGGGGAGAGAGTAGTAGCAAGCAAACATTTTTGAAAAGGTACATCATCAGAGGAGAAAATAGCATAAGTGGGGCAGGCCAGATAAGATGGAGGAAAATATAGTCAGTCTTTCACAATATATCCACTATGGAAATATTTATGTAACTACACATGCACAGCCTATATTGAATTGCTTATCTTCCCAGTAAGGGTGGGTGACAAGGGAGGAAGGGAAAGAATCTGGAATTCAAAGTTGGAAAATCAAATGTATAAAATTATTATTATTATTATTCTTTATATTCAACTGAGAAATAAGATATACCAAATTGGGGGAAGGGTGGAGTGGTGGGTAGGGGAAAGATGGGGAGAAAATTTGTAATTCAAAATCTTGTGGAAATGAATGAGGTACACTAAAAATAAACATAAAATGTAATTTAAAAAACTAAAAATATAAATAAAAAGCCACTATGAAAGCAAGGGGATCAAGACACAAACTAATAAGAAGACAATAATGTTAAGTAAAGACAGCTACAAGAAATGTCTTTAAAAAATGCCAATTAGACCCAAATCTAACAGAGGATTTAAAAAAAAAATAAGGAGAAGAGAGAAGAGGGAAAAGTGGAAAAAGAAATGAAAGTGATGTAAAGTGATTATGAAAAGGGAAGTAACAGATTGATAGAAGAGTAACAACAAATATTGAAGAAGTGAACACCTTAAAAGTAGAATTTGCTTAATATTAAAAGATAAACAAAAATTTACTCTAGAAATTACCTCCCTAAGAAGAATTGCCCAAAATGAGGGGTAAAGGTACAAAAATTCACCGAGAAAAGTGATGACTTAAAAACTAGAATTGGGGAAGAAGAAGTTAATGATTCCATGAGACATCAAGGAACAATAAGACTAAACTGAAAGAATGAAAAAATAAAGGGAAATAAGGAGCATCGCATTGGAAAAAAATATATAACTAACCTGGAAAATAGATCAAGGAGAGATAACTTGAGACTTAGCAGACTACCTGAAAGCCATAAAAAAAAAACAAAATTATTTCAAAAAATTATAAAAGAAAACTGCCCTGATGTCTTAGATATAGAGAGTAAGAGAATTTGAAAGAATTCACCAACAATCTCTTGAGACACCAAAATGAAACTCATTGAAATATTACAGCTAAATTCCAGAGCTCAAAAACAGGTCAAGGTGAAATATTGCAAATAACCAGAAAGAAACAATTCATCTTTGAAAGGTTATCGGGCATGATACTCCAGAAGGCAAAGGAGCTTGGATTATAACAAAGAATCACTTACTGAGTGAAATTAACTATCTTACATCAAGGGAGGGAAATGACGATTCAACGAAATACAAAGATTTCAAGTTTCTTCAGGAGAAGACTAGAATTGAACAAAACTTTTGTTGTTCAATACCAAAACACAAGAGAAACCCAAAGAGATAAAAAGGGAAAAGTAAAAGTGAAGGATTCAGTGGAGCTGAACTGTTTACATCCTTACACGGGAAGAAGATACTTGTAATTAGTTTTTGAATTGAAATTTATTTATTTACTTTTAATTTACAACATTGTTTCATAATTCCTTGAGTTTCTAATTTTCTCCCCATCCCTCTCCCATCCCCTCACCCCCATGGCAGCATGCAGTCAAATATACAATCTACAAAGACCTTCACATTAAATATTAGTCAAGTTTTAAAGAAGGATTGTAACAAATGGAGTGAATGATGAGAAAGAACAAACAAAACAAAACAAAACAAAAGAGAGAGAGAGCAGGTAGTTTGCTGCAATCTGCATTCAGACTCCATAGTATTTTCTCTGGATGTGGATGTTTCTTTCATCATGAGTCTTTTGTTGTTGTCTTATAACCTTGCATTGCTGAGAGAAGCCCAGTCTATCAAAGTTAGCCATCACACATACAATGTATCTGTAATTGTGTACAGGTTCTGTTGGTTCTGCTCTCCTCATTCAACATTAGTTTATATAAGACTCTCCAGGTTTTTATGAAGTTCACCTTCTCCTCATTTCTTTTGGGACAATAGCATTCCATTGCATTCATATGCCACAACTTGTTGAGCTATTACCCAATTGATGAGCATCCCATTGATTTCTAATTTTTTGCCACCAAAAAAGAGCTACTATAAATATTTTTGTACATATGAGTCTTTTGCCCACTTCTATGATCTCTGTGGGATACAGCCCTAGAAGTGGTATTGCTGGTTCAAAGGGTGTGCACATTTTTATAGCCCTTTT
>CM053587.1:190523989-190548246 GCA_028646515.1 Pseudochirops corinnae
TATATATATATATATATATATATATATATATGTCTGTATAAAATGTATGTCTCTTAAGTGTATATCATTACACATTGCCATCATCACATGCTGTAATGTAATGTGAACACTTAGAGGTCAGGAGTCATTTTTTAATCTTTTTTTTACATGCTCAGGTCTAAGGACAGCATGTATTGAGAGCTCCTACATTGTAAGTGCTTAATGAATGATTATTGACTAATAGGGAAATTAGTCAGATTGAATTACCTGTTTGATATAACTTCTGAGATTCTTTTCAAATTCTAGAATCTATTCTATATATAAATTTCAGCTACTATAAGAATGTTGATAATAATATTAATAGTTATAGCAGCAATAATAGTAACAGAAGTAGTTATAGCTTGATGCTATGATTCCAGGATTGAAAAAAGTTTTCTAGATCATTGGTCAATTACTCTGAATAATACTGTGGACAAACCAAAGTTGTAAATAAAAGGTAGTATTAAGGAATCACACAGTTATTTTAAAATGTGACTTCTAAGCCAGAGCATTTTTGTAAAAATCTTTCTTATTTTGTCTCTATTTTTTAAAAAAAGGGAAAGCCTCACAACAAATAAAATTTCCACTAAAAGTCCAACAAGGCCTTCCCGCAGAATTGTTTTAAACTTTAGACAAAATTATTTATTTTCCAGAGAAAATAAAATTGTAGCAACTGTCAGGGCTGGATTTGCTGCCTACATAATAAGGTTTGAGGAGTCCTGGGAAAAAGCCCCTGTCTCTGAATTATTCCACTCCTCCTCACAAAAGTGAAGAAAAAACAACCCACCACCATTTCACACCTGCTTATTCTCCCACCATATGCATGAGGGTGGGTAGTGGTGAATAGGCATTTTTGCCTACCAACACATTAGTGTATATCAGTGGTTCTCAACCTGTGGGTTATGTTCAATTTAAATACATCCTACATATCAGATATTTACATTACAATTCATAACAGTAGCAAAATAACAGTAATGAAGTAGCAATGGAAATAATTTTATGGTTGGGGCTCACCACAACATGAGGAACTGGATTAAAGGGTTGCAGCATTAGGAAGGTTGAGAACCACTGGTGTAGATGATTTCAAGAAAATTTCCTGAAAGGAAGTTGTGAAAGCAAGGAATTTTGAGGATGCTATACATCTGCAGAGGTGCAGATGGGAGGTGAAGAAAAACTTTGAAAGAAGGGAAGATATTTGTTCTCTCTCTGTCTCTCTGTCTCTCTCTGTCTCTGTCTCTGTCTCTCTCTCTCACACACACACACACACACACTCCAACTCACTATCATAAAAGGTTACGCAACTGGGTGTTAAATAGGATGGTATTTCAGTTCTAAAACTATTTTCCTTTATAAGTAACATTTTTAGCTCTATTTGATACAGCAATGGATAATGTATCTTCAGATGACATTTGGGGATGAATGACCTATGTATTTAGTATGAGTATGACTTTATTTGTCATTTATTTGTGACATTATCTATTATTATTTCTCCAAAATAGAACTTTCTCATTAATCCTTTGTTCTAGGTTTCCTTTTTTTTTTTTTTTCAGAATGTATAGTAAAATAAATAGTTGCTCATACTCTTTTCTACTTTATGGGACTTTGCTTTGTCTTTTTAACAGTTCTTCAGAGCATGTTTTACACATTAGCCAATGTCTGGATTTGAAGTAGCCAGCTAGGTGGCACAGTGGATAGAGAGTCAAGAGTCAAGAAAACCTGAGTTCAAAATTACCTCAGACACCAGCTGTATGACCCTGGGGAAATCATTTAACCTTCTTTGCCTTAGTTTCCTCATCTGTTAAATGAGTTAGAAAAGGAAATACCAAAGGACTCCAATATCTTTGCCAAAGAAAAATCTAAATGAGGTCATGAAGAATTGGACATAAAAACCTGAACAACAACAGATTTGAATTATGGTGGTCACCAATATTGGTTAAATCTTTCCTGTTGCCATTCTTTGTTCTTTAGCACTGATTTGGTGAATGTGCTAGAGTTATGTGGAGTCCCATGAAGGAAGGTCCAGGGATTGGACAAAATAAGAATTTCTTCTTCTGATTTTTCTACTAAAGCATTTTAAAAGCAAGGCAACTTATTTGTGATCTATTCTATTGGTGTTGGTCTTTTAAGAAAGTAATTAATCTTATGAGAAGTATATTTTACCTTTTTGGAATGTCAAATGTTTCTTTTGTATTTTTGTATTTTGTATAAAAAAAAAATCTGGATTTGGGGCAGCTAGGTGGCACAGTGAATAGAGCACTGGCCCTGGAGTCAGGAGGACCTGAGTTCAAATCCTGCCTCAGACATTTAACATTTAGCAGCCCTGTGACCTTGGGCAAAGCACTTAACCCCAATTACCCACTCCTCTACCTCCAAAAAAGCAAAAACAAAAACAAAAACAAAATCTGGATTTGTCTATAAGCCTGTTTATACACAAATAGGCAATTTGGAATGGTCTTTGGGGCAAAGGTCTCGTCATCACATAGGATTTTTTTTTATAACACTTTGGCCTTTCCTCAATGCAAGTACAAACTACTTTAGGACTGTACTTCAAGCCTGCTGTTTCTGGTTTGTTTTTGTTCGTATTTTTATTTTTATTTTTTAATCATCATTTAATACACATATCCAGTTTATATATAATACTGGTGAAATTGTGAGATGGTGATATGGCAATATGGCGATAAATTGAGTTGAAAAGTCAAACATTCCAAATACTAAGAAGGAGAATCAATTTTCCTTTAAGGCACAGAAACTCCAAATTTTGTGTCATTCTTTCATTTCACCCCAGGACAGCATGTATTGAGAGCTCCTACTTGTAAATGCTTAATGAATGATTATTGACTAATAGGGAAATTAGTCAGATTGAATTACCTGTTTGATACAACTTCTGAGATTCTTTTCAAATTCTAGAATCTATTCTATATATAAATTTCAGCTACTATAAGAATGTTGATAATAATATTAATAGTTATAGCAGCAATAATAGTAACAGAAGTAGTTATAGCTTGATGTCCTTATGTCCAATGTCCTTGATGTCCTTGATGTCCAATACATGCTGTCCTTTACCCCAGAACCCATTTTCTCCTCAAGACTCAGTTGTCTTAAAACAAACACAGAATTAGAAGTACATCAGGACAACATTCCCCTATGGATATAGTCAAAGGATATGGGTAAACAGTTTTTTTTAAATAGTAGTCATATAAAAGAATGTTATAAATTACTAAAAGAAGAAATGCCCATCAAAACAACCCTGAGGTTTCATTTCACTTTCAGCAAATTGTCAATGATGACAAAAGACAGAAATAATCAATGTTGGAAAGGTTATAGAAAGAAAAGAAAGGAATACTAATCCATTACTTAGTGGAACAATGAATTCGTGAAAGGATTAACAACAGCAGCATTTTGAAAAGCAAACTGAAATTACGAAAAAGAATAACTAAATTATCCATATTCTTTGACTCAGAAATTCCTCTATTGGGCTTATATCCTAAGAAGACCATTGAAAAGAAGAAACTATCCATATACAACAACACATTTATAGTCTCTCTTTCTGTGTCTCTCTCTGTCTTTCTGTTTCTCTCTCACAGAATCAAAGAAGTGGAAAGAAAGTAGATGCTCATCAATTAAGGAGGTGTTGATCAAATTGTGGTATATAAATATTATGGAATGTCATTGCCTTGTAAGAAATAATGAACATGATGAACACAGAGAATTATGGAAATATTTCAGTGAATTGATACCAAGTGAACTAAGCAGAGCCAAGAAAATAACATGTAAAATAATGAGAGCAATGGAAATGAAAAGTACAACAACAGAACAATCAAGACAGAATTATGTGAAATTATAATGACCAAATTTGGCCCTGAAGAAGAGATGTAAAGACACTTTGCTTTGCTTCTATGCACCGATGCAGGACAATAGATAAGGAATATTACATATATGGTTAGATTATTCTGATATGCTGGTTAGTTTAACCCACATTCATCCATTCCTGTATTTATTGATTTAGTCATTCATTTATCTATTCATTTGTTTATTAATTTTACCCTCTTGGTTAATTTCTTGTTATGAGAAAGGTCTCTTTAGGAAGGCAGGGTATAAGAAGAAATTGGAAACAGAGTAATGTGAACAAATACATGTCAATTAAACTTTTTTTTTAAAGGGGTAGGCTAGGCAAGCAACTATCTCTGGTACAATGCAATGGTTCCCAATTAATTACTTTGTGGGTGGCTAGGTGGCATAATGGATAGGACATGGGACCTGGAGTCAGGAAAACCTGAGCTTAGAGACATATTAGTTGTTTGACCCTGGGGAAGTCACTTAACTTCTATTTGACTTGGTTTCCTTCCTCTGAAATGGGAATTATGTAACACCTACCTTCCAAGGTTATAAAATTCAAATTAATCATTGTAAAGTGCTTACAGCAGTTCTCAACTTGTGGGTCGCAACCCCTTTGGGGATTGAACAACCCTTTCACAGGGATCACAGGGTTCTCCTAAGACCATCAGAAAACATATATTTCCAATGGTCTTAGGAACCAAGACACGGCTCCTCTATCTGTCTCCAGGCAGGTCCACCCACATCCAGATAAGCCCACATACGAGTATTAAAGGGTCACAGCATTAGGAAGTTTGAGAACCACTGGGATGACCTCCAGATAGTATGTCAGATAGTAATGTTAGCTATTATTACTATTTTGTAATTCTCTTTTATATAAAAACATATTTAATATCATTAAATCATGTTCCCCATGGTCCATTGTTATTTATTTTAGGAGATTTCAAATGTTTAGGGTTACGCTAAAGGATTAAATCGCCAGCATAAAGTACTTCACAAAGAATAAAATTTTCAAATGTCATGGACCCAATTCATAAATCTTTTCTATAGTATACAAAAACATTTTCTTGATTCTACCCCCTTATACTCTCTCAATTAAATCCCAGGATCTCAAAGGATTCTATAATTCAATTACATGAAAGTATAAGTGAATGATAATGGCCTTAAACATATTGGATGGGATTGGGGTGGCTGCCACTTTAGTAAGGAATTAAAGGCTTAGAGGAATGGCCCTCTTGTAGTGGAATTTGAGACATTAGCATAGTGGATAAAGTCTTTTCATGGTGTTAACAACATCATTTCATAAAGAGAAATCTATTCACCTTATTACGATGACCTCCCACAACTAAAACCATACATTATATTTACATAGCTTAAAATAGTACAGTTAGGTGATAGGACAAAACAATTGGGTAAAATTTAGTTCCCTGGAGAAGGTCATCAGTATTCTATGCCAGCGAGTGACTTTTTGTTCACAGATGACTGTGCACTCAATGCAGCATCAAGGCTGATATGGAACAGAATGTGGTTCTATTCTCTGCCACTTGTGCTAATTTTGGCCTGACAATTAATACCAAGAAGACAGATGTTCTCCACAAGCCAGCACCACACCATCCATATGTGGACCCATCAGTTATAGCAAATGGAGAAATTTTGAATGCTGTTGATAAGCTCACTTACCTTGGCAGTATTCTTTCCAAGTACACATAGAGGACAAGTTTGATGTACACATTTTCAGAACTAGTTCAGTCTTTGCAAGGCTCCAAAGGAAAGTGTGGAAGAAAACACTGTAATGCTGCTGTAATGTTAACGGGTTAGAAAGATCTTCCCTGCCCATTAATAGGCCTGCATGACCTGCTTTGAGCCCTGGCCCAGCTCACAGTTATGATACAACCTGAGTCATAGAGCCTATTGGAAGAGGGAATCTTGCTTGTGGGAAGGTTATGACACTTTTTGTTAATTACTAATTAGTCACTGAGTCATGAAGGTTGTGATGCTGCCTGGCTCTGAAAAGTGTTTGTGTGTATGTGTGTGTGTGTGCATGTGTGTGCGTGTGTGTGTGTGTATATACACACACACACGCACACATATATGCATACACATATATATGTATGTATGTATGTATATATGTGTGTGTATATATAGTATATATGTATATATGTTATATACATATATATACTATATAGTATATATAGTATATATAAGTATGTGTGTGTGTGTGTGTGTGTATACACACACATGCATGCTTCAAGGTGGTATTTTGCTTTGGGGGGCTCACTTATGAGAAGAATCTTGTGATTCTCTGAGATTCCAAGTGACATTATGTTTAGAGCTCCCATGTGATGTAATTAAAAAATAGTGTTGACCCATTAAACAGCTATCTTTCCTAGAAAGCAGATCTAGGAACCTATACTATCAGCCATCCTGCGTATGCCAGTGTGGTTGCCACTACATCTGCTAGCCATTATGCTAACTTCATTGTTGTATACCTGTGAAACCTGGGCAGTCTACCAGTTCCATGTCAAGAAACTGAATTGCTTCCATTTGAATTGTCTAAGGAAGATTCTGAAGATCAACTGGCAAGATAAAGTACCAGATACAGAGGTCCTTTCTATAGCTGAACTACTAAGCATTCAAACTCATTAGCTCATCAGGGTGTGGGGAAATTGTGTCTGAGATACTGAGGATGAACACAGCATTTAAGAATCCACAGGTGAGGCAGTTTATTACTCACACACCCATTCAAGTGTGTGGCTTCCCAGCTCTCAGTCCATGAGCAAGCATGGTTCATGTGTATGGTAAGATGTGAGACCCATGTAAGAGTCCAGAATTGTAGATCTCTGTTCATTTATCTGATTGTTGTTGCTAGGCAGATTAACAGAAATCAAGTAGTAGGGATACCTTAAGAGCATTTAATCCAAAGTGACAGGATTATAACTCTCTCCACCCCATCAAGGACAAAGGCTTTGTAATTAGGAAAGTTCATTTCTGATTATGATCAGGAGAGTTTTGCAAATCTCACATTTCTGGTTTAGATGAAGCTGGCTGACCCAGTCATTAGGTACACTGGAACCTGGTACATACTGCTATATTTCCAGTACATAGGCAGGTCATTCAGTGGCCAAATATGGAGCCACTTATGTCAGCAAGGGCTTAACAATAGTCCAGTTCACAGAACTGGCTTAATTCATTGTTGGATATGTCCAAATAGTAGACAACTCTTTATATAAAATCCAAAGTTATTTCACTGTAACTTTGATGCATGGGTTCTAGACTTACTCTATGCAGGCAAACAGAAAAAGTCTCATTGCACTGTTATGTGTCAGCAGTTCAGATAGTTTGTAATTGTAAATCTGCTTTGGCAAAATTCTTCTTCAAGCTAAACAGCCCTAGTTCTTTCAACTGTTCTTTTTATGACTGATAGAGCTTTAAACAACTTTCTTTTCTATAAGTGCTTTAAGAGTAATAATGCACTAGATACACAGGTCTTGTAACTTTTAAATATGGCTCCCAGAACTGAATTGGATAGTTGTAGATGTAACCAAACCACTGTAGAAAAGAGAGGGATGATTTCCTATTTCATTCAGTATGTTATACTTCTCTCAATGGTGCATAAGATGAAATTAACTGTTTGTTTCTGGGTCTCTACATTATATTGTATACTCAAGTTGAGCTTTTTCTTTACCATCATCTGAAGATATTCTTCACAAGAACTATTGTTCAGACACACTGGACTCTATTGTGTGTGTGTATGTTTATTTTTCAGACCCTGAATATTTCCCTTTATTCATGTTAAATTCTAGCTGCTTACATTCAGCCTACAATTTCAGTCTGATGAAATCTTTTATGTGTCTTTTTTAGGCCAAAACCAGAGTTGTAAAGCTCAGCTATACTCTAAGTATATTCATGACTGTAGAGTTTAAAACTGTCCACCTTCAATAAAATAAATTGAGTCAGATCTCTGAATCAATGGCATTTTATTGAAGGGTCCATGGTCCCCTCTAATGAAGTCACCCTTAGATCTTCCTCATGATCTGAGATGTCCCCTTCTTCAAGTGCCTTATTTTTATAAACTGTGGTAGCTGAATCCTCTCTATAGGCAAGACACAAAATACAGAATCTCATTGGTTGATAGACTTTGTTTTGAGGACCAAAATATGAGGCATCAGCTAGAAATGATATGTCAGCCAGAGAGTCATGGGTTGAGTTAATCAAAGAATATCTCCACTGATTAGTTGCCCTTAAGATGGATGGGTGCTCCCTCATGTTATTCAAGAGGACATGGTACATCACACATACTTTCCAAAAACACACTGGGGAACTTTCTGTACTATGCTAAACATACTTAGCTTGGTTGTGGAATTTTAGTAAAACAGGATGGAGATATCAGTATCAGCATTCTCATGGTTATGTAAGTAAGCTTCATAACTAGTAAACAAGCAATGGAGGTGAGGCCTATTATAGAGGCCTTATGTAAGAAACCTGTTTTATCTAGATATTCCTGTATGATTTGTATGAAATATGAATTAGTACATCATTTATTCCTTACATCTATTATAAGATGATTGACTAAATCTGTATTATTGATGATTATGTCACTTAATAGTAAAATAACTGCTGATAACCATTACTTCTTACAGAATCATACTTAAATGATTAATATTGATTAGAATTTAGTAGGGGTCCAAAATGAGTCATATCTCACATGACATGAAGGAACTGGGGTACATGTTGAGGAATTTTTCATATGCTTTGGCTTATCCTTCCTTCTCTGAAAACTGGTGATTCTCTATATTTTGCCACACAGTTGTCTGCTACACAGTTTGTAAGAAAGTAATTGGTAATCTTATAGCAGAATGTTTTATTAAAGAATAAATAAAATAAAACAAACTCCCTTGAATGATGAAATCATTAATCCTAAGGTTCCTACAATTTGAAACCGCTGATTAATTTAAATTTAATGTTTCGTTTGTTTCACTTCAAAAATATAGGTACTCAAGTGTATTTGATTCCTTTTGCCAGAAGCTCTGTGGTCTGAATCTCTGAGCAGTTCTCTGATGTTCTCTTGTCATTGCTCTTTGGCTCTAAATCACAGATGTCTTTTGGCACAGTCTTCCCAGAAAGGCATATTAAAAAAAATACTTTTCTGGCTTTCAACACCAATCTCTTCTATCAAAAGAAGGACAGAGAGAAGGGGGGTAAGTGAAGAGTTCTTACCTGGAGGAGATACTGCTACCCCCAGAAAATATTATAGTTTGAGTGATTTGGCATAAACTATTAATGAAGATTTTTACCTTTGGAAATCATCCTAACACAATAGGAAGATAACTGCCCTCAGAATAAAGTTAACCAAGGTTCAAATCCTCCCACTGATACATACTAGCAGTATGACAGTCACTGGATAAGTTTTACCTTTTTTATATTTACCTTTTTTAGTGTCACTTCTGCTGTTCAATCATTCAGTCATGTCTGACTGACCATCTTGGCAAAGACAGTGGAGTAGTTGACCATTTTCTTCTCCAGTGGAATAAAACAAACAGAGTTTAAGCAACTTCCCCAGATACTTTTAGTTTCCTCAGAGCTCTGTCTACTTACAGAGGTAGCAAGAATCTAAATTCAAATGTGCACTTATCTTAGCTTTCAGGTAGTCATATAATTCTTATGTTTTCTCTTCATGATCTGTTCCCTAGAGCAGTTATTTTTCTTATGAGATATTTAATATTCTTTTCTATTTTTCATTTTTTTTTTATCTTTTGGAGGGGGAAAGGCAGGGCAATTGGGGTAAAGTGACTTCCCCAAAGTTCACACAGCTAAGTTAAGTTGTTAAGTGTCTGAGGTCAGATTTCAACTTAGGTCCTCCTGACTCCAGAGCCAGTGCTCTATTCACTACACTGCCTAACTGAGCTCTATTATTTCATTCTTTATATTTTGTTTTGTTACTTTTTGATCTCTTATAAGTTTGCTGGGTTCCCCCTTGCCCAACTCTGATTTTCAAGGAATAATTTTCTTCGTTAATACTTTGGATCTCCTTTTCTAATTGGTTGACTTTCTTTTCATAATCTTATTCTTGGATTTTTGTTTGTTTATTTGTTTTGTTTTTTAGTTTTTCTCCAATCTCATTTGATTTTTGACTTTTCAAAAGTTTTTCTATGCATTATTTTTGGGCGGGTGACCACTTGACATTATGCTTTGAAGGCAAAAGAGGGTTTGTTTATTTTAGTACTCTTCTCTGAAGATGAACCCCAGTCTTCTTTATCCCCACTGTAACTCTCTATGGTTGGATTCTCTCTCCTTTGACTATGCATTTTTTAAAAACTTCTAATAGCCTAGATTTTGTAATTTCCTCTAGTTCTAGGGTATGGGGGACTGGTGCCTCTGGCTTCAGATCCTCCTTCAGTTCTCCTTTCTTGCTTGGAACTGAAACCAAGACTTCCAGTCCCCTATAACTGCCCATAGCCAGCAACATCCCTGCCCTACTGCTTCTGTACACACCAGGCCTGTGCTGGTTCCTTTTCCTCTCTGGTCATGTCTCCCCAACATAGCTGGGTATGGAGTTCCTTCCTTCTCAGCAGAGATTCCCTCTATCTTTCCCAGTTCAAATGCCCAACTCCCCTCACTGTCTTGGTGTAAAAGTTCCTGTGACTGAGGTCAAGACAGCCTCCCAACCCATAGGGTTCCATTTTTGCCCTAAGAAACTATTTTGTCTCTTTTGTGGGGGAAAATCTTGAGAACTTGGAATTTTCTCACCTACTCTACCATCTTTTCAGAATGCTTAAGTCAGTAAATTTGTACTATGCTAACTGATGGGAAGTAACATAGAAGTTGAAAGTATTATCTTACAAAATTGTCCTTCTTCACTACTTCATATGGTTCCAAGATCATTTTCTTCAATTATAAATTATTCATAGTCTTACAGAATCATACAATTTGAGAGTTAGGCAGGAACGCAAAGATCCTCTAGTCTAACTTCTTTCCAATGCAGTTATCTCCTTAAGAACATCACTTATATGTTGGTACATTTGCTCGAATATGTCTCATAATAATTGAAATTGCATAGCTTCATAAGTTAGTTCTCTTTTGGAAAGCAGTTGATATTAGAGAGTTCTTTATACTACTCCAAAGTTCATTGATTGTTCTTCTTCCTGCTCTTTGGAAGTGTCCATGGTAAGATCTCACTTCTCAAGATTTCTATAAGAATATAATTGATTTTTAAACTAGAAATGTTGTACAACATGTTGAGAAACAATCATTGGAATGGGGTTGTTCTCATGTAAAGCAAAATCTTTATAGTATCAAAATTCTGGAAATTGTAAATTTCTATTGACTAGGGAAATAGTTAAACCAGTCATAAAAAATTAATATTACTGTCAAAAGAAGCAAAGAAAATAATGAATGTGGGGAAGCACAAGATTTATTTGTATTCAAGTAAAGCTATCAAAAGAGGGAAAACAATATTCAAGTTTGCAATAATGTAAATGAAAAGAAAAACAAAACCAAGCTAAATATCATACATTTAAAATATCTACTCTTTTCATTATACTTATTGTTCAGATGTTTAGTATTGTCTGACTCTTCATGACCCCATGGACATGTCAGGTTCTTCTATCCTCCACTATTTCCTAAAGTCTGTTCATTGTTCATTGTCAATGTCCAAAGCTTCCATGACACTATCTATTCATCTTATCATCTGTCTTCCACTTCTCATTTTGGTTTCAATCTTTCCCAATATCAGTTTTTTTTCCTCATTATTATTATTGTCTTCCTATCATGTGGTAAAAGTATTTAAGCTTCATTTTCAATGTTTGAGCTTCCAATGAATAGTCTGAATTAATTCCTTTATGTTTGATTTGATTTGATCTGATTTGATCTCCTTGCTGTCCAAGGGAAATTCAAAAGTCTTTTCCAGCACCACAGTTTGAAAGTGTTGATTCTGCATTGCTTAGCTTTCCTCTACACTACAGCATTCACAATCGTATGTCACTACTGGAAAAACTATAGCTTTGACTATATGAACTTTTGTCAGTAGGTGATGTCTCTTCTTTTTAGTATGCTGTCCATATTTGCTATAGATTTCCCATCAAGGACCAAGTGTCTTTTAATTTCAAGGCTAAGTCACTGTCTGCAGTGATCTTTGAGCCCAAGAATATAAAATCTAACACAACTTCCATTTCTTCTCCATTTGACAAACAGTGATGGGACACATTGCCAAGATCTTAGTTTCTGTGACATTATGCTTCTAACCATCTTTTACACTGTCCTTTCTCACTCTCATCAAGAGGCTACTTAATTGTTTTTTGCTTTCTGCCATAAGAGTTGTATTGGCTGAATATGTGAGATTGTTACTTTTTCTCTCAGCAACCTTAGAATTTTGATTCCTCTAGCCTGACATTTCATATGATGTACTCTACATATAAACTAACTAAATAATGTGACAGTATACAACCTTGTCCTATGCCTTTCCCAAAATGAATCTGACGCTTTATGTTAGTTCTGTAATTTCTTGACCCAAAAACAGATTCCTCAGGTATTGATGTGGTACTCTTATTCCTTTAAGAACTTACCATATTTTGCTATATTCTACAGTCAAAAACTTTAGTGTAGTGATTGAAGCAGAATTTGATTTTTTTTTTGTGATTCCTTTGATTTATCCACAATCCAGTAAATGCTAATAATCTGGTCCCTAATTCCTCTACCTGTTCAAAAACCACCCTGATATTCTGGTAATTCTGAGTACATATATGGATAAAGTCTAGCTGGAACAGTATTAAGCATAACTTTACTGGTATGTGAAATGAACTCAGTTGGTAATTTGAACATTCTTTGACATTGCCTTTTATTAGAATTGGTATATAAACTGATCTTTTCCAATCCAGGAACCACTCTTGAGTTTTCTAAATCCACTGGCACACTGAGTACAGTACTTTAACAACATCATCTATTAGGATTTTAAATAGCTCAGCTGGAATTCCATCATCTTCCCTAGCTTTATTGCTACCAATACTTCCTAAGGCACTTTTGACTTTATCCTCCAGAATATCTAGCTGCATATCAGCAACCATAAGTTGTGGTTATCAGCGATGTTAAGATCTTTCTGGACTCCCTCAATCTCCCCTTCTCTCTACTACCTCTCTTCCCCTTTCTTTCCCCTTTTCACTACTTTTCTTTATGTCATCCCCTCTTCCCTTTTCCCCACCTTCCCCCTCCAAATTCTCTACAGGGATAAGATGAATTTCTATACCAAATTGAAGGTGTATGTTATTCCTTCTCTGAGACAAATCTGATGAGAGTAAAGTTCAAATAATGTTCACCCCCTCCCTTGATTCCCTTTAGTGTAATAGGTCTTTTGTACCTCTTCATATAAAATAATTTACCCCAGTCTACCTATCCCCTACCTCTTCTCCCATTACAATAATTTTTTCACCATTTAGGTTTTGTTTTTTAATATCATCATTCTAAGTCATCTTATACATCTTATACCTACACCCTCTATCTGTGTATACTACTTGTAACTGACCAAATAGAAATACAGTTCTCAAGAGCTACAAGTATCATTTTCCCATGTAGGGATATAAACAATTTAATCTTATTGAATATTTTTTTTCTTGTTTACCATTTTCTGCGTTTCTTGAGTCTTGTATTTGAAGATCAAAATTTCTGCTTATCTATAATCTTTTCATCAGGAAAGTTTAAAACTTCTCTATTTCATTGAATGCCCATCTTTTCCCCTGAAAAAATTACATTAAATTTTGCTGGGTAGTTGATTCTTGGTTGTAATCCAAGCTCCTTTGCCTTCCAAAATATCATATTCCAAACCCTCATATTTTATTTTTAAAATGCTTTTTAGCTCTTCCATGAAGACTTTTTGAACTTGAGACCAATTTATATTCCCTTTTGAGGCTTCACATGTAGTCATTTTGACAATGTTATCCTCTTCCAAGTTAATATTTTGATATTCCCTGTTGCCATAGTAGCTTTCTATATTCAGGTTCCTTTTTGTTTTTGTTGTTTGTTCATTTTTAAGTTGAGGTCTGCTCTTGAGGCACAAGAGGCATTGACTCTAGCTCCTTCTGCTGGGGGCCACTGACTTTCCATGCAGGGGCCTCAAGTGCTGGCAACTTGTACACTGTTCTGGGGTATCCCAGTCTAGTCATACCTTTGTCCCAGTATTCTTGACACAATTATAGCAAATTGTGCCAGAAGGCTGGAAATTTGCCTTCTGTGCTGGGGCTGAAAGCCTCCTATTGCTTTGCACAGATGTTGTCTTGCCCTGAGCTACATCCCTCCTTTTCACCCAAGTAAGAAAGACCTTTCCTGAAGTCCTTCTAAATTACCTTAAGTTGGAAAATTGTTTTGCTCCATATTTTTGTGGGTTCTGTCTTTCCAGAAAATGTTTAGAGGCTTGATTAACATTGTTTCTGAGAGGAACTGGGGAAAGCTCAGGCAACTTCCTTGCTTCTCTCCACCATCTTGGCTGCATCTCTCATTCTTCCTTTTCTTTTTTCTGGAGGGGGGAGGACAGGGCAATTGGGATTAAGTTACTTGCCTAGGGTCACATGGCTAGTAAGTGTGAAGTGTTTCAGGCTGGATTTGAACTCAGGTCCTCCTGACTCCAGGGCCAGTGCTCTATTCACTGAACCACCTAGCTTCCCCTATTACTTCTTTTTCTTTGGAATGTTGTTGTTGCTGCTGCAACTGCCTCCTATACAGTATTGTGAACCTCTGTCTATAGCTCTTTAGGCATTCTGTCTACCAAATCTAGTCCCTTAAATTTGTTAATCACTTCCATTTCAGATTTATAAGGAATATTACTTAGGTCATACCTATACTGTCTGATGTTTTCACAATTTTCTTCATTTATATCTAGATTTTGCAGTAAGAAACTTATGGTCTGAGCCACATTCACCTTCAGGTTCTTATTTTAAATAATTGTGTAGAGCTATTCCTTTTTTGGATGCAAAGTGTAGAATAAATCTGATTTCAACATTGACCATTTGGTGATTTTCATGATGTCGAATTGTTTCCTTGAATTTGAACAGATATCATTCTTTCATTTTTGAGATTATACCTCAATATTGCTTTTATCACCCTTCTACTGATTATGATGACTTCCATTTCTTCTAAGGGGTTTTTGCCCACAGTAATATATGTAATGATCACCTGCATTAAATTCCACCATTCCTATCCAATCAATCTCACTGACATCAAAGATGCCATTGTTTAATCTGTAAATCTCTTGTTTAAACACATACACTTTGCCTTGCTTTATAGATCTACATTCCTCGTTCCTATACAATATTGATCTTTACAGTATTGAACTTTCTTTTCATTACCAGACACATCGAACCAGTGAGTTTCCTTTTTCCCAGCCCCTTCATTAATACTGGTGCTACTTCTAGTTGTCCTTTACTCCTCACCAGCAGTGTGCTGAACACCCTCCTCCCCTGGGGACTCACTTCTTGTGTCAGATCTTTTATCATTTTAATTCTGTGTATGTGTTTTTCTTGGCAAAGATATTTGAGTAGTTTGCTCTTTCCTTTTCCAGTGATCCATGAGGCTAAGCAGTTTATAAAACTAGCCTCCCTTCCTTGTTTGCTGAGGTTGGTCCCTATGTGTGTTGTATATTGTCACAACTGCAAAAAATTGGTTGTCTGAAATGAGCTTGATCTTGTTTATTGAATAAACTGTAAAAATAATAGAATGAACAACTGAGAAGATACTTAAAAAGTCTTAAATTAATCATAACTGAGAAAATTTCTAAATTCAAATGTATCATTTGATGAATGTTATCTGTTACATTTTTGAGCCAATTCTCTATAGGAATGAAAGCAACATTCCAGGTTCTTAGGTTACAAATCGTTTATCATCTTCTTTATTCAGCTAGAAGTCAAATTAAAAACAAAGTTTCTCTGACAGCGATATGTTAGATTTGCTTCACATCTATCAATTGCAGTTCCTCATTTGTAAAATGGGTGTAATGATATTTGTTGTACTTGCCTTAAGGAGTTTTTGTGAAACTAAAGTGAGAAAATACACAATGTCACCCCAAAATCTTAGTTTCCATAACTTAAAATAACACTTAAACTTTGGGGAGGACTTGTATAAAAATAAATAACAAAAACATTCTAAATCATAAACTATTATATAAAGTTCAGCTTCAATTAATTATTTAAAGGCAAATATCATAAAAGTCAGTTAATATTTATTGATAATAGCATTTGAGGCAATACAATATGAGATTATCAATAGTATTAATATCAAGAATTAAAAAAAATATTTATTCGACTTATCTCTTGAACAAGAAAAGACCACCATCTCATCATGGTCTATAGGCTGGGATGAATAGACATAGACTGAAGGATGTGCAATTGTACCCCAAACTTTGAGAAGAATCATATGTAAACATAGCACAGAGGTAGAAAATAAAATAAGTAGGAAAATATGTGTGAACCTATTGGAACACTTCCTATCTTCTGTGAAATTTCTTTTCTCCTCCCCACCCACTTTGATGACATTATTGCAGGCAGAATTAGTTATGACCAAATTTGTTATATTTGGGGTCAGAAATGCTGGGCTGGAAGCTGAAGGTATATTGTGCCCTTTGGTGCAACAAAAGAAGAAGTTCATTTTCTAGGATGGACACTATAAGATATGAGGATTCATAAATCTGGAGAAGAGGGTTCAGATTCTCTCTCTTTCTCTCTGTCTCTGTCTGTCTCTGTCTGTTTGTTTGTTTCTCTCTCTCTCTCTCTCTCTCTCTCTCTCTCTGATTTTCTCTCTCTCTCTCTCTCTCTGGCTCTCTCTCTCTCTATCTCTTTTCCTCTCTTTCTAGGAGATGGCTCTTTTGAGAGATTGGAACTTACTGCTCCTGGTTTCCCTCACAACTTTCTAAATGCTCCTCAATTTCTTTTGCAGGATCTTCATCTAGATCTTGCTCACTAACAATGAACGTCACCCAAGGCTTTTGTGAAGCTTTTTAAAAAAAATTTATTCATCTATAGTATTTTGCTGGGTGATGCCATCAGCTCCCATTGCCAGAACTTAATTATCATTGCTATTCAGATGATTTTCAGGTCTTTTTTGTCCAGTTCTAACCTCTATAGTAACTTTCATCCTTCCACCCCCAAATTCCTGTAGGACACCTCAAACTTTTCAAAATACGTCTATCAATGTGTGTGAGTCTAAGTGTGTCATCTTATTAAAAAGATATTCACACTGAATCTATATTTATCTCTCTATATAGACATACAGGTTATATATATATACATATATATGTATGTATATGCATGCATATATACACACATGGGTATATAAATACATACATACACATATATTAATATACATATATGTATACATAAAGACATACATACATACATACATACATGCACAAAACCCTCTACAAACACATAAAGAGAGTAATTGTAAAGAGAATAATCACAAATACAAAGTAGTTCAATACAGGACACTTTGGGAGGGAGAATATGTATTTCCCTGGGGGTCAGAGAAGACAAATATTCAGATTGGCATTTCCTTACCAAAACCATTTTCAGGGTCTAAACATAGTGGACATTATGAGGTTGATAACAGTACGTTCCTTTGTAAAACAACAATGAAATGAAATTCCAATAAGCCATAAAATCATTTAGCTGAAGGCCCTAAAAATTGCAACTGAGTTAAAAGTTCCTCTGAGTACATTTAAAGTAAACATTGCATGGTGCTGGAGATTTATACAAAGAAGTGGCCTCTTGCTTTAACTCAGTTTGTCATTAACTCAGCTGTTGCCTTCTGATTTCAATGAGAGGTTGATAGAATACTAATCACATGATATTTACCTTGGAGGGTGGGAGCAATGGAGAAAGGGATCACCACATAATCAGTGCCAAACAACAATCTTAGACAAATTGGAAATGCACGTGAAATGCTTGTGTTCTTCAATATGGCTATGAAAGAATAGTATCTTCCTATGAAAAGGATAGGAAAGGGGGAAAAATGTACCTGCTACAACAGTGTAATCTATATACCTAATAATTGGACACCACAACCAAATATTACAACATGGAAAGGACACTTTCAAAAGAAAATATTCCCCAGTGGAATCATCGTATCTTGGGAAATGTGGACAGGAAACATGTATTAATTTATCTAACAACTGGCTTTCAGTGATGTGGAATAAAAGACCCTGAGTTCTTCAGTCAATCATCCAGATGAGAATTTAGTATGGGTCCTCTATAGTCTAGGAATTGTGCTAAACTCTCAGGGCACAATAGAAGGCAAAAGCATTTTCCCTGCCCTCAAGGACCTCACATTCTAATGGAGGAGACAACATGTAAACAACTATGAACATACAAGAGACAAACTATAAATAAAAGGCAAATTTAGAAGTAGGAGGGAAAAAGACCTTCTGGAGAAGGTGGGAGTCTTGAAAGAAGCAGGGGTAGGTGGAAATAGAGTTCAGAAGGAAAAGCACTATAAGTATACAGGATTGAGTGAAAAGGTACAAAGTCCAGAACTGGAATATCCTTTACAAAGAAAAGCAAGGAAACCAGTTTCACTTAATAGCAATAGAACATTGCTGTTGTTTAGTTAACTAGTAATGTTTAACACTGTGTGTTAATTTAATTTGGGGCTTTCTTGGCAAAGATACTGGAATGGCTTGCCATTTCATTTTCCAGATCACTTTACAGATGAGAAAACTGAGCAAACAAGGTTAAGTGAGTTGCCCAGGGTCATACTGCTACTAAGTGTTAGTCAGGATTTGAACTCAGATCTTTCTGACTGTAGGGCAAATAATCTATTCATTGTATCACAAACCTGCCCATAGTAGTGGAATATAGGGAGGGAAGTAAAGTGTAAAACACTGGAAAGATATGAATGGTCCAGGTTGTAAAGGATTGTAAATGTCAAGCAAAGGATTTAATATTTGATTCTGGAGGTAATAGGGAGTCATTGGAGATTAATGAATAGGGAACTGTGTAAGAGGAAATAACATGATCAGACCTATGCTTTAGGAAAATCACTTTGGCAGTTGTGTGCAATGCAGGTTGGAGTGGGGAGAGCTTTGAGGCAAGGCTATCCATGAGAAAACAATCAAAACAGTCAAAGGTTGAGATGATGAGGTCCTGAACGAGGGTGGTTCCAGGGTGAGAATAAAAGGACTTATGTGAGAGGTTATGTGAAGTCCAAAACGAGAAGATATGGCAATATAGAGTGATTTAGTAACAGCAGTGACATTAAGGTTGTAAGCCTGAGTAACTGGAAGGTTTGATAGTACCTGTCAAAGAAGGAAAGTTTGAAAGAGGGCCAAAAAAAGAGAAATGCAATGATCGTTGACTTTAGGGTAACAGAAAGAGTACTTGTGGGGGATGCAGACAAGATGGAGGCATAGGAGCAGCAAGGTAAAGAAGCTCCCACATAGCCACCTCCAATACCCATAAAATATGACTCTAAACAAATTTTAGGGCTCCAAAACTCACAAAAATACACCTCTCACTTAAGGCAGCTCAGCAGTAAGAGATCATCACAGGTCTGGGAGCCGAAAACCAGCCCAGCCTGAAACTGCAATATGGCCCTGGGGGCGGTTAGGACAAGTTGCAGCTGGAGCTTTCAGGAGAGTGGATCAGCAGCACCTGTGGAAGTTTCCAGAATTATCATGCCATAAGAAACAAGGACTAAGTGAAAGGTCAGTGGAACTCAGCTGAACTTGGGGGAGAAAAGTGGGCTGCCAAACTGCCTGCAGGGCAAGGAAGTAGCAGAAGCAGGTGGTGCTGCTGTCACCTCCACATGGCTGCTTCAGAGCTCCCAGCCTGCAGACTGCAGGAGGGCCAAGCAATCATTCAGAGACCAAGTGCTCTTGTGTTGAGCGGCCTGGATCAAGACTGTGGTCTTGGGTGGTGGTCCTGGCGTGCATTTTCAGTGAGCCAAAGCTGGTGGGGGCTGAAAAAAATGACAGCCCCCTGATAGCTCCAGCAGCTGGGAAAACCCCAGCAATTTGGGACAGAGCTTTCTCCTCTGGAAGCAGAGTTCCACAGAGCTAAAAAATCCTTGACTGGCCAACCATGAGCAGGCAAAGGAAACAAAGTAAGAACAGCAACCAAACTTTAGATTCCTTCTTTGTGGACAAGAAGGATCAAAGCATGGAACAGGAACAACACAGTCAGAAGTCCCACACCAAAAGCTTCCAAGAAACATGAAGACTGCCTAAAAGCCATAGATAAGCTGAAGAAGGATTTTGAAAACCAAATAAGAGAAATGGAGGAAAAATTGGGAAGAGAAATAAGAATGATGCAAGAAAATCATGAAAAGAGAGTCAACAACCTGACTGAAGAAAATAACACCTTAAAAAAATAGACTAACTCAAATGGCAAAAGAGGCCCAAAAAGCCAATGAGGAGAAGAATTCCTTAAAAAGTCCAATTTGCAGATGGAAAAAGAATCTCAAAAGCTTTCTGAAGAGAATAAGTCCTTCAAAATTAGACTGGAGGAAATGGAAGCAAATGACTTTTTGAGAAATCAAGACACGATTAAACACATCCAAACAAATGAAAAAATAGAAGGCAATGTGAAATTTCTCCTTCAAAAAATCACTGACCTGGAAATAAAGATCCAGGAGACACAATTTAAAAATTATTGAATTACCTGAAAGCCATGATCAAAAAAAAGAACTTAGAAAGCATCCTTCAATAAATTCTCAAAGAAAATTGCCCTGATATTTTAGAATCACAGGGCAAAATAGAACTAGAAAGAATTCACTAATCACCTCTTGAAAAAGATCCCCAAAAGAAAACTCTTAGGAATGTTATAGCCAGGTTCCAGAGTTCCCAGATCAAAGAGAAAATATTACAAGCTGCCAAGAAGAAACAATTTGAATACTGTGGAAACACAATTAGGATAACTCAGGATCTAGCAGCTTCTACATTAAAGGATCAAAGGTCCTGGAATATGATATTCTGGATATCAAGGGAGCTAGGATTAAAACCAAGAATCACCTACCTAGCAAAATTGAGTGTAGTGTTCCAGGGGAAAATATGGTCATTCAGTGAGGTGGAGGACTGTGAAACATTCTTGCTGAAAAAACAAGAACTGAAAAGAAAATTTGATGCTCAAATACAAGAAGCATGAGAAGGTAAAAATGGAAAAGAAATCATAAGGAACTTATCAAAGTTGAACTATTTACATGCCAACATGGAAAACAATAATTATAACTTATGAACTTTTTCTCAGTATGAAGATAGGTAAAGGGAACACAAATGTATATATACCTATACATATACATGTATCTAGATAGGAGGGTTTATATATGCATACAAACACACATCTGAGTATTTGTATATATAAGTACATAGAGGGCACAAGATCAATTGAATAGGAAGGGCAATACTCTAAAAGGTGAAATTCTGAGGTGGGAGATTAGAATGAGAGGAGACAGGGAGAGACAGAATGGGGTTAATCATCTTATATAGAAGAGGCAAAGGATAATTGTTACAATGGAGGGGAAGAAGCGGAAGGCAAAAAGGAAAGGGTCAACCTTACTCTCATTGAACTTGGCTTGGGGAAGAAATGACATAAACCCTAAACTGGGTATCTTGCCACACAGGAGAGTAGGGGGGATGGGGATGAGGGAGAGCTGCGTGAGGGGGAGGGTTGATGGAAGTACACAATTCTGTAAAAGGACAGGGACATGGACAGGGTAAAAAATAGTACAAGAGGGGCGGGCAGGATAGGAAGGAGGGACCTATTATCAGTCTCTCACAATATGCCAACTGTGGAGAGGTTCTGAGTAATTATACATGTACAGCCTGTATTTAATTGCTTGTCTTTCCAGTGTGGGTGGGTGACGATGGAGGAAGGGAAAGAATCTGGAATTTAAAGTTCTATAATCAAATGTTAAATAAAATAATAATATTAATAATTATTATTATTATTAACTACATCCAACTGGGAATTAAGATACACAGGCACTGTGGTAGGGAGATCCATCCTGCCCTACCAGAAAGTCAGAGGGGTGAGGGGGAGGACATATGAAAGAGCAGATTGGGGCAGGGATTATACAGTGGGATGGCTGTTTTGAGGTGTTGGGTAGGGGAAAGATGGAGAGAAAATTTGTAACTGAAAATCTCATGGGAATGAATAATGTAAACAAGAAAATAAATAAATTAATAAATTTTCAAAAAAAAGACTCAAAAAAAAAAAGAAAGAATGATTACTTGCCTTACCACCTTTAAACTCAGTTTCTTTGTGATGTGAAACAGATACCTTAACCTCTCTGCCCTTCATTTTCTTCATTTGTGAAATGATAGGATCAGGAATCTTACCCTGAGTGTTAAGAGATGTTCAGAATGTATGCGAACTTGGAGGCGGATCAATTATATCTGTATTTTCATGAATCTCTAACTATAACTTAACATTTCCTCCAATTATAAATAGAGACAACACATCACAATAAGATTCACAGCACATGTACTTAGTCACCAATAGAAATTGCAGACATTTTCCCATCAAAATTATTGGAGTTACTGAACCCACTCTTAAGTATATTAATACATGACACCTTTTGAAAAATATTTTTATATTTGTTTTACTATATGATAGATTTCCTTCATAACCTTATGATATTTTGTATTAGATATTGAAAACATATCTTGATTATACAATACCCAATAGTAAATGACAATAGTAATCTAGTGTTTGAAAAATGCAAAGCCCCAAGCCTTGAGAACAATAACTCACTATATGAGGAAAAATTGCTGGGAAAACTGGAAAGCTATTCATCAGAAACTAGTTATATACCAATATCTCACACTTTATACCAAGATAAGGTCAAAATGAGTACATGATTTAAATATAAAGGGTGACATCATAAGCAAATTAGGGGAACATGTAATATTTTACCTGTCGGACCTGTAGACAAGGGAAAAATTTATGACTAAACAAGAGATAGAATTATAGGATGCAAAATGGATAATTCCAATTCTGTTAAATTTAAATGTTTTGCATAAACAAAGCCAATGCGGTCAAGAATAAAAAGGAGGAAACTGGTGGGGTGGGGTGGAGATTTATAGTAAATTTCTATGAAAAGGGCCTAGCTTCTCAAATACAAAGTGTATTGATTGATTGATAAATGGTCAAAGGATATGAACAGGCAGTTTTCAAAAGAAAAAAATCAAAGCTATCTATAGTCATATTTTTTTTTTAAATGCTCTAGGGCAGCTAGGTGATGCTGTGAATAGAGCACTGGCCCTGGAATTAGGAAGACCCGAATTCAAATTAGACCTCAGACACTTAACACTTACTACTAGTGTGACCTTGGGCAAGTCATTTAACCCCAGTTGTCCTGCTCTCCCCCCTCCAAAAAGCAAAAAAAAAAAAAAAACCTCTAAATCAATACCTATTAGAGAAATGCAAATTAAAGTTACTCAGGTAGTATCTTACACCTGTAACATCGTCTAATACAACAAAAAAAGACAATGACAAATATCAGAGGGGATGTGGAGTTGTGAACTGATCTAAACCATTCTGCAGAGCAAATTTTGACTATGTACAAATGCCCATAAAATTGTGAATACCTTTGATCCAACAATATCACTGTTAGGTCTGTATTCAAAAGAGATCAAAGGAAAAGGAAAATTGGCCTATATGTACAACAAATACTTATAGAAGCTCTTTTTGTGGTGACCAAGAATTGGAAATTGTGGGGATGCATCATCAGTTAGGGAATGACTGAAAAAAATTGTGTAATTTTGATGGAATACAATTGTGCTATAAGAAATAATGAACAGGATTCTTTCAGAACCTGAGAAGACACATGAACTGATGTAAAGTGAAGTGAACAGAACCAGAAGAACATTGTATACAGTAAAATGATCAATTTTAGAAAGCAACTATTTTCAGAAATAAGATGAAAAATGCTCACCCAGAGAAAGAATTAATGGAACCTGAATGCAGATCAAAGCATGCTTTTTAAAATAAACTTTCTCCATTTTTTTTTTTTTTGCTAAATGACTCATGGAAATGTGTTTTGTAAGACTGCATATATATAATCTATAGCAAATTGCTTTACTTCTAAAGGAAGGGGAAGAGCAGGCAGGGAGAGAGTGAATTTGAAACTCAAAATTTAAAAAAATTTGTACATGAAATTGAGAAAAATAATTAAATTAATTTTAAATTGTACTCAAACTTATTTAATAGTGACCCACAAACTACTGAATAAATTATTATATTTTAAAAAAGAAAAGACAACATATTCCAAGATTGGGCTGACAGGCTTTATTAGACTCCCTAAAAGTTCTATAACACAATGCTAAGACATTCAGGTCTATATATTCTTTAAAAACTTGTTTAGTTCTCATATCCCGCAATCATTTGATAACTGGATCATAAAAAAAAGTCTTATTTGTTATTCCAAGTAGAATA
>CM053587.1:190548746-190588868 GCA_028646515.1 Pseudochirops corinnae
ATACATAAAGGTCTACATATAATTATGTATATACATATATTTGCAGTTACATGTGTGTATGAATATATGTACTTGTGTATATGTGATTGTGCATATATACATGTATGAGTGTGTATCTATCTACATATAAATCTAGAATATTCATCTATATTCTATCCCAGCTGAGCCTAAAGCAAATCCAATGAATACCCAGCGGGGATGAGTTTGTCTCTTCAATCAGAAGTAACTCATTTGCTCAAAATAATCCAAATAATTGCAATGTGGTGGTAACCTTTCATATATCTTGAGGAGAGATAAATCAAAACTTATTTTTTTATAAACTCCAGTACAAAGACTTCATGATATTAAAAATACATTATAAGTTAGAGGGGATAGATGTATATACATATGCATATACATTCTGAAAATGTATACATCAAAACTCATTTATAAGGTTCAGTATAAATGTCATATGTGTTGATCAAATATATATATGTGTATATACACATATGGGGGATGGAGGGTATATACACAACAAGACACTCATGAGTCTATAGTTAGACTCTCTGTCTCTCTCTCTGTCTCTGTCTCTCTCTCTGTCTCTGTCTGTCTGTCTGTCTCTCTCTCTGTGTCTCTTTTTCTCTCTTTCTCTCTCTCCCTCTCTCTTTCTCTCCCTCCCTCCCTTTTTCCATGCCCCCTCTCCCTCTCCTTCTCCATCTCTGTCTGTCTGTCTGTCTCTGTATCTGTCTCTCTCTTTCTCACACACAAACACACACACACACACACACACACGACAGTATCTGAAGCAAGGACCTTTAAGATTTCAAGCCCAATATTCTGTCTATTACTTCACACTTACTGTTATCCAACATAAAGAATTAAAATACATCAGTTCCAATATACAAACTTAAGTTTGTATGATCCTAGGCAAGTCTTATAATATCTACATGCTTGAAACACCAACACTTACAAACAGAGAGACTAACCAGCCCCAGACACTAGTTCTGTGACCCCTGGGCAAGTCACAACCCCTATTTGCTCCAGTTGCCCCAAGTATAAAATGGGAATAATAACAGCACCTACCTTTTCAGGGGTCGTTGTGAGGATCAAATGAAATAACATTTATAAAGCACTTAGCAAGTGTCTGGAACATAACAGACACTATATAAATGTTTATTCCTTCCTCCTTCATTTGGATAGAAAATAAATGTCGGTGAAGTTTGTGATCTGCATGAGTTTCTAGTCCTTGAACTTACACATCTACAACCGCCCCCCATTCTTTGCCAGATGAAAATGCAGATATCTGGCTGGGGCAGGGGAATAGTGTAATGGATGCTAATTTTCATATATGTTATTTTCCAATTATCAAAAGTTGGCTGAAATCACAAGACTAGCTCCTTTGCAGTGATTAGAAAAAAAAAAAAAGGAAGACTAGAAATATGAATTTAAAAGTGCCTAAAAGGGGAAAACAAGGAATATAGTCAATACTTGATAGTGGAAGGGAGTTCTGCTCTGGAGATTCTGAGGATAATGGGTGAAACCATAGGACAATAAATTATCATGTTCTCTCCAAAAAAAATGGTTATATTGATTTGATTATTGTCCCAGAACAATGTGCGCAAGGGCGTGGTAGAGTTTAGTCTGCAGTGGCCAATATGTCTGGAATATAAGAATAAATGGGATGTCATGCAGTCTGGTGCTAGTTAGATAAAGTGGGTTAACTGAGTTTGGACCCTAGACAAATAACTTAAACTCTGCCTCGGTTTTCTTGATTATAAAATGGAAATAACAATTGCACCTATCTCTCACATTGTTGTGAGGAACAAATGAGATAATATTTGTAAAAAGAATTTATAATAGTGTCTGGGATACAGCAGACAATTAATAAATTCTTACTTTCCTTCCTTCCTTCCTTCCTTCCTTCCTTCCTTCCTTCCTTCCTTCCTTCCTTCCTTCTTTCCTTCCTTCCTTCCTTCTTTTGCTTTGTCAATTAAAAGACTCCCTCCCCAAGGTAGTATTCCAAAATGGAGAGGATTAATAGGGTAGAGTGAGAGGGGTTTGAGGAGGAAGTGTGTGTAATAGTCTCTGAAGTCTGGTCAGGAAAGTGTTGTTCTGTTTCTGAAGGCAAGAACAGGAAGTGACCAGTTAGATTCAAAGCTATCAGGATAGATGATTGGAAGGGTGATTCTAGAGAACACTATCTAACATACCTAAAAGGTCTTGATAAAACTCAAAATATAATTATATATTATATTAGGTATAAATATAATTAAATATATTATATATGTGTCAATATTATTAAACATAATTACATAAATGTGAGCCTTTTGCCTTTAGTTCCATGTAATTTTCCATGCACTATCTTGATTGATTTCACCTTCTCTGGGCTCAGACATAATCTCTAAAATGGAGGCTAATAGGATTAATGATATTTCCGTTTGATACTTGAGGAAACTAAGGCTCAGAACATCAAAGGATTTGCCCAAATGTACAGCTACCCATTCATATAGCTAGGATTTGAATACTTGTCCTCTAGTTCCAAGTCTAGCATTCTTGTGATAAGTCAGAAAACATTAATTCCTTGCTCACTAACTACAAGGTACTCCATTTTCTATACCAAGCTGCCTTTATTTTAACTATACATTTGGTTGAAGAAAAATGAGTCTCAAGGTTTTCCACTCATTGGACCATATGTTTTAACATTTTCTACAACATCCAAAAGCGGATCAGAATTGATCTTATGTATAGGTAGAATATGTGGTAATCTGTATTGTGTGAAAAGAGCGTCACCTCACTATCTGCCAAAATTTGTGAAATCCATAACAGGAGTCATTCATTTAGAGTAAAGCACTGAAGCTCTCTATGAAGATGAAACTTTTTCTCCCTCAGAGGGGTATTGTTATGCTATCATCTATCATTCTACCATATAATCATTTATCAAACAGACTAGGGAAAGGAATACAAGACAAGTAAGTTTGATGGGGGAAAGATGGAAGTGAAGTTCCAAAGCATTATATACTGACAGGGAAGGCTGAAATAGGTTTCTATGAGGACAAACTATGGTAGTTGAGGGTCACTGGGAATGTGGATGGGGGCACAAAAAAGGAGGAAGGGTGGAGAGAGCAAAATGTGAAAGCAACAAACACACTTTACTTTATTCACAATATTTCAGAGGTTAGAATTTACAGGAAAGAAGATTACTGATAACTGCAAAACAAAGGGTAAAAGTCAGTATTAATGATGCATCCAGTTATGTTTTACTTGGTCCTTATCTTGTCCTTCTACCTCATTCTCAGAGGGTTCCTGCTTTCCCCCTTCCCTTAACAACCCACCTTTGGATTAGAATAAACCCCCTTCAGCACTGTGCTTCCCTTGGTGTAACTTCACTGTATCAGATCCCAACAGTTAAGTAGGGGAAAAAGTAAAATCATAATGATGAATGAACACTTTATCAGTAGTATAGCTCCCCAGTTCGAACTTTGATTCTGATTTGCTGCTGTACACATTTAAAAATACTTTCTTTTTAGTTTTATGGGATATGCTTTGAAGCCTAAATGATAAATTAAGGTGGAAGGACACGTTGTATTCCGAGCTGAATTTGAAAGGGAAAGTAGCAATATATATCTATTCTCTCTTCTTTCTCACTGGCTTGAAATCTCCAAGAGGAATATTTATTATCTTTTGTGACTAATTCAAATGTAATCCTAATTAGTTTTCTTCCCAAATTATTAGCACGTAATTGTTGGTCAACATCTCTGGGATTCCAGTAAAAAGTTTAAAGGGAACTCCTAGTGGGTAAAGCTACATAACGTGGGTGGCAGTTTTTTGTATATGTGACTAAATTCCCATGAAGGAAAGAACCAGACAAGAACATAAACAAGAACAAGAACATGCAGTTAAATTTTGCTTTAGGCTTTGTTTGCCAATGCAACAATAACAACAAGATTTCCCAGTAAGGAACTGACTTTTCCTAATATCTTCTGATTCTTGGAGATTTATGACAAGTATCTACTCAAGATTTTAGGGCCTTTCTATCAGAGAGACAGTTTCAACAACCCATTTGTTCCATTTCCTGTAGAACACTATTTCTGTACCCCAAAGTGACCTCTGTCCATACCTTCCTTCCTACCTACTGGAGAACTGCTATGTCGCAGTCATTTCTTGATAAGATTAGAGAGAAATATTTTCCCCAATAGAAAATTACAGTAGGTTTTACAATCTTTCTTTCTGAGAGGTGGACATTCATTAATTATGTTTAGTTACCTAATCAACTTATTATACATACATACATACACTTATATAGGGGTGTGTGTATGTATGTATATATATATATATATATATACAGAGAGAGAGAGAAAGAGAGAGAGAGAGAGAGAGAGAGAGAGAGAGAGAGAGAGAGAGAGTTACGATGTGATTTTTGTTGGTCAGAAATTCAGTTGTGTAAAATTTTAAGTGAACACATGAATCATAGCCTGCCAGTACTGTCTGTCATGGGGTTTTCTTCTTAGAGATACTGGAGTGGTTTGATGTTTACCTCTACAATGGATTAAGGCAAACAGAAGTTAAGTGACTTGCCCGCCCAGGATCACCCAGCTAGCAAGTATCTGAGGCCAAATTCAAACCCAGGTCTTCCTGCAGGCCAAGCACTAAGCCAGCTATCTGTTTCCTAATTATGCTATAAAAATTATTTTTCAACTAGAAAACAATAGTTATAATATAAAACATTTTTGCTAGTTAATTACAGTGCTACATTAAATCATGAATATACATTAAAAATGCGCATTAAAAAAACCTGTTAATATTGGGATCCATTATTGGAGACTCTCCTGATCCATATAGACAGCTGTTACATTTAGAATATCAAGAATTTTTTTTCATGCATCATTGCCCTCCACAGTGGTGGGTCACATCAAGGCAAGAATGTGAGAGAGATCAGGAGGAAAAGTAATGAGGAATGTAATTTCCTTCCTTCTAAAACTTGATCAATTAGCTGGAAAGTTTTGAGACCCATTAGTGCTTTTATTATAAGATTCAATATGAGTAGATTAATAAGAATATTACTTTATCCAACATATACTAGATGCCTATTAAGTATTTGAAAAAGAACTGTGCTAGTTTCTGAATATGCATGTGAATATGAAATTCTGACAACTTAACTCATCATCTGGCTAAATATACTGACTACTTTCTTTAAACAGAGTGAAAAAATATTTGCTCGGATTGTATTGTAAAGTCCTTCTGGAAAAGTATTTTGTACAGTTTCTCTTTGGTTCTCCCCCAGCACCTAGTAGAATGATTCTTTATGTTGGTTAATCAGGCACAGAATCACAATATTTCAGAGTGGGAAGTTATCTCAGAGTATGTAGGGTAATATTATGTTGCTAACCATTTCTGACAGAAACCTACTTAAGTCAAATAAAAAAGTATTTACTAATGCCTATTGTGATCCAGGCACTGTGCTACTAAGGTATTGGGAATACAAAGACAGAAAAATATAGCCCTTGCTCATAAGTAACTCAAAGTCTAATAGAGGAGACAGCATGCAACCAATTATGTACAAACAAGATATTCAAGATAAATTGTAGACAATCTCAGAAAGAAGGCATAAAGATTAAGGAGGACTGGGAAAGACTTATTGACAAGATCTCTTATAAGTGTCCATCCAGTCTTTGATTTAAGTGCTCTTGTGAAGAAGAAACTTTTTTTATGTACTCTTGAGGAATTCTATTACACTTTAAAATAACTTTAATGGTTCTAAAGATTTTCTTTACATAAGGGCTAAATCAATATCTTTGCAACTTTTGAAAAATACTCTTACATCAGTCTTCTGTGGTTAATTAGAAGAAGTTCAATTACTCTTCCATGTGATTGTCCTTCTAATACCTGAAGATGTCTGTCAAGACTTGCTTACATCTTCTCTTCTTCACACTAAAAATCCTTTCTTTGAGCTACTAATATATCACAGTCTTGAGTCTTCTCACCTTATTGGTCACTGTCCTTTAAGCATTTACTTCAGTTTTTACTTTATAAATTTGGCACCTAGAATTAATGAATGAACAAATGAATGCTTAATAAAAGTGTATGCTTTCATTGAAAATAACCCACCTCACTCACAAGAAGTCAGTCAGTCAGAAAACATTTGTTAAACACCTACTATCTGTCAAGCACTGTGTTAAATACCAGGGATACAAATAAAGAGGAGATCAAGTGATCTCAAGGAGATCACAGTCCAATGGTGAGACCACATGCAAATAATTATGAACAAACCAAATATATACACCCAAAATTGGAAATAACCAACAGAAGAAGCATTAACTAACCTTAAAGGGGATTAGAAAGGCTTTTTGAAGAAGACAATATTTTAGCTGGGCTTTGAAGGTAGCCAAGAAAGCTAGGAGATGAAGAGGACCAGGGAGATGAAATGAGGAGAGAGGGAATATCCCAGTGCCACCTTGTACCACATTATGCAAAAATTGTCCCTTGCTTCTCTACATTAGGGATCCAGTTCATTACCTGTGTAACTGAAAGAATATGCAGAAAATTTACTTCACCATTATATGGCACTTTTTATCAATACTAAATCATTTTTAATGGTAGTGATTCTTTAAGAGGCTTATAGTTTGCCTCAATTTTTTTTTTCTGAGCAACAGTATAAGAACATGTTGGCTAAAGTGTTTATGAAAGTAGAGACAAAAATAGAAAGCTGGAATATCCCATGAGCTAGTGTTTAAATTATCTAACAATTTTCATTTCTATTGCAATAAAATGTACTTAAGACATAGAGAGCAGTAGGAATGGAATTTGCATCCCCATCTAGTGCTTTTAAATTTCAACAGTTGGGAATGTGCAACTAAACAGAAAAAAAAAGAAAAAGAAATGATGTTGAATGGCACCACTGGGAGCTTTGATTAAGGAGATACAACACCAAAGGGACCTTTATTCAAGGCCACTTTTCATAGATTGCAGTAAAATCAAGGGGCTTTGGTATGCCTAGAGGATGCTAGAGTAACACATCACCAGCTGTGGCAATGGCAATGGCTACAACTCATCTCTACCAATGGACTTATCATCATTCCCAAACTGAGGAAATTGACCATGAACTTTTAAGAGCTGAATTACTTCTTCTGCTTGCTTAGTAAGTATGCACAATCTATGAACTAAAGGTCATCCAAAGTTCAGCAGGAACTCACAGTACACATTGCCTAAGCTTTTGCTTTTCTATGTGAACATGTCTACTTCTTCAAATGAAAGTTCATAATGAGCCATGATTAAAGGATGATTCAAATGTTTTACCTTTTCAAGACTGACTCTTTTTTAAGATTCTTCTTCCCTTCACCTGAACATTTCATCTATGGCAAATTATTCAGCCTTGGTTTGATGTAATAAGGCATATCCCTCAAAATTTTCTTAGAATATTTGAACTGTAGTTTAAAAAACTGAGAGAAAAAAATTTAGGTTAAATATAGGCAAAATGATTTATAACACTAAATTTCTAAATAGCTATTTATATAAATTAGATTTTAAACACATTGGAAAAACTCTGATATAGAGCACAAGATTCAAGGGAAGTAAGACTCTAACAAGGATTCAATCCTTTCATTTTATATATGGAGAAACTAAGGCATGTGGGAATCTCAGTAACTTGCCAAAAGTCTCATAATGAATAAGAGACACACCTTGGATTTGAAACTAAGTGGTACTCTGATTCCAAATCCAATGTTCTTTGCAATAAGGATATAATATAATAAGGGTATTTTCTAAAGAAAAGCATCTTGTTTTCTAATATCCTCCTAGTTTCAATTGCTGCCTTACCTTGAATAACCCATTAACTTTGCACAACCTCAATTAATTGTGAGTTTTTATGTTGTCAGAATGTATGTTTTCATATGGACTTTGTTCTTCCATGCTTTCTTTTCATACCCTCTAAGGCAGTGGTTCTGAACCTTCCTAATGCCGCGACCCTTTAATACTCGTATATGGGTGTATCTGCATGTGGGCGGACCCGCCTGGAGATGGATAGAGGAGGGTGTCTCGCTTCTTAAAACCATCAGAAATATGTGTTTTCAATGGTCTTAGGCAACCCCTGTGAAAAGATTGTTTGACCCCCAAAGGGGTCTCGACGCACGGGTTGAGAACTGCTGCTCTAAGGGAAGCATTGTGTCTATTGTTTCTTTTTTCTCTCTATTAATTGTGGACTGATCATAGAAACAAAGTAGAGGTTATTAACAACTAATAAACTTCCAAATTTGACTATAATTATATATATGTGTATATATATATATATATATATATATATCTGTATCTATATCGATCTATCTATCTATCTATCTATCTATCTATCTATCTATCTATCTATCTATCTGCAGTATTGTATGATGCTTCCTTATTTTAATGCAAGCATGCCTAACATCAGTAGGAGAGAATCTAATTCATCTTGCTTAGAGAGTGGTAATGTGACCACCATAAACAAAGAAGGTAAATACATTTAAACCAAAGGTTAGCCTCTAGCTTTAAACTCCTATCCAATACGCCTTTCTGAAAGAATTACTAATGATAAATAGCATAAACGGATTTGAATTACATATCAGTTCATTTTCCCTAGTCTAAATCTAACCAGAATGCAAATGAGCAGGAAAATGTAGAGAGTTTGGACAGGTCAAAGGAAAAAAAGAAAGCTTATGGATAAGCTCAAATTCAAATGCTCCTGTTTGAGTGTTTTTTATAACATTCATGCAGAAATATTTCATTTATGTGTGTATTTGTGATTGATATTTCTTATTGGATATCAACTAAAGGATATCATAATGAATTGGAACTTTTCAGGAGTATGAGATAAAAACAATTTTCTAAAAGTACAGATTATTCCTGTCCATTGTTCAAGATTACAGGAACAAAAGAATGTGCACACAAAAAGGTTATAGCACAAATTCAGTCTTTTGATATGTTCTGTTTATGAAAAGTAGTATAGCACAATGGCCTTTGAGCCAAGACTACCTCAGTTCAAGACCCACCTCTGACACATGCTGGCTGTGTGACCCTGGGTAAATAATTGATTCTCATAGTGTTATAGACAACTCCCTAAAATGATTAGTTACACAGAAGGTAAAAAACCTGTGCTGGTGGAGAGAGAATTTCCTTTCTAGGAATTCCATACACCAAAGAAATCACAGGACTAGACTCTATCCCTGTTCATATGAGAAAAGACAAAGAAATGGCAAAAAAAAAAAATACTAAGGCAACTTTTAAACCAATGTTACAAATGACAAATGCATTTAAAAATAATCCACAAAATAGAAAGTTCTTCAGTGGACAAGACTTGGTCTCTTGGGAGTAAAAACTCAAGAGAGTCTCTCAAAGATGAAAGCAGCTTGAACAATAGAGATATTACAGATCAAAGTGCAATGATAGCTAACATTTATAAATGTGTGCCAGGCATCAAGCTAAGCACTTTACAATTATTTTCTCATTTGCTTCTCATAGAAGCCCTGAAATAGAGTTGCTATTATTATCCTCATTTGACAAATGAGGAACCTGAGACACAAAGAAGTGACATGTCCAGGGCCACATAGCTAGTAAGTGTCTGAGGAAGGATTTGAACTTAGCTCTTCCTGATTCTGAGACTAGTGCTTTAACCATTGTTCCAACGTGCTGCCTTATACAAGGGATTGTGGGATAATGTAAGGAACATTGGGCATGACTTTAGGAAACTAAGGTTGGAATCTGGGCTCCAATAACTTACTAGTTTTGTGACAGAAGGAAAATCATTTAACCTCTGAACCTTGGTTCCACATCTGTAGAATGGGATAATAATTCTTTCACTACTTTCCTCACAGGGTTGACATAGGTAAAGACCCTCATAAACCAATTAAAATAAAGTTTTGGAAAAAGAGGTATTTATTGATTAGGATTTTAATTCTGATTTTCTGCTTTTCTAGGCTGTATAATTTCATACCCCTTTGTTCTAGAAATCAAGGAACCAGAAAAGAACCGGTGAAATTATTCCCTATATGATTGCACCAAGGATTGAATGGGGTGATCTGATCTTTATCCCCTGGTCATCATTTAGGCTCAAAGAGCAATTTCAGAATAGGGTGCAAGGAGAAGAATGGTTTGCAATTATACTAATTAAACCTTCCAGATGCTGGGGATTGAAAAGAAAGGGAGGCTATGTTAGAGACAGATTTTAGAAGTGGTGGCTAATATTCATAGTTTTCTCTGTTCTCTACATTACAGGAGCACAGCATCAGAACTGCTTAGATCATAACTAAAGTGGTAGCAGAGGAGCAATCCACTGTGGATAAAACTCTGGGCCTGGAGTCAGAAACAACTGGGTTCAAATTCAGCTTCAGACACTTATTAACTGTATGACTGTGAACAAGTTGCTTAATCTTTATTTGCCTCAGTTTCCTTGTCTATAAAATATGGATAATAATAGTACCTTCCTCCTAGAGTTCTCGTAGGATCCAGTGAGATAGCTGTAAACGTTAGCACATGGCCTGGAATACAGTAAGTGCAAGATAAATGGTTGTTATTATTATTGCCACTATCATTATCGGGACAGCAGCTCTCCTAGAGATATTCCCTGATACCGTTGAGCATCTTGAAGGATATAAAATAGAATTAGCAGTTTTAATGGTCTGGAAAGATCAGTATGAATGAACAGAATGACGCAGTCACTAAAATAACTACTGAAAATCAGGGTGCATTAACAGATGTCAGGGAGCAGATATACATGCAGAATATTTTGTTCAGTTAAGGGTGTCAGATTTGAGGAAAAAAGCAAAAACAAAAACGTTGATGAATTGAATTACTTCTCAAGGAGGGCAACCTAAGATGGGGGGACGTCTAAAACCATGCCTAAAACCAAAACACACATATGTATGTATGTATGTATGTATGTGTGCATGCATGTATGTAAGTATGTATGCATGTATATAATAGTTCCCAAGGAGGGAAAGACTTAGATGAGGCATGACAGCTTTCTTCAGACATTTAAAGATCTGTCATTTGGAAGAGAAAATAGATTTATTTTGCAAGACCTTGGTAGGCAAAACAGAAAACCAAGGGGGAAGTAGCAGGAGCAGAATTGGGTTAGAGACAGGGAAAATCTTCCCAACAATTACAATTGTCCAAAAGCAGAATGTATTTCTGTTGTAGGTAGTATGTTCCTCATCACTGGAAATTTTCCAGTGGAAGACAATTCAAAATGTCAGTCATGTTTTTAACTTAGAATTCTTCTCTTCCTCCATTGTTCTCTTCACTGGACTCTGGACATTTTTTTTAATTATGTTCCCAGAAATCTGTTCATTGTAGAAGTTCTCTCTAAACCTGGAATTCATAATTGGAGGCCCTTGCCAACCTCCCTCTACTTCAATGACTCCTCCCAGAGTGTCCATTTAAGAAGGTGCCCAGGTCATACAAATATCATTCCTTTACAGATGAAACTTGTTCCCTACCCTTCTTACTTCTTTCAGTTTTCTTTTATGTATTGTCTTCCTCCGTTAGAATATAAACTCCTAGAAGGCAGGGACCATCTTTCTGCTTTCATTTATATTTCCAGAACTTAAAATAGTAAATGCTTAATAAATGCTTGTTGACTGACTGACTAGAAAAAAGTACTAGTCTTAAAAGTCACAAAACCTAGATTCCAGGGCATATTTAGCAATTACTACATCTAAGATCTAGGACAGGACATGTTACTACCTTTGGAACTGTTTCCTTACATACAAAATGAAAGGCTAGTAGGGGTGGGGAACCTTCGTTCTGGAGCCCACATGTTCCCCACTCCTGAAATAATTTCTAAGATACTTCTTATCTCTGAATCCTAAAATCCCAAAATGTTTTAGAGTATGTACCTATTTATTTACATGTCTTTTGTTCCATTCAAAAGTATGTTTCTTTAAGGCAGACTTTTTTTTTTTGCTTTGCTTTTTACCCCTAGCATTTAGAACAGTGACTGACACACAATGACTAAGAAATTATTATGGATCTGTTGACAACTCTTTATCCATAATTTAGTATTTTAAAAAATCCATAGTTTTAGCAAGTGCTTAAGTTTTTACTTTGTTAAAAATTTGAAACATTTCCATATATTATCAGATAGATTACATGAGTACCTAAAGCACCCCCCTCTCCTAAATGGTCACACAGTAGCCAAGTTTCTAATAAAGAGCTTAACTAAGCTGCCCCTCAGATGTCACGTACCCACTCTGTCACTGAGACATATATGAAGCTTTCCCATCTTCATAGAGCCTGTCAGCAGAGCCACAAATAGCAATCCTTATGCTCAGGATAAAGCAAAACAGGTCTAGAACAAGGACTCCGAAGCCAGCCCCTTGATCGACTTTTACATATAAATTGGGAAGAGCAAATAAAAGATAAAATTACAGCAGGAGGGGGAGGCATCATCAGGAGAAGGAATAGGTCAAGGTTAGCAAAAGATTAACTGCAGCATAATTGCAAGTGGAAAGGGAAAAAACAACTATGCCCTCTGGCAGTGTTTCCCATTTTAAGAAATTATTCTTGCTAACTAGGTGCCAAACTCAGCTATTTCTACCTGTTGAGGCAATTTAAGTGCAGTCAACATCCCCTGAAATTCTCCTTCCTGGGTCAAAACTTCAGTCACGTCACTCTGACTGTAGTTATGCTTTTCAGAACCAATGTTTTGCTGGTATAGCCTTTGAGAATACAAGGTTACTCTTTTACTACCATGAGGATTTAAGGATGAGCTGAATGGACTTTGTCCAGTGAAGCATCAGAATATACACATTTCCCTTTCATCACAGAATGGGTAATGTAGACATAAACTTAATGAAAGATGTAGAAATTATTTCTCTATCAAATTTTGTTCTTTCAGCATTAGTAAAGTCTTTAGTATGTATCTTAAATGATAAACGAGATAGTAAAATTAGTCTCACATTATCTTTTGTAAAGGATGACATACTAAGTCTGATCCTGGTCCTAATGACATCATCTTGCCACCATAAAAATACATTTTAATCACATTCGTTTCTATTTTGGAAAGATGTCATATTGGAAGTGATTTCTGTAAGAGTAGACTATGCAGGGACAGAGCTTAGAAGGGAAAGACACCCAGTGGCCTCTCCTGTACCTGTTTGTCACAGGTCTCTATAAAATTCTCGAATTGAATGACCAAAATCACTTCACATTAAAAGTAATACTGGTAAAATTAACGTTTTTGACATAGTAGTGTCTTAGTGAAGAATTTTGAATCTGAGACAAGTGGCATATTCACTATATTGTCAGTACATGGAAAAAGGGAAATGGGTGCTGTAAGATTGGTCAGTGTTGTCTGAATCCTCTGTTTTACTGATATTTTACTGATATTTGGAAACAATGTCTTCAGTCAATGTTGCCAACAAGGACTAGACCAAGTAAGAGAGAAGCTTGGGAAGGAGGAAGGGAGCCTTGTCCCTAACCACCAACTCTCCCCGCCACCCCTGTTCCTGCTGTACTTTGCTGATGATTCTTTCTCAATTTTGAATCTCTGGAATACATCCTTGGGCCTACTTTCACTACAGCTTTAAGTATAGACATATGCGGGGAACAGTGGATCACAATGCTGTTGTATTGATTTCTCTAGGTTCTCTCCTGAAGAAG
This sequence comes from Pseudochirops corinnae, assembly GCA_028646515.1. Classification (NCBI taxonomy): domain Eukaryota; kingdom Metazoa; phylum Chordata; class Mammalia; order Diprotodontia; family Pseudocheiridae; genus Pseudochirops; species Pseudochirops corinnae. The sequence goes on from CM053587.1 coordinate 190,562,346, forward strand.
TTTAATTCCAGTTCTTCCTTACACTAAAAACAACTGCCCTATAGCATAATATAAAACTTGATTCACTCTTTCTCCTTTACATACTTTACATTCCTGATAAACTGACTTACTCAGTGTTACTCAGGAATAGCATTCAGTCATCCACCTTGGTGCCTTTTCATAGATCGCCTGTCTACCTCGAATGGACACCTTCCTCACCTTAGCCTCTGAGCATCCTAATCCTCTCACAAGCCCAGCTCATGTTATTTGACAAGAGTCCTTTTCAGATTTCACCTGTTGTTATAATTCTCCAACATTCAAATTGACTATTTATTTTATCTCTATTTAACTTATTTATATTTGGGACATTTGCTCATGGCAGAATGTAAGTTTCTGGAGATCATCATTTCATTTTTGTGTCTTCGATACCTACAGTAGAGTAGTGCCATGCCTGGCACAAAGAACGTTCATGATAGGTGCTTATTGAATAGAATTGAATGAGGTAAACCTTACAATGGGCTTTTCAACATTTTTAGTATATATCTAGTGGTTATACATGGAAAACTTCAGTTTAGGCTGAGGGTAGGGGGAAGAGCTCCAATTATTGTATGCCATACTAATCTTTGAGGGTTTGTAAAAGACTTGAATTTGTACTTCTTTCAAGAGACTGACTCATTAATTCTGGCAAATTGACAAAACCACTCTGTCTTTACATGTGGTTTATGGTTTTGTTTTTTTTTTTTTGAGATGTTTCTTCTACTGAATTTATTCCTTTAAGATGCTGCTTGGAGTAATTAAATTTAATCTTCTTCCAGACCCCAAAGTTAAAAAGGCCCAGATTTTGAATGAGGTATGATTAAATGATATTCTTTTTTGTTTTAACAGGAAGGGTGGCAAGTATTTACTTTAAGCCATAATATATAACTATCATCTGAAGTAGCATCCCAAGAAATCAAGTCCTTTATCCAACAACTGATTGTCAGTTAGATATTGGCATATCTAATACTGCCTTTAAGAAAAAACCACATTGACTTCAGTAGGGAATATTACATACAGGAAGAGAAGGCTAAGAATCAAATTATAAAGGAAAACCAAGGAAAGGCACATTTCAGCCTCCGAACTTGACATTGTCCCTATTAAGGAGGAAGAGACTTGGAAAGAACATGGGAACAGTTTTCAAACTGTCATCTGCCCTGAACTCTCTTTGCTGTTTCCAGTACTTTGAAAATCAGGATAGTAAAGGTCCCTAGTTATTTCATCATCTTTCTCGTGCTTCTTGTTAGCACATAAGCAGAGTGGCATACAGAATAGTCCTATCTATCCTTTTCTTGTTGTGGGGTCTTTGTTGTGGAAAACAACTTCTCATCAGGCTTTGAACAGTCCACATACACGTGTATACAACACGCATGTAAAAACATAAATTAGTGGCAAAACACTATTGTTGATTCTTTGTCACTGGGTAGCTAAGGTGGCAAAGGCAGCTGCTGCTACTTATTGTCACATTTTGAAGGATGAAGAACACAAAACTAACAACACTAAAAGACAATTGATTCTCTATATTCCATTTTCAAGGTAGTCTTCTGACAGAGGACTATTGATTGAGACTTTTTTTGTATATTTATCAAAGTTCCTCTTTGTAGCATTGGTGGTATTTTACACAAAATGAGTGAAAGGAATGAAAAGTAAGGAGGAACCAAAACAAACGTTCAAACTGTCTTAGAAGATCAGCGATTTGGGACAATTCTAGATGACTGTCTCAGAGTTTAGAATCCTTTGGTGCTGTGTGATAGAAAGGGGTAATCCCTAGAAGGAGTAGATTATATATACATATGTGTGTACTTACTGTATACATGTGGGTTGTGTACATATATATGTACACACAATGCTTTCAAACTGCCAGCTGCCCTCAACTCTCATTCCTCCTTTCAGTACTTTGAAACCAGGAAAATAAGGTCCCTGGTTATTTCATTGTCCTTATTGTCCTTATACCCACATATATACATATACTTACATATGTATGCATACATACATATACACATACTCACACACACACATATCTGAAGGGCTTGATAAAATCAAGTAATAATAGCTGACATCTATTTAGTGTTTTAAGATTTAAAAATATAAAAAATACAGTGCAACAATTTCCAGTACAACCCTATGAAATAGATATTGCTGTTATTAATATACATATTTTCCATTTGAGGAACAGGAGGCTCAGAAAATTTGTTATTCCCATGGTTACATAACAGATAATTATAACAAGCAGGATTTGAACCCATCTTTCCTCTCTCAGTTCAAGGATACCTTCACTCTATCATGTCACCTTTCAAAGTGGTAGATATAAATTTGTTTCAGAGTCAGTTAATACACATTTATTCAGTAATATGTTCCAGGTGCTGTGAACAGTAGAAGGTAAAAATAGAATAGTACCTGCTCTCAAGAAGCTCACCCTCTATTGAGGGAGACAGTGTGCGTATATGTATGTATTTTACAGAGACGATTCAACATGATTGGGGGAAGGAAGACATGAGCAGCTGAGGAAAGTTGAAGTAGACTTGAGATTCTAAGAGGTAGAGGTGAGGCTGCTGTATATTATGAGCATAGGGTATAGGCGGGGCAAAATGTGGGTCTGAGGAATAGTGTGAATGGTCTGACTGGATTACACAAAGTAGCAAGGATGGTAAACACTAGTAATGTCAGTTTGGGCTAGGTTGGAATGGGTTTCAAATATTAAATGGAGGAATTTACATCTTATCCTACTGATATCAAATATAACACATATATCATAATATACGTATAATATTCCAAAATAGCAAACCTAATAAAGGGATATTTGATCCTTCTGGAATTTGTTACAAAGCAGTAGTCACCTGGTCAGATCTGTGCTTTAGGAAAATCATGGTGGCAACAATGGATTAGATTAGGGAAGGATAAGTCAGGGACAATTAATAGTGTAGTAGGAAGGGACTAATACTTCAAGTTAAAATGGAAAATGGATTTACTAATTAAAAACATCTAAAAAAGTGACCTCTGATGAAATTTCTACATAAGGATCATTTATTTAGTTAGAAATGTTGGTGAAAGTAAATATATTACAATATTTATTTTTAATGTCATGATCACAACTGAAAATTGCTGAACACTTTTAAAAATACATTTACTTATTACATATTATTATTTTAGGGAAGAATAGGTAACTACAACCAGCACTTCTAAAGTCAGCTTCATATGAGAGAAATAGAACTTATTGGTCTTATAATAAAATTATTGTGATGGGAGTCCTAGCTCTGACATTTACTAACCATGTAACCTTGGACAAGGTATTTAACTTTGCCTCAGTTTCCTTATGTAAATGAGGGGGGCGGAAAAAATTCATTACTTAGCTTCACTGGCAAACACTTCATAAACTGTAATCAACAAAGGTATAGTCAAACAGGGAGCATGGTGAAAACAGGGACTTATGTTGCTTTTTGAAAATGGAAATACTGGTGCTGAGCTCAGTTGGATATCACTAGATTTGTGTTTGTGTGTGAGGGTGTGTTTTAATTTTTGCAAAGCAGCGATTACTTACTAAGCAAATATGAATCTAAAGGAATAATCCATTTGATTGAATGTGAAGCAGTACTCTTAGAAGAAGAAATTAAAGTCCCTTGATTCTTGTACTGCTTGTGTCCAGAACCGTAACAGTTTCAAACATGCCTTTTATTAGAAATACATTAAATGTGGTTTTTCTTGGTGTCATTTCCACCCACTTTTAGCTATGCTGACAGCAAATGCTTTTCTTTTTAAGAACTGTGGGAAAAGGAATAGATATAGGGCAAAATACTTAGAGGAATAGAATTCGAACACACATAATGTATTAAATGTGTATTTAGATGTGTGTACATATTGTTGTACTTGGCCTCCTCTGCCTCCCCTGATCCCTTCCCCTTCCCCCAGTCTTCTATAGCCAGCTATCCTCTTTCTGTTCTTTTTCATGGAAATAGACTAGTTGGCTGCAGGACCCCCCAAAGGTTTCCCTGTGCCCATGAAAATCCAAATGTGTACTAGACAATCCCTGCTATAAACCTCTTATTATGCAATTCCTGACCATTAAGAGTTGGGGGGAACCTTTACATCAGTGATCTGCCCTTGGTCAGGCCTGTTTGATTGGGGCAAGGTAAGATATAGCCCCAAACAGCGCAGTAAATAAAATCCACTTCCAAAATTTGCACTTGGAGTCTCACTTGCTTCTTTCAGCACAACAATATGTGCACCTCTATATTTGAAAATTAATTTTATATTGGCAATTTTGTGACCTCATGAAAATGAGTTACAACAGAGCCAAAATTGTCATGGGGCAACCAGGGTATGGTTTCTGACATCTTGAGGAATAGGAGGTTGCCTCTTCCTTCCATTTCCCTATGGAGCAGTCACTAACATTACTTTCAGGTAGGCTATTCCCCTCTCCTTTAGGCATGCTCCATTTAACAACAATCCTCCCCACAAAATATAATGTCTGGAATGAAACACAACCCTTCATATGTGAACTGACTGATAGAGAAGTAAATAGTACTAAATCTCCTTTTAACGTTTACATATTAAAGGCAAAATTTTCATTAGTTCATTTTACCAATGGTATCACATTGTTGGCTTATATTGATCTTGTGACCAACAAAAACTCTTAGGTCTTGTTCCTTAATCTGTCTACAAAAATATATGTGAGAACTTGCCAGGGAGTTCCTCAGAAAAAAATTTAAAAGTATGTGTGTGTATGTACACACACACACACATATATTACTATATATTATGTGTATTTGAATGTATGTACAAATGTATGTATTTGTATCAGTATATAACACAGAAATATCACAGAGAAATGTACAGGTATACAATTTCTGAGGAATGTTGTAATAGTTCTGATAAAAATAATTAACATTTGTAGAGAAACTTATACCTTACATACATAATTTCATTTAATTCTCATGACAACATTTTTAGGGAAGTCCTTTAGGTATCATTATCACAATTTGACAGTTGAAGAAACTGAGAACCCCCTAAAATAGAAATCACTGACTCAAAGTCAAAGGAGTTGTTTGTGATAGATTCCAAACTGAAAAACAGGTCTCTAGACTCCTAGTCTAGTGATTTCTAATGAACCATTCTACCTCATAGATTGTTTAATTCTGCTAAGTATAATATATTTCTTATTTATTAGAATGTGTGTAAATTTGTATCCTAAGATCAAATAAACCAAAAGCTTCTAATTGATCTCTTTATTAAATTGTTTGCCAATTCATCAAGCAATTGAAATGGAATTATTTTTGCAAGATCAGAGTATATCTTCAGAACAGCTTTCTTAATGTTGGACTTTTCACAACTCATATAAATGGTCCCCTATAAAATATCTTTATTGATTTGTAAAAAGCAGTGTGTGTGTGTGTGTGTGTGTGTGTGTGTGTGCGCACATGCGCATGTGTGCCATCTGTTATTTTTTGTCAAGGTTAGTAGAAATAAAATATCACTAAGGGATATCGCATTTTGGATAGGATCTTTGATTATCTCTTTCACATATGAGTTAATATCTAGTTCTTCACAATGCTGAATATTACAGCTTCCTGCATCATTTTCTTTAGAAGGTTTATATCTTTGACCTAGATTCACCCCAGCTCCCAGAGGATAGGTAGAATTTGAATCCAGCCAGATTGAATGCAGGTTTTATTGACCCCAGAGCCAATGCCCTCTCCAGTGCACCACCTAGCTGCCCTAATGTTTGCGTACAACAGTCAGATTGGGAGCAGATACTGTGGTACAGACCCTAGAACAACAGTTGAGGGTATAAAACAATCATACTGAAATACTAGGTAAAGCAACTTCTTCAAAACTAGTATTTTACTTGGATTGAAGAGGAGTCTGTGGTTGGTTACATGCAGAACTATTCTTCAGTATGTTTGACAAAGGAATATAAAACATGATCCCATTATCTTCAAATTCCACTATTCAAAAAAAGAATATTCTTTATGTTCACAGATGAAGAGACTTTAGCATGAAGAATAACAAGCAAGATCACAAGGCAAACAGGGGAAAGGGAAAGAATAGAACCTAGATTAGGTAAGTCTAAAGAAAAGTCAGTACGTTGAAATTCTTGGGTATGTATAGGCATCCAAGTATAATAAAGCAATGAGAGGAATACCACTGTTGGAATTTGGAGTTGAAACTTGAAACTTTTTGATCCTTTACTATTTTGTAATCAAGTATCTTTTGAAGAATTTATGGGGTTCTATGCTATAGTGGAAAGGTCACTCAGCAAGAAAGGAGGAAACCCCTATTTCAGTTCATGCCTGCCACTTATACACTGTGATCTTATGCAAATTCACTCTTTGTCTCAGTTTACTTTTTAGTAAGTCTTTCTGCTCTACAATTCCATTATCGTATTTCAGGCCAAGAAAGACAGTATTGGCTTTAGTAGATAGAAACACTTGGGAATAAGGATAACTTGAATTCAAATTGCCGCTGGGATTTTCTAGGCATATAATATTTGAAAGCTGTCTTAGCCCAAATTTCCTCATACATAAAATCAAGGTGAGAAGATGGGACTAGATTAGCAGTAAAACCCGGGATCGATTAATTTGATTTAGAAAATAGTTTCTTAACTCTATTTCAAAGTAAATAGTTTCTCTGATTACTTTATGCATTTTATTTTATATAAAATATATCTAAAATTTTAAAAATGAGATAAAATATGCGTTTAAGTATATTATTCTGGGAAGCAGTCCCTAGACTTTGCAAGACTGCCAAAGGGATCCATGATGATGATGATGATGATGATGAAGAAGAAGAAGAAGAAGAAGAGAAAGAAGGAGGAGGAGGAGGAGGAGGAAAAGATGATGATGATGATGATGATGATGATGATGGTGATGGTGATGATGATGAAGAACAGTTGAGAATCCTGGACCAAGATAATTTATAAGTTCTTTTCAAGTTGTGTGATTCTATGACTTGCTGGTTTTATTCTGAAGGTCCCATTTGACATTTGACTGAATTCTTGCTTTTGTGGATTGATGGAAATTTCACATCCACCTTTGATAGTTGTTATTTTTTTATGGCAAGAAATAAATAAGAATAATCTATATCTTTTATTTCATAAAGATATTTTGGCCAGGTAACCCATACCTACACACATACACAGACACACACACAGACACACACACAGACACACAGACTCACACATACACACACACACACACATTTGAAAGCCATGCTAACCATTGTTACTATGAGGGAGTTAGGTTGAACAAGGGCCACTGTAGAAATAGTACATGTAGGTAAACAAATGATCAATCACAGTTAGGAAAGATGCACTCTGGGGTACTGTAGCCACCTAAGTACAGTACAGTCTGAAGTACAGATAAATGAACATGGTATGCACAATATTTTCTGAAAGAATGAATAAAGACTAAAAATTAGCCCACTTGAGCTCTACTTCAGGGTTTACCACTGCTTAACCCAATGACCTTGGGTCAATCATGTCATCTCTGCATATTTCAGGCTTCCTCCAAGTCCAGCTAAAAGGTTACCTTCTACAGGAAACCTTTCTGCAGTCCTTGTAATTTTAATGCCTTATTTTACAGTAGAGGAAATTGAGAACTTGAAAAGTTAAATTACATGGTCATACAGGATCTGAGGCAAGATTTTAACAAGTCTCAATATATAATCCAACAATTCTTTTCATTAGGCCATGATAGCAACAATAATTCTTGCATATGAAGCTGCTTTAAGGAAGACAAACCATTTTCATTTGATCCTTCCAATAAGGGGGGAGAGAAGGAAATAAAACATTTGCATCATATCTACTATGTGGCAACCATTGTGCTGAGTGCTTTAAAAATATTATCTCATCTGATTTTCGTAACAACCCAGAGAAGCAGATACTGTTATTATCTCCGTTTTACAGATGGAGATACTGAAGCAAACAGAGGTTGGGTGACTTGCCCACAGTCATGCGGCTAGTAAGTATCTGAGGCTAGATTAGAACTCAGGTCTTCCTGATGCAAGACCCAGCTCTCTTTCTCCTGTGTCATCTAGCTGCCCAACAACAGCACAGTAAAGTAGGTGGTACATTATCCTTATTTCAGAAAAGTTAAGTGATTTGCCAAGGATCACACTGTGGGGGAAAAAAAAAAAAAACTTCTAAGTGGGATTTAAATATTATTTCCCTAAAGCCATTCACAGTTCCAGCTTGTTGTTGAGTTGTTTCAGAAGTATCTGAATCTCTGTTTCTCCACTTGGGGTTTTCTTGGCAAAGACACTGGAATGGTTTGTAATTTCCTTCCCCAGCTCATTTTCTAGATGAGGAATTAAAACAGGATTAGGTGACTTGCACAGGATCACACAGCTAGTAAGTGGCTGAAGTTGAATTTGAACTCAGGTCCTCCTGACTCCTGGGCCAGTGCTCTATCCACTATGCCACACCCCAGAGGCTAAATTGCATTGCCCGTATAGTGCTGAGTTACTTATCTAATTTAGCCATAGAAACTATTCTGTCAAGTTATAAATATAAAAATCAAAGGAAGAATCCAAAGGAACTCTCAGGTCAGATTTCTTTCTCTGATACTCTCCCTTGAATAAGTAGCCCACAGACCCAGAGAAATGAAACATTCCCAATTTATCTTTTTACTGTGTATTAATCCTTATTTAAAAGAATTTCTGGTCCCAGGTTTCCTAATGCAGGTCTAATCTCCTATTTGTATACAAATCATATTTTCATCCATTAATTTGAAAGCTACTTCATGGCAGGGAACCTATGCGTGTCTGTCAGATACTGAGCGCTCTTCACAGAGAAGAAATTTAGTAGGTGTTTGAGGCATTTTAAAGTGCCTAACTGCCTCAGGTAGCTCTTTGATGTTGGACTGAGGTCTCTCCCTTCTCTTGTATAGGGTTTACATCCTCCAAGCACTTTGGTTTATCTTGCTCATTCCCAGGGTATGGAAGACACAGAAATAGACCATAAGATCATGCTCAGGCTTTAGAACTAGAAGAAATGAAAAGCCTATGTGATTCTTACTCTTATATAAATTCAAATTCTGCTCTCAAATGGAAAGGAAGGACTCCATAAGGAGAAAGAATTAGAAAATTCTGACGTGCAAAAATGCAGTATTTCCAATGAATCCCCACTGGTTGACATTCAATAATAGAGCTAAGCAACTTACTGCACTATTTTATTTCTAATCTTTTTTCTTTTTTTTTTCCCCAGCAGAGGGTAAGTTCTAGGATGAAAGGAGATTTCAACTCTGCCCATTTTGTTTCCGGACCTTGTTCCAGAAGCTGAAAAAGTCTGAGCAATTATTAAAAAAAAAAAGATCCTGCTTTGCACTTCAATTCCAGTCTTGTCTGAATTGCTCTTGGAACAGATGTTGTCTTTATTCGGGATGCAGCAGCCAGCGTTTCAGTCACCGTCCAAGTAAGGATATTTCAGTTGCATTGCATTTAAGAATAGAAAATGAGTCAGAGTAAAACAGGGAGAGGAAGGATGGGCTTTTTCCTAAGTTTCCCTACTCCCTTCCAAGGAGATAGATTCTAGAAAATTCCAGAAACACTAAGCCCCAGTTCATCTGTAAGGTTAAAAGAAAAGGAAACCTTCAGGGCTTATTGGGTTAGCTGCTGGCAAAGTCTAATCCTTTGAACATATTTTATTATCATTCCCTATAGGTTTGCTTTGGTATTTCACATGCCTTCAGGGGGAGTGGGGCTGAGAAAATGTAGGTCTGCAATCTGAGACCAGATGGGAAGGAGAGAGCTGTGTAGATGGGGAGTTTGGGACTCTCTAACTAGTTATTTATTTTCTAGTTGTGGGAAATTACAGGTATGATCTTGCTCTAAGGAGAGCAAGAGGGTCAGATTTAGAAGACTATCTAACAATAAGCATCCTTGTATTTTTGCAGAGTAAGAAAGAAAAGGAGATAGGGCATCCAAGTTATATTTACTTTGCAATAAGTATTCTTCCTGTGTCACCTAATGCTCAGGTCACTTTAAATGGGGAGGAAAGATACTTCTACCTTCAAAACCTATGGCTGAAATATCTCCCAGTGACACAAGATTTTATAAATTGAATTCATAATTAGGCTTAATCCTTTAAATGATGGTAACATTCTACCTCACTAAATGTGCTTCCTAATTCCTTTTCTTTGCCAATAGGTGATATTAGCTCCAGAGAAACTCTAAACCCTTTTATCATTTTTGACAAGAAGAAGCCATAGCAGATTTTTTAAATGAGATTTCCAGGGTTCAAGCTAAGATTTTTGAATTAGACCATGAATTTAGTACCTACCCCCTTTACTACCATTACTAAACAGATTAGAATGTTATTTGCTTGCTAACATGCAGGGGATGCTAAAGTTTTTGTAAAAGAAATATCCTTCACTTTTCAAAATATGTGATATCTTGTTCTGTTAGTTTTTCTGGAATCAACCTCTTCGACAAATGTTTCATAATAAATTGTGTAACAACTAGGAAACACTGAGCACCTGACCCTAGTTCTTGTAAGCACTATGTGTTGCCAACCAAGCTCTCATCCCCACTTGACATGTGTACTACACAACAGCAGAAAGTAATCTGAAAGTAACCAATAAGCTCTCTTAAGCAGAGCTAGCTACCTTTGTTCCTTTACTTCTATCCCTTTGCAGGTCATATTAATATTTCTCTCCTTTGTCTAGTATACAGATTAACAAATCTTATCTCACATAATAGCTCATTATGCCCTATCCTACTCTAGGAAAATTTCTTTATTTCCCCACCCTGATTCCCACTGTGTTGCTTTATTATGCAAGACTCCTTACATGGTTAGAATAAGCATTCAATCAAAATAATAAAATCATAATAAAACAAAAGTATTAGTGATGATCAACATCAACTCTCAATCACCTGTTCATATGACCATAAGCTTTAACCCAAGCTGCCTCATTCTGCCTAACCTCTTCAAGTATGGATAGCAGAAAAAAAGGAAAAAAGCATTTACTAAGTGCCCCCATGTTCCAGGCTCTATGAAAAGTGCTTTACAAATATCCTCACGAAAATCTTGTGAGATAGAATCAAGTACATAATGAATCCAGAATTACAGCATCATAACAGCCTGGGAATCACTTTACCTTAGCTCAAGAACTTACTCAAGTGCTGATATGCTCAGTCCAGTTACCACTCTACCAATTACCCCATTCTAGACTGCTGCAGCTTCTTATCTATCTTTTACATTCACTGCCCACACCAGAACTAGCCTTTTGCAACATCCCTTAAGGCAAAGGGATATAGGCCTAACTATAAAAGACTTAGTTTAGGTAAGAGTCTGGAGGGCAAAAGCTGGCTGCCTTCATTGGTTTGATTATTTTTATCTTCCTATTCACTTTCAAAAGTCACCATTTTCTGTTCTTATGCTTCACCTCAGTTGCCTAGACCTTATCTTTATTAGAAACAAGGTTAGTGAAATTGACAAGGTACTATGTTCTCCAGGCCATCAGTAATCACTTTATTAATCAATGTTATGACCTTTTCTCCTTCCTCAACCTATTTTGCTTGAATTTTCTCATCTCTAAAATGGGGATGATACTACTTTTATCATGGGGATTTTGTGAAATTCAAATGAGAGAACCTATGTAAAATGCTTTGTACATCATAAAATGTAAAAATGTAAGGTATTAAGTACATGCTAATTCATTAATAATGGAAAACATTTGAAAATTGTACATTAGGTTATCATTCAAGAAAAATTAATTTTTTCCTCTATATCAGGTACCATGGGAAGTATTATGGATGCAATTTTTTAAAAAACTGGATTTTTCTATCATCAAGGAGTTTGAGTCATATTGGTGGAAACAATGTGTATCTACTGAAAGTAAATACAAAATAATGTACAAATAAATACAGAGTAATTATGTGTCAAAGAAGGCATTAACACCTGAGTGGAATCAGAAAGAAAATTGTTTTCTATGTAGTACTTGAGCTCAGCTGAACTATGGGGTTTGAGTATAGGTTTGTGAATTCGCTGTTATGACTTAGAATGATTTTTCTTAATCTGTTTATTAGTGATTTTTATTAAAAATTTTCACTCATGGATGATACCAGTTTCCTCAGTTCTCCAACTATTTCAAGTCATTTTCTATAGTTATTTGACTTTTCTTGTTTAGATAACTATGAAGAAGAGATGAAAGTGAGTAGATACAGTCATCCCAAAGAAAATAACAGTAATTCAGGTAGCATGAAAGAGTCTGAAAATATTACTAAAGGGTTTATCTAGTACCTTTTATTTAGATTATTGGTTTCTTTTTGGTCCTCAGATTTCTCATTTAGGGATACATTTTTTCTCCCTCATTATGACTATAATACAGTAGGGTATTAGACTGCTTTGCTCTGTATATAATCTGTAAATCTATAATGGAATCATATTATTCACTCCCTTAAGCTCTCTTACACTCATCCCTTCTGAACCACCTTTCATGCCTTTCTGTATGCTTAGGGATAGATTCTCTGCCCATTTCTTGAATGCCTTATGAGTCTGACATCCAACTAACTACAGATCTTTGAACTATAAGGCAAAATGAGTAGTAATGAGTATATTTTTAAAGAGATAAACATTTATGTGATCAGGAATGGCCATGCAAAAATATTTCAGACAGCCTGGAAAACGTGTAGAGGATGTTTTCCTCTGCATTTTTGTGCACTACCTGAAATCCTTTGGCATGTTGTAGCTTGTGGAATCCTGTACTTGATGCAAGAAAAAATTTCCTATGAATTAGAGGTATTCAAAAGGAGAATGGACTGCTTTGGGAAATGGAGGGTTCTACACTCTCCCTCTCTCCATCCCCCCCCACTGCCACACACATGCACACCGAGTATTTTAAGGAGAGACCAGAAAACCACCTATCTAAAATGTTGTAAAGGGTGTTCCTAATAAACTATAGGTTGGGCTACATGGCCTTCTGAGGTCTCTCCCATTTCTGTAGAACTATGATTCTTCATGATTCTGCAATCTCACTGGAGACCTTCAGTCAACTTATTGATTTATCTTTCCCTACCATTTAGCATTTACTAAATCACATATGTAGGTTGTTAGACTAAAGCAGTGGTTCTCAACCTTCCTAATTCCACAACCCTTTAATATGGTTCCTCATGTTGTGCTGACCCCCAACCATAACATTATTTTTGTCGCGACTTCATAACTATAATTTTGGTACTGTTATAAATTGTAATGTAAATATCTGATATGCAGGATGTATTTTCATTGTTACAAACTGAACATAACCCACAGGTTGAGAACCACTGGACTAAAGGCTTTAGCTCAGTTCAATAGATAGCACAAAAACACTAGTTGAACAACCTTAACAAAGTAAAAGGAAAAGATATTACTCATAGAAAATAAGGGAGGCACAATTTGCTAAGACCTGATGGAGACCAGTACCTAGGGCTAACATGTGAGAAAATTATAAAAAGAAATATAAAAAAAAATAGTTTAATTTGCTAAAAAATTTTAAAAAGACGTTTTCGTGTTCACTTTCTTTAATCCTTCTTGGAATCACCATTATACTACTGTCACTCTTTTGCCAAATAATAATGTTCCATTGCTTACCTGTCCAACATGTTATTTTTTTTCTCAGAGGTTGTACTTTGATTCCCTGAATTTCAGAGAAATACCCATAGCAGAAGCACAAAACTCAGTTTCTTTCTATTTAATCATTTTTCTGACTACCTGCTGTTATTATCCATTCAAACAGATATTATGCTAGTGGGATGTACTGTAGCAGGAAAAAAGGATGATGGGTTTTAGAAAATATCACAATTTTATAAAGGGAGCATGCTTTGGCAGTGATGGGATGATAGCAGTTCTATCCCTATCTGCTTGAGCCTTCTGTGCTAAAAGCATAATAGCTGATAAATACTTTTTTCACTAATATTGTATTTTTCCAATTATATGTAAAGACAATTTTGACATTCATTTAAAAAAAATAAGTTCCAAGTTTTTGCCCTCCTTCTTTCCCTCCCCCTTCCCTAAAATACTAAGAATTTCAAATAGGTTTTATGTATATTTTTTTTCATATTAATCATGTTGTGAATGAAGAAACACACCAAAAGAGGAAAAATTGAAAAAGATAAAGAGAAAATAGTATGCCTTAATCTGCATTCTAGGTGATAATTTCTTGAATAACCATAATGATAATTTTGTTTTTCAAAAATTATAAGGCACCAAGGGAAATGTTATTCTGGACCTCGTCTGACAAAGAAAAGAAGATTGGTTGCAAAAATACAAATGATAGTATTCTTGGGACAGGTTGACCATTCCATTTTACATATTGTCGTGGGGAAGAAGGAAACTAGGTACTCTGGATTGTGAAAGCGAAAGCAAAATCTTCTTTCAAAGAAGAAGTGGAAATCTGTAGTATATAATTCTACAGGTGATGTTAGCCCAAAGCAGATGGGAAGTTCTGAAAGACAAAATTCATTCAAATGATGCTAATTAAAAAAAAAAAAAAGAGAACCATCCAAATAGGCCAGGTTGAATTTTAAATGAAATCTTTAACCAATTTAGATTTAAAAAAAAAAAAAAGAGAAGATGGAAGCAAAGGAAGGTGACTGAGGAGTAAAAAAATGTTGGAGAAAATGAAGAGAACACATTAATTCCCAACATAGACTATTTCACTTTTGGAAAGTTCTGTTCTGCCACATCAAATGTAAATTTGCCTTTTTACAACTTCCACCCATTCATTGCTTCTGGTGTTTCTCTCTGGGACTAAACAGAATAAGTCTAAATACTCTTCCATATGCTAGCTCTTAAAAAATTTGAATAGTGCTCTCATATTCTGCTTCAATCTTCTCTTCCCCAAACTAATTATTCCCAATTATTTCAGCTGATCCTCCTAAGGAATGGATTTGAAAGCTTTCATCATCTTGATTGCCCTTCTCTGGATACTTTGTCAATTATTCCTCCACCCCAACTCTTACATCTGTCACCTCCTCTATACTCCTTCAACCATGTTCTGTTCATCATTACTTCTTGCCTATGCTGTTTCAGTAGTCTACTAATTATCCTCCCTAAAGTCTCTCCCTTCTCCATTCCATTCTATATCCTACCTGCCAAAATAATGTATTCAGTGTAAAGGTTTGACTGTATCAGGCAGGACTTCCTTATCACCTCCAAGATAAAATACAATGATCTGTGGTCCCCTTTAGAGTAAGCACCACCTGTTTTGCCTTTCTTTGCATCCCTGGTGATTAAGTACAGTACCAGGCACATAGTAGGTGATTAATAAATACTAGTTGATCAATTCTGACATTATCTATGGTATACCCTGTATATATTCTGGTTGAACATAACTGTCTGCATGTGGTATCTCCTCTTAAACTTTGAGCTCCTTGAGAAAGAAGGATTTCTTTTGTCATTTTCTGTTATCATCAGCACTTAGCATAGTGCCTAGCACATAATAAGCACTTGACAAATGTTGGTTGACTGGCTAAATGACTTGAGGATAACTTGTTAGAAATGGTGCAAAGGAGCCATTATTTTTCAAGTATGCCTAGACTAGTTTGCCTCTGTGATCCCTCCCAACTCTGAGACACTGTGTGAATATTTTGATGGTCAAGATGTGTGGTTTTGTTGAGAAATAGAGGTAACCAAGGGCACAACAGAAGAGAACAAATCCACCAAGATGAAATGTACATACCTTTTTGTGAATAACTACCTAAGTATGGAAAGGCTCAAAACTGGTTGACTATGAAGTGAGGAATGTTTTGAACCATAATAACACTTGATATCAGCCACTTACTTGTAATCAGTTTGTGCTCTGCTTTGGTAGAGAAAATGCCCATTCTATTCACATTTACATATTCTTGAACTAAGTAAGAAACCCTCAAATAATCAGTCATGGGTAATGCTTAAATAGGCAACAATTAAAAGGTAACAGCAAACTTTGCCCATCTATATAGTCAGGGATGCATTTCCCAGTTCTTGTTCTGAGATTCTATAAGTTCTTTATGATTTAAATCTGAGCTAGTAAAGCCTTTCTCCAGCTAATTTGTATGAGGGTATTGAACCCTCTTGGATTCAGCACACATGCAGCTCATATTTTTGTGTTTCTATGAAAACTATTTCAAATTTTGGTACTTGGGAGTAAGCATGACCATATGGAAGATTCAGTTTGCAGACAACACTAATTCTCATATTCATAAAAGTCTTGTCTCTGTCAGCACTATTGACAAAGCAGCAAATCCAATCAAGCAGGCCATGATATCCTTTGGGAAGTTGACAGACTGCAGGACCAAGATGGATCTAAGTGCCAAGCTATATTGAAGGTCTAAAAACAGGGGGAATATTGGAATGTTAGTATGGTCTTGAAATTTGGCCTTACTGAAATGTCTGTTCAATGTTTGTCAGTAGCATCCCAGAGTCATACTTAACACCAAATGACAAGCAGTCTCTTCTTGGACCACAGCCAGTCTACTAACATTGTCACAATGCATATTGCAGTACTTCCTTTCTGGTCAAGAGGTAGGAGAAGAATGAATGACAGTAACATATACAAACAGCTGTCACAAACTGACCCAAAGTGTTTTCTACTACAACCAAAGGGAGTAAAAGAAATGTATCAAGGTCCACAATGGCACTTTAAATGGTATTCCAGAGCTTTAGCTGCCTAGGAAAAAGCAGCACCAGAAAGAGTAATATTCTACCCTACCTGAAGTAAAACAATAAGGAAGGCAATAGAGGTTTTTATAGAAAACCTTTAGGCATGGAAACCTCCAAAGCAGCTGCAAAGACCAGCAACCACATAGGAGACATAATTACAAATCTCTGAACTCTCCTTAGTTATTGGTTTCTTTGTTTGAGGAAAGGAAGGTTTGTCATTCATTAGCCTTTCTTGTTTCACACAGAAAATGATCAGTAGCATCAATATAATCTTTGAAAGCTAAGGGCACTGAGTCATCCACTCATTTTCCTATTGCATTTATTATATATGTATGGGAAAGAGGGATTCTATAAGACCAGAAGAAGAGAACCAAAACAGTGAACCAGAGCTTTTCTGTGAGTCTTCTGGAATGAGGGATAATCTCAGACAGGGCACTGTGGCATAATGTTTAGAGAAACAGAACAATAGGCTCCTTAGATAGAGCAGAGTTAGTTAAAAACAATTAAACAGAACAATTGAAAGAGATCAAGTAAAGTTTCTGTAAACAAGGTATTCTCATTAAGGTGCTAGACACTGTGAAAAAGAAGTTACTAGACAAGCTGACCAGAGAGTCATTTGAGAAAGAAATTCTGGACAGCGTTGAATTTCTCCACAATTCCTCCTTACGTCCTGTGGAGGAACATTTCCAGGAAGCCCAGATAAGTGAAGACTATGCCTCTGGGAATTCTTGAATAATTTAGCTCACTTATGATTCAGAGAAATTGATCCTTTAACCTGTTCAATGGTACATTCTTTCTTCATGGACTATTAAGTTAAGTGTCCATAGACCTTCCAACATAAATACAGTTAGAGATTTTCTTGCAAAGAGAAAATGAAATTCTCATGTATACTTCATGAGTAGCTTTTTTTCCACCTTGGTTGAAAAATGCCCACTCTAAGTGTAGTAACACTGTCATGTACCCTCATAGGTTAACTTTCAGTTATACAGTTGTCATGGTAATGGGAAGATCTCCTTTGCCACTTAATAGGCCAATGGTAATCACATGGAGCCTGTAGTGTGAGGAGTTTGCTGAAGGGTGAAGCAGAGTTGAGAGGAAGCTGGGAGTCACAGCAGCTAGTAAGGTAAGAGAGAGAGGATACAAGCAAGCAGACAGTTAGGGTTGGATTATGAATGTTTGTTTGTAGGAAGGCTTTTGATGGAGTTGCTTCCTGGGCTGATAAGATCTATTAACTTCTTTGTTGCTATAATGGATTCAGTTTTCTAGCATTGAGATTTGGCTTTCTGGTGTCTGAATAAATGCTTTGCTTCTGTCTTTTATATGGAGAGTCTGTTACATTTTGTGATTCAGAACTATGCTGGCATATTCGTAGTCATTGTTGGTGCTGTGTATATCACATTGGTGCCACAACAGTTCACTTAAATGATCATGTTGGTACTGATTTCTATGGCTTTCAGAGATAGGGGAGTTCTTCCCATTGTTCCAGATCTGGAACATACTGAAGAGATTACCAATTATAAACTCCTTTGCTCCCTCAGAAAAGTTGACACAGTAAGACTGCACCGACCCCAAAAGAATTCCATGGTATTCTGAATTTCTGGGTTTCTTAGTGTATATACTGGCCCTATTTGGATTATGGTTCCTTAAACAATGAGGGATATTTGATCTTCAGTGTCCTTTGGACTTTGGCAGCACTAACTCTATAGAGCTGATGACTTTCATGTTCTATTTAGAACAATGTTCTCTCAATGCTCTCTTTCTGCTTTGCTCCACTTGGGTCATATAAGTTCCTGACTTCTATAGGGACTAAAAAACAAGATAGGTAGGTAGAGAGCATACAGCAAAAACCTGTCCAGAGTTGGAAGTTAAGTATGTAAATGTGACAGGTTAGGAATTGGGGAAGAAAGATTTGACTAGTAGGGACTCATCTCTAAAATTGTGTTCCAGTCTATATACAAGGCACGGTTCAAGGCTCTTTTTTTTGGTAGCATGTCAAAAGGCTTAAAAAATGCTCATTTCTCCTTTCATGATTAGTATTTTATACTTATATCTATAAACCAAAATGTTTGTCTTCTGAGAGGAATTTTTGAAGCTAACTCAATTTAGCTATTTAAGCCATATTTCCTCATAGATTTTCTACCTGCTTTTTACCCATATATTCTTCAGTTGGTTTAGAAGAACGATGAAATCCACCAAGTTCACAGGGGGTTTTCAATAGTAAGTATATCAAAGGCAAAGGCTTGACAGTGTATACTAATTAGCCAAGAACTGCAAATTTGCAGGAAAGCTTCATCTTAAGGGCACCTATAGAGATCTTGAAGTATATCAAAGAACTAAGCAGCAGTCATAGATTGACTAGAAATTATTTACCAGGGAACATTGCAAAAGGACTAGACAAGAGTGGGAACATGCAGCCTTGACATTTGTTCTGTGAAATGTGGATTTAGTCAAAGGGCTGCACCTGAGGACCTAGACAGCTACATGTGGACTCGGGGCTGCAGGTTCCCCACCTCTAGACTAGTACATAGAAGATGACGTGAGAATAGTAGTCCAGTCAGGGGAAGAACAAGTCTAAATATCCTTAAAGGTGGTAGTATATATTAAAACTAATGCAAACACAAGGAAGAAAAAAAGTTTTATAAAGAAAGTAGACGAAGGAATTAAAAAGCAACTTACACATGTTTGTGCACAATGCGTGAAAATCCAGAAGCACCAACAAAGCACTTTTGAGCTTGACATGTTTGCCAGGTGATTTGATAAGCAGACCATAGGAAGCAGAAGAATAAAGTTGTTCAATAATCTTTACTGGTTAAGCCCAAATCAACTTTTCTGGGACCAGGGCACAAATACAGGAAGAGGCAAAATAACAATACTCTCTTCAATTTATAATCTCCATTTTCTCTCTCTCTCTCTCTCTCTCTCTCTCTCTCTCTCTCTCTCTCTCTCTCTCTCTCACTCTCTATCTCTTTCTGTATCTCTCTCTCACTCTAATTCATATATATGTATATATATATATGTATGTATGTATATGTGTATACATACATATACATCTGTCATCACAAGGGGAGAGATAAAATAGCAAAACCATGATTTTGAAATTCTGAATGAGCATTACACCATTATCTAGTGTGTACTATGTTCTATAAGTAGAAAGAGTACACTGGGATTTATTCATAGTAGAAGGGATATAACATAGTAGGTAATGGCAAGCTTTCTCTGCCCACTCCTTTCTCTTCCTACAGGTTCAAGGTTTATATTCCAGAGCTGCACTTTTAGCCATGCCAATCCTTATAGTCTAACATTGTGCATAGAATTTTCATGGCCTCACCTAATTTCTAAGGCTTTGATTTGCTGCACAGAGAGCGGGGACTGAGTCAGGAGCCATATGCTTCCTTGAAGGCAGGGGTCCACATACCTCTTCCAACACCAGGGCTGGGTCCAGGGCCTCTACACCAAACCTTGTACCCTGGTGTTTCAGTTTGGCAACAAAAGTGGCAGTTAAGGGTGATTACCACCTTTCCCTGTTCATGACTTTCATGTTTCAAACTTCCCTGACTTGCACTGACAGATCAGAAAGCAAGTACGTATCTAGGGCAGGATTCAAATTGAGGCTTTCCTGATTTCAAGTCCAATGTCCTATTTGCCACATGTTATCTCCGGCAGAGATTTTATGACTGTTAGCTATTCAATTTAAACATTTATTAAGATCCTACTATGTGCGATGCACTATGATAGGAAGAAAGGGCATTATATGAGAAATAGACACCCAACCTATTTATTCAGAGAGCTCTCCAGTCATACTCCTGGGGTATTCTCATACTGAGACAAAGGGAGAGAGCTTCCTGGGCTAACTAGTCCTCCCTCTCTCAATCACTCATTTGTAGCGGCCTCAATATAAAGTGCTACTTTGTTTACACTACCTTAATAAAAATTATTTTAAATTATTTTGCACCTTAAATTTGCTTGAATATAGAGATTCTCAAACTGATAATGCTCACTGATACTTTTTTTTATAGAATCAATTACTTACAATACTAAAAGTCAAGCTTATATTCTTAATTAATCATATTTTGTGTGTTAGTATATAAAATAAGCCATCACTTATTAAGTGCCTGTTAAATGCTAGGAAATTTACTAAGTGCTGAGGCCAGAAGAAATGCCCAACAACAGCAATAATAACAATAACCATAATAATGATAAAATAACTGGTGCTTACTTAGTGCTTTAACATTTTCAGTGTTTTACATATTATATGTGACCCTAAGTATACCTCATTTTTTCAGTACCTTTTTGAATTTTTCTAATTATAATAATAACAATAACAATAATTCTTTTTCATTTAATATCATCATGATTCTTTATCTTTTTAAACATTTTTTCCCTTCAACTGAAATTTTTGTTTAAAGCTTTGAATCAGGTGGGGAAGCCAAATGGGGCCTTCTTTAACTTGTTAATGTACGCTATTTTTCTCTAATGAAGGACAACAGAAGATGAGACATAAAGCTGCACTGATGACCACTCAATAGTCAACTGGATCTTTGATCTCATCAATTTGAATATTCCATTTAGATTACAACTTATCCATGCCTGCCCATCCTGTGCTAGCCTTGTCAGTGTCCTCTCAAAACTGGTACACTGAATACCCTCAAGGTCTTTTCACTTTCTTCTGACATTACAGGGATACCATTGGACCTCTCTGGCTGTATACCCAATACTCATTGTCTTCATCATGTGACCAGCCCATCTTCTCTTCCTAGCATGCTTTACCTGATGGTATCTTTTACTTTTGTGTTTCTTCAAAGTTCCTTATGGGGTATAATTTGAAGTCTGCTCATTTACACAATGTTAAGTCAACTACAAATGAGCTAGTATCCCAGGTTTGAAATACATGGGGAATAAAATCAGCCAAACACAGATCAATTCAAAGACAATAAATATTTTACTTAAGTGCGTAATGGGTACAAAAATAATTCAATGTTACATATTTCAGGGTGCTAGTTTCAAGACAGAGATAGGATTTTAATTAGATATATCTCAAACTTCAAGTTCAGTCTAGATATAGTATTCCTCACTTCTCATGACCTCTGGGAGTTATACATAGGAAAAGAAGTTTTATCATGTCTAAACAGAATGGAAGACTTTGTAAAGTATGAGAAGCAATATGTTCTCATATTCACGGGTCTTAGGTATCTTTGGGGGTATATCATTTACCAAATCATCAGTGCAGTCTTTTCTTTTTGGCAGTAATCACATTCCCAAGCTCTGTCTCATTGTCTTCTTAAGTGGCTAAATGAGACCTCACATTGGATTAGGGTAGGCAAGAAATGGTTACCCAGCTGAATTGAATTATTTGGCCTATAAACTTCATCTAATTTAGGAGTGACTGTATATTTAATACAACTGTGTTCTACCTCTAGATTTTGTGGTCTTTCAAGCAACCTTCAAAAATGTTCTTAAAATAAATAGGCCAGTGTTTGGGGCTGGTTGTCTAGGGCTGTGATGCTTTCCCGTAGTAAGTGACAGGAAATGTTGGTGGGGGGGAGTGGAAGGATAAGTGATTGATGTCCCAAAAAGTCTTAAGTAGAAATCCAGAGGTCAAATGGATTAGAGATATTGGGAGTTTTTAATCCCAAAATATCTGGTCCAAGGGAAATTCCTCCCCACAGACCAGATAGTACTTCAGGATACTATGTAAACAGGGAAAATGGTATAAATGATTCTGGGTAGTTATGCTAGTCCCACAAGCAATTAGTGGCAGACACTTAAATGGCATGAAGAGTTCACAATGGGACAGTTATATGTGTCCAGAAATGGATTTGTTTAGGTCATCTGCAGTGTAGACATTAGCATGCACAGTGACTAGAATGACAAGCAGGAACAGTAAGCTAAACAGACAGCTGATAAAGGTCTGGCCAATTCTCCCATAGCAAATGCTGTTTCAGCAGCTAGAGACAAAGTTAATGAGTTATATTATCTCCATACAGGGAGGTTTTTGTTGTTGTTTTCTTGTTGTTTTTGTTTTCTGCAAAGAGCACATCCAGTCTCCGCTATATCAATGGACGTTCTATATTACCAAGTTACTTCCCAGTAAACCTCTACTGGATTATATTACCTATAGAGTCTTGCTGATCAATAGTCTATCTACTGCCCTCTGTGTTTGAGAAGCCTGGGGAAATAGTGAGGAGGACTAACAGATTACCTGCTTGTCAATTAATATCCCTATTTGTACTATTTCTATTTGCCTAAGCATCAGGTACCCATCCCTTAACTCTCTCAACATTCTGTTCATTCTTGATCTCTCTCTTTGTACCTAAGCTGTCAAGAATGTTCAAGTGGCACATGGAAAAAATATTCAAATGAGATGAACATTGAGTTACCCAAGGATTGATGTCCCTCTGTCATGGAATAACAGAGCAGGTCAATGCATCAGGGCCAAGTTTTGGTGTGTAGGTAAAGGTATCAAACAAAGGGAACTTTGTTTGATGAGGTTGGAGAATTAGTTCTGATTGATCAGATTATATTTTTCATATGTAGCATATGGTTTTTTGGTGTATTCACAAGTTGTGTTAGACCTCACAATAGTTGCTAAGTGATCTTACTAGGTCCAGACTTCAAGAGCAGAAGACCACTCCATTATCTCACAATGTTTGCCACTTGGGGAAGGGAAAGCAGATGAATGTTTTATGAAGGTGGAGCCAGCCTTCAAGTGCACTGCTATGTCTCTTATGTTATGAAATGAGTTGCCATTCCAAGGCAAGGTAATAAAGGTCTCATGTCCTGAAGCTCATTGTGGGAGTTTGGAGGTTTGAGCAGAATCTAGTGTTTGCATTTGAGTAGTTTGTTAGTTATTAGTGCCCAACAGTTGGCCAACAACTGTCTCTAAAAAGAGAAGAGTTGCATGGTGTCTTCTAGTAGTGATCTCTCCCTAAACTCCACAGTGACTTGTCACAGGCTCCTTCAAGGTCACTGATCCAGTAGCTTCGTAGGGTCTGGAGGACAGATAGAAGACTAGACAGTCTATTTAAAATACCACAAGGCTAGAGATTCTAGCTCCCCATTCACACTCATATGTGGCTTAAGAGAGTCACCAGGAAGATGATGTAGGACCACCAAAACCTAAGAAGGCCTATCTATTTCTGAGGTAGCTAGGTGGCATTGTAGATAGAGTGTCAGCCATGGAGTCAGGAAGACTCATCTTCCTGAGTTCAAATTTGACCACAGAGTCTTACTAGCTGCGTGACCCCAGGCAAATGACTTAACCTTCTTTGCCTCAGTTTCCTTATTTGTAAAATGAGCTGGAGAAGGGAATGACAAAACACTCTAGCATCTTTGCCAAGAAAAGCCCAAATGGGGTCATGAAGAATTGTAAATGGCTGGAAATGACTGAACAACAAACAACTACCTGCTTCTGGGTCTCTTTCCAGATGATAGGGCGATCCAGACAAAGGAGTTTATTTTTCATGGTCTCAGGACTGACTTATCTCTGCCATGGAATGCCCAAGTATGTGACTAATAGGGGCAGGTCTTATATTTTGTCAGGATTGATTTCCCATTGCTTTTCTCTGAGGAATATTACCAGGCATTTGATGATTTATCTACAATTTTGTCCCAGCATGTCAATCTATACCTCAGGACCTATCAGAAACTTCCTACAGTAGCAGGAAGACAAATTCAAGTAGCCCTGTGAGACATATATGAAGATATGTTGGGTATTCTCTCAAACAGAAGCAAGGTGGTTCTGGATTTCCTGATCTATTCGAATTGAGGATATATATTTGGCAAGTCACTTATACCAGGTGTTGAACTAGGACAGATATAGCTGCTACTATTGGATCACAATCTTGCTGCTCTCCCTTGAGTTCACTGTGAGGTGCCAAGTACTGTCTGCCTTCATGGCTGGTCAAATAGGGTTATTGTATGGTGAGCTGGCACACTTGATAATCCCAAAATAGTATATGTGTTTGGTAAAGACTGAGATATATTGGACATCTGATAAGATGCAATAATCCTTGTGACTGACTTTATGAGACAGTCTAGACAGCTAATGATGTTATAATTTAACGTGCCCCACAACAACAGGAGATTAAAAAAAAACTGCTACAAATTGAAGTAACACTGACCCCTGTGCTTCTAGAATAGCTAACCCTATGTTATGCTTGAGTTTCCCAAGTATAACTTCTGCCCACACATATGGAGAACCTCCCATTTGGAATCTAGCCTGAACAGATTGGGAGGTGGGGATTGGAATCTCCCCAAAATCTATAGATGATAATATTTCTAAACCTCAGGTAATGCTTAGGGCCTCCTGGAGCAACTGTGACCTGGCTACAAGTGTCTAGCAATACCCAGAAAAACTGGAAGCGTCTTCTCTTCCACTCCACTGAGTTAAAAAAAAATCTTTAATCAACCTCCGACGTAACCAGAAAGGTAGAGGAAGAGGATAGGGAAACTCTTCTTCTCTCTAGTCATGGAGATGGGTTAACATATCCAGTTCTTTATCTCTCCTGATCCTCCCCCAAACCCACAAGAAAGGGATAAATCACCCCCCCCAAAGTTTATGGAGGTACAAGTACTGCCATAACTTCCTCTTGGCTGTTCAATTCTCTGAACTTATGGATCAGGTTTTCTCATCAGCAACTTATTTAGGGACAAACTTTTTAAATAACCAAATAGTTGTTTTCATATTTGTTAGCATACTAGGCAAATCCTCTGTTTCCCTGACCCTCACTAGATCCCTTAGCAATTGGGAGACTGGCACACCCTAAGGCCTCTCCCTTGTGTAGATGCCTATCTCCATCTTCAGGGTCTATACTTAAGTAAAGTCATTTTTGGCAGCAGTGGGGAGGATGAGCTGGAGTGGGGAGAACCTAGAGGCATAGGGCCAGAATTAATGATAAGTGTTACAGGAAATTGGAAGAGGGAGCCATCAATGATCACTACATAGATTTTATGGAGGACATGGAACTTCAGCAAAGACTTTAGCAATTTCTTAATTGCCTCAGTCCTCATCCCTCTAAATTTAGCTAATATACTCCTTAATGCTGAATACACTTTCCTCCTTTGTGAGTTTTCATAATACTGTTCATACCTAGTTCTCCTACCTACCTAAACATCCCTCCATGTCTCTTGTAGGTTTGTGTTCTAGGCCCTCTTTTTCTCTCTACACTCTCTCAGTAAACTCACCAGCTTATAATGTTAATAATTTTTTTACAAATACCTTCCAGCTTACCTCATTCTCCATACTGCTGCACTGACTCAACAGCCTTGCCCAACTCATCATGACAGTCCCTTGAGGAACTTCATCATCACTTCACTACCCTTTTACTGCACCTTTCCAGTTCTCCTTTATGTATTCCTGTCAGAATGTAATTCCAGGATAGACACCATCTTATTTTCTTAAGTTTATATCTGTGGTGCTTAGCACACTGCCTGGCGAATTAGTATTTGAATTTAAATGAAGTTCTTAATAAATATTTTCTCTCTCCCTCCTCCACTCTGTCTCTCTCTTTGTGTTTCTCTCTTTCCATCTATCTTGTATAATTCTCCCCCTTCCTCCCCTGAATTCAGTCGTACATTATAGGTTGCCTATTGAATATTGCAAACACTGTCATCTAGACTCCTAAAATTCAAAATATCCACAACTTAACTCATTTTTCTTCCCCTCCCCCTTCCAAAAAAAAAAAACCAAACAACTTTCCCCTCTTCCAAACTTTCCTATTTCCATCAAAGATACCATCTTCCCAATCTCTAAGTTGCATAACCCAGACACAATTCCTTAACTTCTCAATGTCTCTCACACTTGCCAATTCATCTTCCTTCCTCATGCCATTGCACTGGCCATGCCTCATGCCTAAAATGTATTCCTTCGCACATGTGTCTCACAGAATGTTGTTTTT
>CM053587.1:190589368-190617933 GCA_028646515.1 Pseudochirops corinnae
TTAATTTTTTCCTTTGAAAACTGACTGTACATATAGTTTGACCATTCATCAATTGGGGAAAGACTTGTATTCGTATAAATTTGACTCAGTTCTCTGTATATACTAGAAATGAGGCCTTTATCAGAGACACAGGTTGTACAAATTCCTTCCCAATTTTCTACTTCCCTCCTAATATTGGTTACATTGGCTTTGTTTCTACAAAAATTTTTAAATTTAATGTAATCCAAATTATCTCTTTTGTGCTTCATAATGCTGTCCATCTTTTGTTTGGTCATAAATTCTCCCCTTCTCCATAAATCTTACAGTTAAACTATTCCTTGCTCTCCCAGATTGTTTACAGTATTAGCCTTTATATCTAGATCATTAACTCATTTAGACTTTATTTTGGTATACATTGTAAATATTGGTCTATGCCCAGTTTCTACCTTAATATTTTCCTGTTTTCCTAGCAGTTTTTGTCAGATGGTGAGGTCTTATCTCAAAAGCTGGAGTCTTTGGGTTTATCAAACAGTACGTTGACTACTGTATCTTGTGTACCTAAGCTATTCCACTGATCCACCGCTCTATTTCTCAGACCAAGTGGTTTTGATGACTGCTGCTTTATAATACAGTTTAAAATCTGGTATGACTAGGCCACCTTCCACAGCATTTCTTTTCTTTAATTCTTTTGATATGATGGACCTTTTTTTTCCTTGCAGATGAATTTTGTTATTTTTCTAGTTCTATGAAATAAGTTTTGATAGTATAATTGGTATGGCAATAAATAGGTAAATTAATTTAGTTACAATTGTCATTTTTATTATATTAGTTCAGCCTAATTATGAAAAACTGATATATTTCCAATTATTTAGATCTCATGTTATTTGTGTGAAAAGCATTTTGTTATTGTACTTATAGAGTTTCTGGGTTTGTTTTGGCAGGTAGACTCTCAAATACTTTTTGTGTCTACAGTAATTTTAAGTGGACAATCTCTTCCTACTTCTTGCTGTTCAGCTTTGTTAGAAATATATGGGAATGCCAATAATTTACATGGATTTATTTTATATCCTGCAACTTTGTTAAAGTTATTTATTATTTCAAGTAGTTTTTTTTTTTTACTTGACTCTCTGGGATTATCTAAGTATATAATTATATCATCTGCAAAGATTGATTTCTTGGTCTCTTCTTTGCCTATTAAAATTCCTTCAATTTCTTTTTCTTCTCTAATTGCTACCACTAACATTTCTAGTACCAAATAGAATAACAGGGATGATAGTGAACATATTTGTTTCTCTCCCAATCTTATTGGAAATGTGTCTAGCTTACATACATTACATATAATACTTGCTGATGATTTTAGGTAGATGCTACTTATCATTTTAAGGAAGATTCCATTTATTCCTGTGCTTCCTAATGTTTTTTTAATTGATTTTTTTATTGGCTTTTAGTTTACAAGATTCAGTTTCACAATCACTTGAGTTTCACATTTTCTCCTCTCCCTCTCCCCTCCCCGCAATGGCAGCATGCAATCAAGTATAGGATCTGCAAATACTTTCACACTGGACATTAGTCTAGTTGTATAGAAGGGTTGTAACTGATGGAGTGAACAATGGAAAAAAAGAGAGATAACCAAATATGACAAAGAATGGTAGCATGTAGATTGCTTCAGTCTCCATTTAAACTCTGTTCTTTCTAGATCTTTCTCTGAATGTAGATATCTCCTTCCATCCTGAAATTTTTAGAGTTGTGTTATAACTGTGCATTGCTGAGAAGAGTCCAGTTTATCAAAGTTGGTCATCATACATACAATGTGTCTGTGATTGTGTACAAATTTTTCCTGGTTCTGCTCTTCTCACTTAACATCAGTTTGTATAAGCCTCTCCAGGTGAATATGAAGACCATCTCCTCCCCATTTCTTATGGCACAATAGTATTCCATTACATTCATATATCACCATTCATTTAGCCATTCCTCAGTTGATGGGGATCCCCTTAATTTCCAGTTTTTTGCCACGACAAAGAGAGCTGCAATAAATTATTTTTGTAAGTATGGGTCTTCCTCCCTCTTCTATGATATCTTTGGGATACAACCTCAGAAGTGATATTACTAGGTCAAAAGGTATGCAATTATTTATACCCCTTTTGGCATAGTTCCAGATTGCTCTCCAGAACGGTTTTATCAGTTCACAGCTCCACCAACAAAGCATAAGTGTTCCAATTTTTCCATATCCTCTCCAGAATTTGTCACTTTCCTATTTTGTCATCTTAGCCAATATGACAGGTGAGATGTGGTACTTCAAAGTTGTTTTGATTTGCATTTCTTGAATCAATAATGATTAAGAGCATTTTTCATGTGCTTATAGATATATTTAATTTCTACCTCTGAAAATTGCCTATTCATATCCTTTGCCCATTCATCAATTGGGAAATGACTTGTATTCTTATAGATTTTACTTCATTCCCTGTATATTTTAGAAATGAATCCTTTATCAGAGACACTGGTTGTAAAAATTCTTTCCCAATTTTCCACTTCCCTCTTAATCTTGGTTACATTGGTTTTGTTTGTACAGAAACTTTTCAATTTAATGTGATGAAAATTATCCATTTTGCATTTTATAATGCTCTCCAACTCTTCATAAAGAGTTGGTCATAGAGTCTTCCCTACTTCATTGGGGTTGTATTTGGTCAAAAACCTTTTTTGCATTTTATTGGGATAATCATGTGGTTTTTATGAGTTTTGTTGTTGATATGATCAATTATACTGATAGTTACCCTAGTACTGAACCAGCCATGCATTCTTGGAATTAATCCTACCTAATTAAAGTGTGTTATTCTTATGATAAGATGCTATAATCTTTTTTCTCATATTTCATTTAAAAGTAGTGCATCTGTATTCATTAGGAATTATGGTCTATAATTTTCTTTCCCTGTTTTTTTGGCTCTTACCACCATAGGTCTCAGTACCATACTTTTATCATAAAAAGAATTTGGTTGACCTAATTCTTTGCTAGTTTTCCCAAATAATCTATAAAATTAATTGTTCTTTAAATGTTTGATAGAATTCACTTGTAAATTCATCTGGCCCTTAGAAATTTTTTCCTAGGGAGTTCATTGATGGCTTGTTCAAATTCTTTTTCTGAGATGAGATTATTTAAGTATTTTACTTCCTCTTAAATTAATCTGGACAATTTAGTAAATATCCATCCATTTCAATTAGATTGTGAAATTTATAGGCATACAGTTGGACAAAATAATACCTAATAATTATTTTAATTTCCTCTTCATTAGAGGTAAATTCAACCTTTTTTGATACTGGTAATTTGGTTTTCTTGTTTGTTTTTTTTAATCAAATTTACTAAAGGTTTATGAATTTAATTGTTTTTTTCTATAAAACCAACTCTTAGTTTTATTTATTAATTCAATAGCTTTCTTCATTTCAACTTTATTAATCTCTCCTTTGGTTTTCACCATACCTAATTTGATATTTAATTAGGAATTTCAATTTGTTCATTTTTTCCTAGTTTTTTTTTCAGTTGCATGCCCAATTCATTGATTTCCTCTTTCTCTACTTTATTCATATAACCATTCTGAGATATAAAACTTCCCTTAAGAACTGCTTTCACTGTATCCCATAAGTTTTGATATGTTGTCTCATTTTTGCCATTCTCTTGAATTGTTGATTTTGTCTGTGACTTGTTGTTTCAAACACTCATTCTTTAGGATTAAATTATTGAGTTTCCAATTAGTTTTTAGTCTATCTTTTCATGGCCATTTATTACATATAATTTTTTTTTGCTTCATGATCTGAAAAAGATACACTTAATATTTCTGCTTTTCTACATATTGTGAGGTTTTTATGCCTTGGTCCATGGTCAATTGTTGTATATGTCTCATGTACCTCCGAGAAGAAGGTATATTCCTTTTTATCTCTTTTCAATTTTTTTCCAGAGGTCTATCATATCTACATTCTCTAAAATTCTATTCATCTCTTTAACTTCTTTATTGTTTATTTTGAAGTTAGATTTATAAATTCAGAGAGGAGGAGGTTGACATCCGCCACTAGTATAGTTTTACTCTCTATTTCTTCCTCTAACTCTCTTAACTTCTGTTCTAAGAATTTGGTTGCTATACCACTTGGTGCATATATATTTAGTAAAGATACTCCTTCATTGTCAATGGTGCCTTTTAGCAAGATATAGTTTCCTTCCTTATCTCCTTTAAGTAGATCTATTTATGCTTTTGCTTTGTCTGAGATTAGGATTGCTACCCCTACATTTTTTTTTTTACTTTAGCTGAGGCATAATGTATTCTGCTCCAGTCTTTTGCCATTACCCTGTGTATCTCCTTATTTCAAATGTGTTTCTTGTAAACAATATATTGTGTTTTTTAGTCTATTCTGCTATCCACCACCAATTTATAGGAGAGTTCATTCCATTCATATTCTCAGCCATGATTACTATCTGTGTCTTTCTTTCCATCCTATTCCTCCCAACCCCCCCATTTATGATTTCATTTCTCCATTCTCCCTTCCCCTCCTCAATAAGGTTTTGCTTTTGAACACTACCTCCTTCAATATTTCCTCCATATCAGTTCCCCTTCCTTTTCCTACCCTTTTTCCTTACTACTTCTCCTGTTCCTTCCCCTTTTCTTTCCCCTTTCCTGTCCTACTGACTTTAGGGCACCTTAGATTTTTATACTTAGCAAAGTATGTTATTACCCCCTTTGACCAAAGCCAATAAGAGAGCTCATATAATGCTCATCTCCCTCTCTTTTTTTCCCTCTACTATAATATATTTTTGCGCCTCTTCATGTGATGTAATTTACCATTTTCTTCCCCCTCCTTTCTTCTTGTCCCATTACATTCCCTTTTTACCCCTTAATTACATTTTTATCATCACATCAGTTAATTTATACCTATACCCTTTATCTGTGTATGTCCCTTTTAAATGTCATGATAATTTGTCAATCTTAACAGGTATTATGCTCTCATAAAGGGATGTATACAGTTTGCTATTATGGAATAACAAGTTTTATTTGTGTGTGTGTGTGTGTGTGTGTTTTCCCTGTTGACATTTTTATGTCTCTCTTGAATCTTGTGTTTGAAGATCAAATTTTTTGTTGGCCTCTGGCACTCCTTGTCTTTTTTTTTTTTCTGAGCCTTATTCCCAACTGCCTATCAGATAATTCAAACTGAATACCCCAGAGGCATATCAAATTCAAAATATCCAAAACAGAACAAATTTACTTCCCACCTAAACTCACCCTCTTTCAAACTTTCCTATCACTGTGGAGGGCACCACTATCTTCCTCCTTATCCAGTTTTAAAACCTTGTTATCATCTTCTAATCCTCACTTTCTCCTTTCTCTTTACATCCAATTACTCACCAAATCTTGTTCTTTCTGAATCCACATCTCTGCTCACACACTTTCTCTTCATTCACATAGCCAACTCCCTAATTTATGTGTTCTTTACCTCTTTTGTGGAATACTACAGTAGATTTCCTTTTGTTCTCTTTGTTCCCCATTTCTCCCTACTTTAATCCATCATCCTCACAGTTGCCAAATTTATTTTTCTAAAACACAAAAGTCCCTTCTCCCTACATGCCAGTCTGAACACATATCTGTGCCTTTTCGCTTTTTGTCCTCTATGCCTGGAATTAGCTCCCTCTTAACCTCTAATTCTGAAAACTCCAGTTTCTGTTAGGACTCCTTTCTTCATTAAACCTTTACTGCTCTACTCAGCTGCTTGAACCATCCTTTCAAAAAAAAAACTCCTTGTGATGATTTTACATAAATTCTCTAAATTCTTAGGCAACTTGAGGACGGGGACTATTTCATTTTTCTCTTTATATTCCCAGTTCTTATGACAGAGTTTCATATATAGCAAATAATAATAAATATTTGATTTATATGCATCATCTTATTTTACTCTCATACAACCCTGTAGGGTACATAGCACAGGTTTTACCTCCCTTTTTTCAAATAAAGAAATGCAGTCTAGAGAGAGATTAAGTAATTTGTTCATAATAAATAGTACTCTTGGGAATCAAACGCTAAACTTCTGTCTTTATACACTTTTCCAGAGCAATGAGGCTCTAAGATATTTTTGTAAAAATTAATTTTTAACATTCCTTTTTTTTTTTTGAGTTTCCAATTCTCTTCCTCCCTCCCGCCCTTCCCTACCCCTTGAGAAGGCAAGCCGTATGGTATTACCTATGCATGTGAAGTCATGAAAAATGCATTTCCATATTTAACATATTGCAAATAAATAAATAAATTTGAGCAAGCATGAAAAAGTAAAGTTTTTCCAGAATGAGAACATTTAAATCTGTGTCCTTCTTCACATTCATTCACATTTATAAGTATTTCACTTTTTTTCTCTTTTCTAGGTAATGATATTTTCCAAGATTATTTATAATTGACATTCTTTTTTTTAGAGGTGACTTGTTAATGCCTTCCCATCTCAGAATGTTTTCCATCTGGTTTTATTTGTCTTTGCTTATCTGTCTGGTTGTTTATAAGTAGTCTTCCTTATTAGACTCTAAGCTTGCTTTTGCTTTTTTGTGTGTCCTTTATGCTTAGCACTGTGCCTGGAACTTATTCAGCATTCAACAAGTACTCCTTGACTTAACTTGATTGCAATTTTACTTACACAGATAGTGATAAGTGGGAAAGGTGTTAGAGTAGAAAGTAATATAGTAATATATTAGGGAAATAAAAATTTAGACATGTCCTTTGCTCCAAAAAATCCAAAAAAAACTAAAATTTCCTAAAATTCAGAAAAGTATGTGATCTTATCTGACACATCTGTTCTCTAAAAAAAAAAAAATAAGCTCATTTAATATTCTAAGTGACCTAGACAAATAAATTCTCTCTCTAAAATTTCTTATTCTGAATTTAATAATTCTACACAAGCAAATGGAAAAAATATATTCTGAAATGTTAAGTTTTGAAAATATTATATGGAATAGTGTAAATGACAAGAGTCAGGCAAGGATTAAAGGCCTTTTACTAATTAGAAAAAAAACTGGGGAGTTGGTGGTTTTATTTGTTTATTTTTTTTTAACTTAATAGGTCCCTTCTCTTCTGTGTCTGTTTTGTGTGAAAGAAGATTGGTTCTCCCAAAGCTCCAGTGAGCTGGCTGCCTGGTTGTGATCAGCAAAAGAAGTGGAAACAGAAATAGTGAGGAATTATCCAAAACAACCCAAATACTGTTCCTGTATCCTTTGTGAGCTCCCCAAAGAACATTTTTTTTTCTGGCAGGAGGTTTTCTTAGTGTTTTTATTTAATAGATAAAAGTTCTGACAACTGCAAATTGACAAGCAAGTACAGAGCACATGCTGGGCCACATTTTTAGTATGTCTGTAAAATTCTCCTGTGCTTCTGGTAAGCACCAATACATTTGTGAAGACAGTTTGTGTGTGAATGCAAGCATTGCCTTTTTGTATGTGAAAATTCACAGATTCCCACATGCCAAATTACATTGGGAAAGAATGACAGGGAAGGAAGATTTAAATTACACAAAAACAAATCCTTTTTATTGACAAAACTATCAAAAAATGAAATGGGCCACCTTGTGATGGAGTAGTGAGTTTCCCATCACTGACAGTGGTCAAATGAAAGTTTGAGTATAATTTTTCAGATTCTTGAAGAGGGAATTCCTGATCATGTAGTGGTTGGAGTAGATGACTACTGAGGTCTTTTGCATCTCTGAGATTCTGTAATTTGTACAGTTGGAGGAGCAGTAATGAGCCATAAAAGCCTTGAGAAATGGACAAATGGATTGTTACCCACTTGCACCTGCTTGGCATCTGATAATAATAGAGTATAAGAGAACATTGGGATAGGAGGTCTTATTGAAATTGTAAAGACTAGGGGAATGAAGGCTAGTAAGGAACACATTGGAGGCCATTTTGAAGCTATGTAGTGCCAATTTTTAACAAGTACCAAAAACCAGAAGCAAACAAGCTAGATTTGGATACAACAGTCTTTGTTGGAGCAACATAGAATGAAGACTGATTGCTGATTATGTGTGACAAATGTGTGATCATGTGTGATTGCTGGCCAAACAAGACACCAGGAATCTGTAGATACCATTGGGTTCATCTTACTAAGTCACTTTAAGGCACAGGAACACCATAGAAGAATCATGGGTCCTGGAGAGTTCATATTTTGGGGATATCTTCCTTCCAACATTTTTGTGAAATGAGTTTCTATTTAATGAATATTTTTAAACATCTACTATATGAAAGGTGGGAAGTTAAGTGGCACAGTGGATAGAGTGCCAGGCCTGTAGTGGGAAGATCTGAGTTCAAATGCTGCCTCAGATATTTGCTAATTATATGACCCTAGGAAATTGCTTAATCCTTTTTGCCTCACTTTTCTCATCTGTAAAATGAGATGGATAAGTAAATGGCAACTCACTCTGCCAAGAAAACCCCAAATGGGATCATGAAGAGTTGGACACAACTGAAACAATTGAACAATAACAATATGAAATGTAGTGAACTAGGCTCAGGAAAATACAAAAAAAAATTATACAGTTCTTATTTTAAGGAATTTATATTCTAATAGAGAGCATGATACATACATAGATAAGTAGAATACAACTAGAATATATAAGATGTGGGGATATTAAGGGCAAAAGATAAATCCTGAAAAGTTATGTTAGGAATATTACAGAAAGAAAAGATAGAGTGGGGAAAAGTAAAGGGAGAATGACAGAGGAAGTCACACATGATCACTGAAGTAAAACAAGAATTTAAGGATGTTGGAAAATAAAAGAGAAGGCCTAAATTGTCCTATCTTTTCTATCTCCTGTATGTGTTGAATCCTCTATTAGAATGTGCCTTCTTTGAAAGCTTTTGTTGTTTTATCTCATTACTCAGTGTAGAAGTAAATGATAACATGTTAAGTTTGGGCAACAGCTAGCAATTCAGTTTTGTAATGTAAAGTATGAATGGTAATGTGAAATAAGGCTTGAAAGAAGCAAAAATCTAGGAGGACTTGTAGGCCAGTTTAAGTAGTTTATACTTAATCCTGAAAGACATAGTTGATCCATATTACATCCCAATTTAAGAACAAGCCTTATATTCTTTCGAAATCATTTTAATGAAAATTAATAATAAGCATCGATGCACCTTGTTTTTTTATTATTGAGTGCTAACCTCCTTCCTCATGGCTACATAGTTGAGTCATTACTCAGCTTCTTGCTATCCCAAACAGCAAAGATTCTGACAATTTCTCTCATTTTTGGTATTTCTAGGGGCAGGTTGGCCTATGATTATCCTTAGATTTGTCCATGTATTCAACTGTTAAGAAGGAGACTATCTATAATTATAAATGTAGTCCCTGGGGGGCCACTCCCTACCCTACTCAGAAAGTAAGGTCATTAGAAGGCCATGCTGTGTTTAAGGGTACTCTATGAATCCAAATCCACTGAAGAATTAGGATCTTCACTAACATGTTTCCCTTAATAGTTAAAGGGCATAATTCTTCATTCAGAATTAAAGCATTTTTAAAAAATAGTACAATGGAAAAAGTAGTAATAATCCATTTCTTCCATAACCCTAAGACATACTTTTTCAAAAATTCACCTACTATCAATGCAAACAATGAACCTTTGTAGAAATCTCACAAGACTGGGGTATATGTGTAGTGGGTTTCACATATGATTAGGGTACATGCTTAAAAGGACACACACGTGGCCAGGATACACAACTGGAGGATGAATATATACTTATAATTCTCTAGAGTTACAGATGTTTTCTGGTAATGTCAATATATGATGTTCTCATGGGGCCTGCTCCTGGCTCCTCTCTCAATCCTGCTCATTTCCATTGAATATATAGTTTTTGCCAGATTTTATTCAGCTGGATGTATATTTCTTCTACAGGCTGTTCATAAAAATACATAGTCTCCACAAAACAGTCCTCTGTCAGATGTGTGGTCTCTGCTAGATGTTACTCCAGTGTCAAATAGTATCTGCTGTTAGGTATGTCCTCACATACCTATATATTTGACATATATCTGAGCATATGGTTCAGCTGTTCCTCTGTGGTAAGAGTTATCTCTGAACTTTTATTGTCTGACTTCAGCTGAAGTCTTTGCCTTTAGGTAGCTAAATTTCTATCTCTTCTGCATTAAAAAATGATTTTTACATATTCTTTCAGTTCCAAGCCCTCCACATTTACATAGGTTTAGTAACAGCCTTCCCTAGGTCAGGGGATAATCTCTGACTGAAGTGATCTATCTTGTTCTCTTCAGAATCTTTGTTATAAGATCTCTCTTCTCAGTAGTAGGTTCCTTACTGCAAGTACCAAGTTGGTTAAAATAAAAAACAGAGCCACTTATCTAAGCAATTAGGGCCCTCAAGTTCAAGTCCATCATTTGAGTTGAACTTCTCAATCCATAGTCTTTTATCTTTTCCATTGTAAATCTCACACAAATTTCTATTGAACATTTCCTATACCTCCCCATATTCATCTCTGATTCATCTCTAGCTAATATTCATTAAGACATTAGTCCACCAATAATAGCCAAAGCATCTGAGTTTCCAGGGTCTCCCAGGGTCCAAAATCCCTCTACATGGATGATAGGTGAAAGGAAAGATACCTATGAAATTAATTCCACAATGTAAACTCATTGCCTCTTTTTCTGCCTACCCACATTCTTTACCTTTCAAATTGACTGTATATATGAGAGTAAAGCCCACAAACACTTTTTTTTTTTTTGCTTTTTGAAGGGGGGAAGGTTGGGCAATTGGGGTTAAGTGACTTGCCCAAGGTCACACTTCTAGTAAGTTTTAAGTGTCTGAGGCCGAATTTGAACTGAGGTCCTCCTGACTCCAGGGCCAGTGCTCTATTCAATGTGCCACCTTCGGCCCCCCCCCCCAAAAAAAAACACTTTGAAATTCTCCCTTACACATGTATACATAATCAAGGCTTGTGAATTTGTTGAGTAAGATGCCACTGAACAGGATAGTGCCACCGCATTCTGGGCCACTGCCAGTTGTCTTGAAGGAGGAATTGAGGCTGATGACTTTTCATAGCTTTGCCTCACTTAAATCCAATTCACTTACAAGTCCAGACATCACCCTCCTGATGTCATTGATCTTTTTCCAGAATGAAGGATGGAAAACACACAACAAGGAACAGGATAATGACAACCATCTTGAGGGAGTCTCACATTTTATAACCTCAAGACTACCCTAACTGCTTAATGATGATATGTTTACTTATTTGTATTTGACTCTCTCCATAAGAAAGCAAAACACCTTTTTCAAAATGTCTCTTCTCTCCTCATGGTCTAATTCTATTCTGATCACCCCCTATCTCTTAGAAGATGATCTTACAAAATAATGTGAGCTTCCTAACTCTTTTCATCCACTGCTTTAAAGCTCTTGAAATTCTCACCCATTTTTCCTTCTCATCAGTCTGAGACATTGAAGCAGCTTTGGAAATGTTAAACTCTTCCACTATAGCCTCCATGCTACCTACTTTTACCTTCTCTCATATTTTGTTTTTCAAGTTATCCAAACTCATTAGGTCATCTTAAAACTCTTTCTTTCTAATGGTGGCCCCTCTCTTCTTCTTTAAAATAAAAAATTGTGCAACTCCTCCCTTTTCTTTTCTTCCAATAACAATCTTACCTTGACCCAGATATTCTTAATATATACCCCCATTTTTTTTTGCTTTTCAAAGTCAAATTTATGGAAAATAGGCTACAGTTACTGCTTTTACTTGCTAGTATACTGCTTATCCCTCAACCCTTTTCAATTCATTTCTTTCTCTGTCATTTACTTGAACCTGATCTTCCCAAGGGTCCTGATGATCTTCAAGTTTCCTATCTGAATGAATAAAATTTTCATAGTCTTCACCTTTCTTGATAAGTCTGTTGCCAATTTCCAACTTCTTAATAGTCTTTTCTCCCTCTACTTCTAAGACATGTTTTCAAATTTTATTTTTCCTTCTACTTTTCAGGCTTCTCTGCTGGTTTCTCTGTCTTTATTAATTTTTGAAGTTCAGGTATTTTCCAAGATCCTATATTCTTCTCTCTGTTTTCTCCCCTGGCAATTTGAGCCATTGCAATGTATTCAATTATTATTCTTATGCTTACTGCACTATATTTTTATTCCAACCTCTTGCCTGAGTTCTAGTCTCACATTCCCAATTATCACTTGAACGTCTTGCTGCTACTTCAGAAACAAAATTTCTGAAACTTTTCTTTTCTCTCAAAATCTGCCCTTCTTCCTAACTTCCCTATCAAAAACA
The DNA here is from genome assembly GCA_028646515.1 of Pseudochirops corinnae. Lineage (NCBI taxonomy): Eukaryota > Metazoa > Chordata > Mammalia > Diprotodontia > Pseudocheiridae > Pseudochirops > Pseudochirops corinnae. The sequence goes on from CM053587.1 coordinate 190,601,619, forward strand.
CTAACCATACTCTGGTCTCCTAAAGTCTCCTTCTACAAGAACATATTTGCAAGGTACCCCCCCATAAATCTGGAATGGAAACCCTTTGTATCTCAAAATGTTTTTCATACTTTCTGCCCTGACTCCTAAGTCACCCTTTCCCTGAAGCCTTCTCTGATCCTTTCAGTAAGAAGTAATCAATCCTTCTCTAATATTTTACCCCTTACTTATAAATTTGTCTCCTAAAAACTTGTAGTTTATTTGTTATATTTGTTTTGTCCACCCTGCAAGAAAGTAGTAAGCTCCTTGAGAGACTTATCTCTTTTCACTCTTGTTTCCCCAGTACCAAGCATAGAATACTGTGTATAGGATGCTCCTAATATATGTTTAAATTGGATTTGTTAAGTATAGAATTAGGGTAGGCAAAGTGGAGGGGGTAGTGAAGAATTTGTATGCTCCTATTTTCAAGTTTATAAAGAGAGATAGCACTTAGGAAATATTTTTCATGTAACACAATTTTTAAACAACACAAAAGCAACACAATTTTAAAACAAAGAAAAATCAAAAGGAGAAAGGGAAGTAAAACAGTAGAAAAGGGGAAGCTAGGTGGCACAGTGAATAGATCATTGGCCCTGGAATCAGGAGGACCTGAGTTCAAATATGGCCTCAGACATCTAACACTTAACTACTTGTGTGACCTTGAGCAAGTCACTTAATCCCAATTGCCCTGCCTTCCCTCCTCAAAAATAAAAAAAAAACAGTAAGAAAAACAAACTCTTATCCAGATTCAAACATCTGTCATCCCTCTTTGCATCAGAATTTGGCAGTAAATAATTACATATCTGTGGAAATGTGAACTTTCTCTCATATATGTGTATGCATGCATGCATATGTGTACATATATGTGCATAAGTGTGTATGATATATCTGTGATTTTATATATATATATATATATATATATATATATACACACACACTGAAATATATAATCTCTGATTATGTGTCTGTATTAATGAAAATATTTGCTGTTTGTTACATTTATCAAAGATGTCCAAAATCTATTTTTACATTTCATTTAATTGGCAAAGGTTTCTAAAAATCTGTCTTATCAACTATTTGTGAATTTTGAGTTTGAAACTAGGTTAGCGTTTCCTTGCTAAAAAAATCTTTCATTTTATTACTTTGGCTTTTCATAACATACAACTTTTTTCAGAGTAGTGTTCTTCATCTTGATTTTAAAAAAAAATAAGAGTAATTTAGAAACAAGAAAAAAAATTATTTTGGGCCTTGAAAAGTATGCTGTTTTTTTTTCTTGAAAATCAAATCAACCAACACAAATCCAATCACTAGCATATTCTTATCAAACACTTCCAGGACATTTCCAATGAAAGTGGGCTTTGATTCAGTGTTTCAGCAAATTATGCAACACAAGAACAGTCACAAAGTGCCCTATATGGGCAAGAATTTCATTTCATAGCTCACTTCCAACTTCACCATTGTTGTTCAGCCAAGTCAGCAAGCTTCTTTTGCATTAATAAAGAAAAGGAAGCAATTATTTTTATATAATGCCTTTTGAAAAGTTTGGTGATTAAAGGCAAAGGGCATGAAAGGGAGGCTATTTAGTTCTCACTGACTCTACTTCTATAATGGAAATAAACATATGGTAGAGCCAACTCTGTGCCTTATTCAGTTTCACTAAGTGGGTAGAATGAATGCTCCCAGAGCTCAACACAGTGCTTGACATGTAGTAAGACCTTAATAAATGTTAACTAATCATTGACTGACTGCTCACTTCCTTAATCACCCTCATCTCTCACTTTCTATAATCTGCTACTCAGGTAATTTATTTTTCAGATAAGACATATTGCATTGTAAGCCCTGCAGGCCAAGGCCTGCTGAAGGCCACATTTGATTGTAATCTCCTTCATTGCCTAGTGTATTGCACTGAAAAAAGTAGATAGCACACAATAATAGAACAATCTCATGGTAGAGCAAGAAGGGACCTTAGAAATAATCTGGGTCAAGGTTCCTTCATTTGAAAAATCAAGAAATTGAGACATACACAAATGAAATTGTTCACCCAAGATGAATCAATATGTAAGGTTAGAATGATTGATTTAAGGAATCCTACCTCCACTCCATACTACCTTGAAGTGGGAAGTTCAATCATCCAGTTTCAATTATGGGTCTTAGACGAAGTAAAAAAACCTTTTGAAAACCATTTGATGAAATGATGGCAAACAAGAGGTTTATCCAGTTGCCTGGGGGATTTGGTTGCTCCCTCTGGGGATTATTTGGAATGGGGGAAATTCAGATACTACAATGTTTGTCTTACCTGTATATCATTGAGGAGAAATAACCAGGAGGGAGTGGGAAAAGGAAAGGTCTCAGTTTTGAAATTAGCCATATCTCCCACCCCTTAACTAGAGGAAGACCTTGTCAGCTTTGAAAAATCCAGAAGATGCTGTATATCCTATCTTCCCTTCAGTGTCTTAACTGCATCCCAGAATCAACTGACGGCAGTACCTCCAATGGGATCCTTGAATTAACAATTCTGTAAGAAATCTAGCAAAGGAATTAAACCATGACTAAAAGGAATTTCCTGAACAACCCACAAATGGGACTTCCAGCAACTGTAAATTGCCCATTTGCTCCATGAACCCACATGTTAAACTATAGGAGTATTTGTAAGAGTGTGTTGGTGATATTTTGTACCACTTTTTTTCTGATTGTGCAACCTTAATAAATAACCTTTTATAAAATCTACTTAAGGGGAGTTGACTAATTTGATTCTCATCTCCTAAGTTTGGAGGGAGGCACATGGCTGGAAGATTGAACTGGCAGAATTAAAGAATTATCCCTAAACCTTCATGGAATTATCTTTGGAAAACTGAGAAGGAGATGCAGTCAAACTCTTAGGATCTGACTCATCTGGGAAACTGGGATTTGGGATGAAGTTCTTCTGGGCTTATCTTAGATACAGATTAATTATTGGCAAATTTGAGGCAAAGAATAATGACCATTTGAATATTTTTTCCATTTATTCAAAGAAAAGGGGAAAAAAATGAACAAACGCTTTTTTTTGTGCCAGGAAAGTTTTCTTGTGAGATTAAATGTCTCCTCATTTAGTTCTTCCTGTGTCTGATTGGAAATACCTTTACAAAACAAATTATCTTTGCCATGATGCCTCAATCAGCAAGTGAATTACAACTAATATCATTTCAGTGGCATACGGTCTTGTCAATAGTTGCTTCAAATCCTGACAAAGTCTTGTATTTCCAAGCAACCATGGATGCTGACAGGAATGGTTGGTCTCCTATTTGTCAATAATGATTATAATTAAACATTGAAATGGAAAAGAATAGCCAGATCCTCTTTTTGGCATATGAGAATCACTGGCAGGATATTACAAGATCTATCAGCTTCTACATTAAGTGATCAGAGTGATTGAAATGTGATACTCTAGAGGTCAAAGGAGCTAGGATTAAAACCAAGAATCATCTACCCAGCAAAACTGAGTATAACACCTTGGGGTGGGGGAATGAGCATTCAATGAAATAGAGGGCTTTCAAGCATTCTTGATGAAAAACCAGAGCTGAACAGAAAATTTGACTGTCAAATACAAAAATCAAGAGAAGCATAATAAGGTAAATGGGAAAGAGAAATCATAAGAAACTTATTAAAATTGAACTGTTTACATTCCCATGTGTAAAGACGGTATTTGTTACTCATGAGACTTTTGTCAGTATTAGGATAGTTGAAGGGAATATATGTGTGTATGTATGTATGTATCTGCATATATATTTACATATGTGTATATATTCATGTGCATATACATGTATGTATTTGTATGTGTATATATGTGTATATGTATATATGGACAGAGGGCACAGGGTGAGTTGAATATGAAGGGATAATATCTAAAAATAAAATTAAGGGGGTGAGAGAAGAATATATTCAGAAAAGGAGAAAGGGAAAAATAGAATAGGGTAAAGTATATCACTTAAAAGAGGCAAGAGAAGGCAGTTATGCAGGGGAAGAGCAGGGAGGTGAAAAGGAATGGGAATCTTACTCTCATTGGATTTGACTTAAAGAGGGAATAACATACATCCTCAATTGGGTATTTTACACTACAGGAAAATAGGGGGAAGGGGATAAGAGGAGGAGATGATAGAACAGAGGGCAGACTGAGGGAAGGGATAGTCAGAAGCTAACACTTTTGAAAAGTAATAGGGTGAAAGGAGAAAAGATAATAAATTGGGGAAAGAGGTGGGATTGGATGGAGGGAAATAGTTTTTCACAATATGAGTACTAAGGAAATGTTTTGCATAACTATGCATTTGCAACCTATATTGAATTGCTTGTCTTCTAAATGGAGGAGGGGGTGAGGAGGGAAGACAGGAGAGAATCTGAAACTCAAAGTTTTAAATGTAAATTTAAAAAAAATGTTTTTACATGCAACTTGGAAATAAGATATATAGGCAATGGGGTATAGAAATCCATCTTGCCCTAAAAGAAAGAGGGAAGGGGGTAAAAAGGGTGTAGGGAGTGGGGGCAGAAGAGAGGGCAGACTGGGATAATCTTGTGGAAATGAATGTTGAAAACTAAAAATAAATAAATAATTTCTGGGAAGAAAAAAATTAAAATTGTCAGATATTTTGCCTACATATTTAATAAGTTTATAGTTTGATTTTCCACAAGAAATGCAATGGGAATTTGTTTAAGACTTTAGAAGTATTCAAGCACAAAACAAACAATATCTACCCCTTCTTCAAAAGATACCATCCAGAAATTTAAGATGAGGATGCTTGAGCAATATTTTGAATGAAAGCTAGAGGCAAGTAATGTCTGCAGTTTAACATGTTCCTTCTCTAACACCTCTGATTTTTTAAATCATGGCTATGACTCATTAGATATGACTAGGAAATGAGAACTAAAGGGTTGGAATTATGAGGAAATAGTGTCTCATAAACTTTAACATGTTTCTACCCTCATTACTCTTTATATTTCTTTTTTACATGTGTTCTTCCCAGTCCTCTCCTTTTCTCTCTCTTTCTATCACAGACTATCTGCTCACTCTCTCAGCTCCCTCATTGTCCCAGTCTTTTTTAAAAAATTAAATTTGTTTGGTTATTTACTTTTACTTTATAAAATTCAGTTCCACAGTCCTTTGAGGTTCAATTTTTTCCCTGCTCCCTCTCCTACCCCCTCCCATCATGGCGGCATGCACTAGAATATAGGATCTGCAAATATCTTCACATTAATCATAGTCAGGTTGTAAAGAAGGATTATAACTGAAGGAATGATCAGTGGGAAAGAGGAAACAAAAAAAAAAAAACAACAAAAAGAAACACAACAAGTAATTTGTTTCAATCTGCATTCAGACTCCACGTCTCTTTCTCTGGATGTGGACATCTCTTTCAATCATGAGTCTTTTGGAGTTGTCTTATAGCTTTAAATTGCTGAGAGGAGCCCAATCTACTGAAGTTAGTCATCACACATGCATTATGTCTATCCTTGTGTACAAATTTCTCCTGTTTCTGCTCTTCTCACTTAGCATCAGTTTGTATAAGCCTCTCCAGGTAAATATGAAGTCCATCTGCTCCTCATTTTTTATAACACAATAGTTTCCATTACATTCATATACCACAACTTGTTCAACTATTCCCCAATTTATGGGCATCCCCCTGATTTCAAATTCTTTGCTACCACAAAAAGAGCCACTATAAATATTTTTGTGCATACGGGTCCTCCTCCCACTTCCCTGATCTCTTTGGGATATAACCCTTTAAGTCGTATTGCTAGATCATAGGGTATGCACTTATTTGTAGACCTTTGGGCATAGTTCCAGATTGTTCTACAGAATGTCTGCATCAGCTCCACCAACAATGCATTAATGTTCCAATTTTTCTATATTCTCTCCAGCATTTATCATTTTGCTGTTTTGTCATCTTAGCCAATCTGGCCAGTGAGATGTAGTACTTCAGAATTGTTTTAATGTGCATTTCTCTAATCATTAGTGATTTAGAATATTTTTTCATATACTTATAGAAATCTTTAATTTCATCTTCTGAAAACTGCCTGTTCATATGCTTTGACCATTTATCAATTGGGGAGTGGCTTTTATTCCTATAAATTTGACTCAATTCTTTGTATATTTTTGAAATTAGGCCTTTATCAGAGACATTGGTTGTAAAAATTCTTTCCCAATTTTCCACTTTCCTCTTAATCTTGGTAACATTGGTTTATTTGTATGGAAGCTTTTCAATTTAATGTAATCAAAATTATCCATCTTGCATTTTGTTTCATCATGAAGTCTTCTACTCTCTATAGATCTGACAGGTAAACTATGCCTTGCTCTCCCAGATTGCTTACAGTATCAGCCTTTATGCCTAGATATTGCATCCATTTCAATTTATTTTGGTGTACAGGGTTAGATATTGGTCTATGCCCAATTGAAGCAATACTATGTTCAAGTTTTCCCAGCAGTTTTTGTCAAAGAATGCATTCTTATCCAAAAACTGGGGTCTTGGTATTTATCAAACAATATGATTACATTGACTACTGAGTATTGTTTACCCAATCTATTCCATTAATCCACTACTCTATTCCTCAGCCAGTACCAAGTGTTTTTAATGACTTCTACTTTATAATACAGATTAAAATCTGGTATGGCTAGGCCACCTTCCCTAGCATTTCTTTTAATTAATTCCCTTGATATTCTGGAACTTTTGTTCTTCCAAATGAATTTTGCTAGGATTTTTTCAAGATCCACAAAGTACTTTTTTTGGTAGATTGATTGGTATGGCACTAAATATGTAATTTAATTAGGTAAAATTGTCATTTTTATTATATTGGTTCGACCCAACCATGAGCAATTGATGTTTTTCCAATTAGTTAGATCTGATTTTACTTGTGTGAAAAGTGTTTTATAATGGTGTTCGTATAAGTCCTGTGTTTGTTTTAGAAGGCTGATTTCCAAATATTTTATAATGTCTACACTAACTTTAAATGGGATTTTTCTTTCTATCTTTTGCTGCTAGATTTTGGGAGAGATATATAGAAACGTCAAGGACTTATGTGATTTTATTTTATATCCTGCAACTTTGCCAAATTTTTTTATTATCTCAAAAAGTTTTTTACTTTATTCTCTAGGATTCTCTAAGAATACCATCATATCATCTGCAAAGAGGGATAGCTTAGTCTCTTCTTTGACTAATTTTATTCCTTCAATTTATTTTTCTTCTCTTATTGCTACTGCTAACAATTATAGTGCCTAATTGAATAAGAGGGGTGATAGCAAACATTCTTGTTTCACCCCTGATCATATTGGAAATGCTTCTAGCTTATCCCCATTACATATAATCCTTGCTGATGGTTTTAGGCAGATGCTGCTTATTATTTTAAGGAAGACTCCATTTATTCCTGTACTTTCTAGTGTTTTTAATAGGAATGGGTTTTGTATTTTGTCAAAAGCCTTTTCTGCATCTATTGAGAAAATCTTATGGTTTCTGCTAGTTTTGTTGTTGATGTGATCAATTATACTGATAGTTTTCCTGATATTGAACCACTCTTGCATTCCTGAAATAAATCCTACCTGATCAAAGTGTTTTAATCTCATGAGTTGCTGTAGTCATTTTGCTCATATTTTGTTTAGAATATTTGACTCTATATTCATAAGGGAAATTGGTCTGTAATTTTATTTTTCTGTTTTTTCTCTTCCTGATTTATGTATCAGTACCATATTTGTGTCATAAAAAGAGTTTGGTAGGACTCCTCCAATTTTCTCGAATAGTTTGTAAAGTATTGGAGTCAATTGTTCTTTAAACGTTTGGTAAAATTCACTAGTAAAGCCATCTGGCCCTGGAGATTTTTTCCTAGGGAGTTCATTGATGGCTTGTTCAATTTCTTTCTCTGAGATGGGGTTATTTAAGTAGTTTACTTCCTCTTCTGTTAGCCTGGGAGTAATGCAAGCAAAGGCAACTTCCACAGTTTAGAATATAAACATAACAAACTCCATTTATTCAGTGACAGATAAAGACAAAACATTCACAGAACAGAGAAAATCAAAATATGGTGTAAATCATCCATTTAGCAAGTAAGTTCTCAGTTCAATCCAAGTACTACTCTACCCCTAGACAATACATTCATTTAGTCAAAGTCTCTCTTCTCAAATGGAGATTAGTTTCCAATCATAAAAAAGTACATTCATTTGGTTAATCAAAGAGGACAAAAAATCAAAAGTTTCCCACCCCTGGATCGCAACCAAATTGCATTACCATCCATTAATGCCAAGTATTTTCTCAAAAAGGGGCAGGAGAGCACAAAAGGCCATCAACTCGTAAGCAATAACAAGGTTAAGATATCATCACAGCATTGAAAATCCTAGGAGAGGTCCTTTCTTCATCTTGACTCCAGACAAGTTCTCAGCAATCTCTGTTCCTGGGGAGGCAAAGCCTAACAAAGCTACAATATGCATTGCCAGTGTCCTCATTAATTCACTCTCTGCCTTCAGAATAGTCCCAGAACCCCTAAAAACATCAGCAAGCCATTCTTTAAAGATTTCAGTAAACATACAACAAGAAAATTCTCCTTCAGGGCTTCTGAACCTACAGCAAGGTTCTAGGACCTCTGAAACAGCAGCACCGTCCTTCACCAGCAGATGAACCTGGCAAAACAACATCAAAACAGACAGACAAAATACTGCATCACAGTCATGCCTCCTCAGTTCTCGGCAGCTCCAGGTGGCAGTTCTCAAAAGTACTGAGCAGCTCCAACTGGCCCTCAGCAGTCTTTCTCTCAGCAACTCTGACGTCTGGCAATTCTCCTCTCTCTCTGCCTCCATAATACTGCTCCCCCAAACTCCTGGCCTTCTCTTCTTGGGCTTCTCTCTGCTTGGGCTTCTCTCTAAATCCATGGCACCAGCTCCTCCCAGTTCAGCCCTCTCTCTTCACATCAACAAGTCCATCCCACAAGTGGGATTCACAAACTCCTGGGTTTTAACCCTCTTATCTGAAAACCAAGCCAATACAGAGGCATCTTTAAATTCCATTACCATTGCATTGGGCAACTTATATTTTTGTAAATATTCATCCATTTCACTAAGATTGTCAAATTTATGTGCATAAAATTGGGCAAAATAATTCCTAATTACTGTTTTAATTTCCTCTTCATTGGAGGTAGATGCACCATTTTCATTTTTGATACTCGTAATTTGGTTTTTTATTTCTTTTTTTTATTATATTGACTAAATGTCTATCAATTTTATTGACTTTTTCATAATACCAGCTCTTAGTTTTATTTATTAATTCAATAGTTTTCTTAAATTTAATTTTATTAATCTCTCCTTTGGTTTTCATTATTTCTAATTTAGTACTTAATTGGGGAGTTTCAATTTCTTTTTTATCTTTTTCAGTTGCATACTCAATTTGTTGACCTCCATTTTCTCTGTCTTATTTATTTATGCATTCAGGGATGTAAAACTTTCCCTAAGAACTGCTTTTGCTGTATCCCAAAAGTTTTGTTTTGTCGTCTCATTATTGTCATTCTCTTGAATAAAGTTACTTATTGTTTCTATAATTTCTTATATGAGCCACTCATTCTTTGGGATTAGGTTATGTAGTTCCCAATTAGTTTTTAGTCTTTCCTTCTATGGCCCTTTATTATATATAATTTTTTTATTGCATCATGATCTGAGAATGATGCATTTAATATATCTGCCTTTCTGCACTGAATTGTGAGGTTTGTATGCCCTAGTACATAGTCAATTTTTGTATATGTGCTATGTACCACTGAGAAGAAGGTATATTCCTTTTTATCCCCATTCAATTTTCTCCAGACGTCTACCATATCTATGTTCTCTAAGATTCTATTTACCTCCTTATTTCTTGTTTAGTCTGAGGTTAGATTTATCAAGCTCAGAGAGGGGGAGATTGAAGTCCCCCACTAGGATAGTTTTGCTATCTATTTCTTCTTCTAATGTTCCTAACTTCGCCTTTAGGAATTTGGATGCTGTACCACTTGGTGCACAAATGTTTAGTGATCATATAGCTTTATTTTTGATGGTGCCTTTTAGCAGGATACAGTTTCCTTGTTTATCTCTTTTAATTAGATTTATTTTTGCTTTTGCTTTGTCTGAGATAAGGATTGCTACACCTCCTTTCTTTTTTTTTTTTACTTTAGCTGAGGCATGATATATTTTACTACAGCCTGTTACCTTTACCCTGTGTGTATCCCCCTGTTTCAGTTGTGTTTGTTCTAAACAGCATATTGTTAAGATTATGGTTTTTAATCTATTCTACTATCCACCTCCGTTTTATGGCAGAGTTCATTCCATTCACATTCACAGTTATGATTACTATCTGTATCTTTCTATCCATCTGATTCCCTCTCCTGTTTATGCTTTTATTTTCCCCCTTCTCTCTTCCCCCTTAAGAGTTTCCCTTTTGACTGCCACCTCCCTCAATATTCCCTTCTTATCAGCTCCCCTCCTTTTTCCTACCCTTCCCCCTTACTACTTCTTCCCTCCCTTCTAACCACCTCCCCTTTTGTAATCCTTTCCCCCTCCTACTGCCTGTGGGGTACGATAGATTTTTATACTTAATGTAGTATGTTATTTCTTTCTCAAACCAAGATTGATGAGAATAGATCTCATGCAATGCTTCTTGCCTTCCCCTCTTTACCTCTATCGTGATAAGTTCTATATCTCTTCTTGATAGAGTCCTATACTTAACTGATTATGTTATTCCCTCCTTGCACCAGAACCAATGATGGAAAAGCTTATATAATGTTCATCTCCCTTCCTTCTTTCCCTCTCCTATAATGTTTTTATGCCTTTTTGTGTGGCCTAATTTACCCTTTTCTGCTTCATTCTTTCCTCTTCTTCCATTGCAGTCCCTTTGCAGCACTTAATAAGGTTTTTTATCATCATTTTGTATAATGTATACCCACACACTCTATATATCTATATCCCTTTTAGATGTCACCATAGGTATAGAATGCACATCATTAACAGGTATCACCTTCTGATATAGGGATGTAAATAGTTTGCTCTTATTAAATAACAAGTTGTGTGTGTGTGTGTGTGTGTGTGTTTTCCCTATTTACCTTTCTGTGTTTCTCTTGAGTCTTGTAATTGGAGGTTGAATTTTCCATTGAGCTCTGTTTTTGTTTTTTTGTTTTTTTTTCATCACGGAGGTCTGGAAGTCCATTATATCACTGAATGATCATCACCTTGCCTGGATGATTATGCTCAGCTTTGCTGGATAGGTGATCCTTGGCTGTAACCCAAGCTCTTTTGCCTTGTGAAAAATCATATTCCAGTTCCTCTGATCTTTCAATGTAAAAGCTGCCAGATCCTCTGCAATCCTCACTGTGGTTCTGCAATATTTGAATTCTTTCTTTCTGGCTGCTTGTAGTATTTTCTCCTTTACCTGATAGTTGTGGAATTTGGCCACAACATTTCACAGACTTTTCAGTTTGGGATCTCTTTCAGGAGGTGTCTGGTGGATTCTCTTGATTTCTATTTTACCTTCTGGTTCTAGGATCTCAGGGCAGTTTTCCTTGATGAGCTGTTGGAAAATGTTGTCCAGGCTCATTTTTTTTAATCATGACTTTCTGGTAGACCTGTAATTCTCAGATTATCTCTCCTGGATCTGTTTTCCAGGTCAGTTATTTTTCCATTGAGATATTTTACCTCTTTTTTCTAATTTTTCTTGATGTTTTGTTTCACTGATTCTTGGTGCCTCATAGAGTAATTAGTTTCAATTGGTTGATTCTAATTTTTAGCTAATTTTTTTACCTGAGTTAGCTTTTGAAGCTCCTTTTCCATATGTCCAAATTTCATTTTTAGTTCACACATTTTTCTTTTTAAGGAGCTGTTTTCTTCATTGTAATGATTTTCTATTTTCACAATTATGATTTTAAAAGATTTTTTAATTTTATCTTCTACCTCTCTAATTTGATTTTCAAAGTTCTTTTTGATCTCTTGTAAGAATGCTTTCTGTGCTTCAGATCAGTTCATATTCACTGTTGAGGCTTCAGTTGTGTGAATGGAGCCAATACTGTCTCCTTCTGAATTTGGTTCCTCCTTCTCACAATAATAGGATTCTAGAGCCTTTGTCTTTGCAGTCTGCTTTTTACCCATTTTGAGGCAGGGCCTTAGGCATGCCCTTCTTCTGGGGTTCCTAAGCCTTTACTGTTTAAAATTTTACTCTGGGGCAATAGTTACTGTGTTTTCAGTGTCAGATTGGGGGTATTGGAGCAGCTGGAATTCACTCTGACACCCTGTTGCCTAGAAGTTTGGGTAGGGGCTTTTTAAATTTCCAGGCTGTGGGTTGGTAGTCTCAGGAGTAGCTGCTGCCACTGCTAGGGGCCTTTCATTTTTCTCTTAACTTGCTCCATCAGGTACCAGCCCTGCAGTGATAGGCCTGGGAATGGCCCTTGTGGTTAGTGGATCAACTTGATGCCACGTTGACCAGGCCTTGTCCAGGGCCCCAGACATTGTGTTGTCTGGGCCCCCATGTGCCATGTTGTCCGTTCAGCATAGTCCGGGCCTCTTGGTGTGCTGCCCTTGTGTTGTCATTTGGGCCCCTCCCAGTCTTTCTTTTTATGTATCTCCTTCTCTACTTTTTCTAGTTCTTTCTACAGTCTCTCCTTTCTTCACTTTCATTTCTTAAAGAGTTTACTTCTACTTCAAAAGGTTGTGATGAGAAAAAATAAAATTATATGAGAGGCAAAATAATGTAAGTTTATAGCATTACTATCAACAAACAACATTAATTTGGTTCCTAATATATATAAAATGTTATGAGTTGTGGACCTATCAACACATCTATTTGAGCTGTCACCAAAAGTATCTGTGTCAATTTCACAAGGTCAAAGTTGAAGGACTCTGTACAAAGTTCTCTAGTGTCTCTCATTTTTTACTTTAATTACATTTACTTGAAATGCATAAAGAATAACCTTGCCCTGGATTGGTTGAGGACAATTGGTTGTCATGGATATTTAATTGTACTATATTGTAATATTTTATGTTGTTTTGCGATGTTATTTTAACTTTGAATTTGGCCTTTAAAGGGTGGTTGATAAATCCTGCAAAGAACCAGCAGTGAAATGGGAAGGATGAATACTGCACCTAAAAGAGAAATTATAGACAGAGAATTGTGCTCAGCTCCCTGGAGAATTAAGCAGGTGCATTGGCAAAGTCCCATCATGTGTTCTCACCTTAAGAGATAGTTGTAGTGGAGAGAGAGTTGCAGAGTGACAAAGGAGATGCTATTGACTGGGGTGGGAGGAGGGAAGGTTCACCATACGGCAAAAAAGAAAAGGTCAGGAACCAAACAGTGGTGGTGGAATGAAGAGAACACTAGAATTAGTCTCCTGAAGAGAAGAAAGGTAGTGCATTGACCCAGCTTCCTAGAAAGATGATGCATATTTCTTAGATAGTGTCAAGTTCCCAAAGTAAGCTGAGGAGCACTGGGAGAAAGAAGAAACAGTAAGGAACAGTTATAAAGTGAAAGAATAGATTCAGACATGATTTGCATTTCAAATATGAATTATACAGGCTGTGAAATTCCAGTTATACAGAGATGGACTCTCATAACCCCATAGAAGTTTTTTTAGAGATGAGTCTTCAACACAGGGTAGCACTGAACATTTGGAAGATCATGTAAGTCCCTGAGGGAAAGAACAAAGAATGTTTGTTTTAATTTTTATGGTTACAGGTGTGGATCCTTTATATGTTATACCATAAAATAAAGACTATACTGTATTTAATATATGTTGTTAGCTTGGGCACTCACATGAGCCTTTTCAGAGGAGACCTGGATTCAAAATAAGTTTTAAAGTTCCCAGGATAAACATAGGAACAAGTCAAAGAAAGAATTATAGGTACTTTCCCTAAAATTCAAACTAGTCTTTTTAAGCCCAGAGATGGGGTACTGGACACTGATTAACAGATACTCATCTTGGAACTATCCATCTGCCCAGAGAAAGACATTTCAATGTTCTATCACAAGAGAAGACTACATTCAATCAATTTTACAAAGAATTTCCATGGAGTATTGTGGGATAAAAAATAACACAGGTCAGTAAATTTTTTGTGTGTATGGGCTTTTCCCTGGAGTGACAGATGTATTAAAATTCTTAACTTGTCTGAATAATAGGTAATACATCATAACAACAGTGAAAAAAAGCCTTTATGTAGTAACAGAATGCATCTTTCTTTATGTGTGTAATTTATCATGTATTATCCTCTTTAAGAATATGAAGTGCTTGAATTATCAAATCTAAAATTGGAGGGATCACCTGTAATCCCTAAATACTTGCCCTGAAAACAGATGATTTGAACTCTTACTAATAAGGTACAGCTGAAGAATAAAAAGGCAACACCTGGCCAAGTGTTATTGTTCACCCTCATTTCTAGTCTTCTGAGAATTTTATTCTACAAGTGAATTGGGCTCCTATTTGAAATTAGTCATCTTGCCAAATAGCTTTTAAGTTGTTGACATTAAAAAAACAATCTGTTCTAACAGAACTTTGGAATCATGTTTCACCTTATGCATCACAAGGCTATAATGTAGACTGATTCAAGAATTTGTTCAATCAGTTGTACAAATGATGAATAATCCTCTTTTTCTTATCTTTCCATTGTATGTCATAGCCATCTCTTGCCTGCAGTTCAGAATCAAAGTATCATCTCTGACTTATCGTCAACTACTATTTTATTTTATTTTTCTTCATAAAAGCAAAAGGCAGAAGAGCAAAATGAGGGAAATAATGAAAAAGAAAGCCATGTTTCCTGGTTCCCTGGGCTACTCAATTGGCAGCTCAGTTAAAGTATTTCAATTCCATAGGAGAATCAATGCTTGATGTGAACCCACATATCCAAGGAGGCTCTTCATGAAATACAACTTTAAAATTAAAATCAGTTTAATATTAGTTTCATTTTCCAAAGAAAGTTGCCATCAGAGTGAGAAGAACTGAGCAGTCATTGGTTGCATTACTTGTTTGAGAACAGGCTCTTTACAACAACACTTGAATGTGTGTATTGACTGGTACGTATAAGAACAAGGATCCTACCTATCATAGTCCCTTGCATAGAAAGAAGATTCAAGAAAATGTAAACCACAGAAGTGGAGCAGAATGAATAGTGTTAAAGGCTATAAAGGAAGAAGCTGTGTTATAAAATGATGGCTTCATCATGGAGATCAAGGATGCTTCAGAGGACAGCCAGTTATACAGATACTCATTCATCCAGGAAACCTTGCAGAGTCAAATCAGACTCTTATCAAATAGCTTTGTGAAATGGACTTGAAAACTGTCTGAAAAAAGTTCTGGTTAACTGTCTAAGAGAGATTTCGGGAGAATGATCTCCATAGTCTCTTCTAATGCTGAAATTGAACAATTTTGTATTCTTTGTCACAAGGGATATCAATCTGTTTGAAATATTCTGCTATGAAACAAATGGAACATTAGCATAATATATCCTACTTTAGATTTACTATTGAGTTAGTTTGGAAATATAGGAAAGAAGAGAGGAGGTGCCAGTGAAAGAGATATCAAGGACAAAATACTATTGAGGCAAATGAATCCAGTAAATAATAATAATAACTCACATTCATGTAACACTTTAAGGATTTCAAAGTACTCTTCTCACAACAAATTGGTAAGGTAGGTCATGAAATTATTATTCATGTCATCTACAATGCAACTGAGAAAATGATGTTTCAGAGTAATTTTGTGACTTATCCACAATCACACCCCTAGTAAACTAGGTCAGGATTTAAACTTAAGTCTTCTCATTCTAAATCCATTCCTTATTTTTTCTTTTTTTTTTAGACTTTAGTTTATTTTTAGTTTACATTATTCATTTCCATGAGATTTTGATTTACAAATTTTCTCCCCGTCTTTCCCCTACCCACCACCCCAAAACAGTGATCCCACTGTATACCCCCTCCCCCAATCATCTCTCTCCTATATACTCCCCCGTCATCCCTATAAGTTTCCAGTAGGGTAAGATTCCACCCCCCTTTTCTTCTATTCTCTACTTTGTCCCTGTCCCTTTACAAAAGTGTGTGCTTCTAAGAACCACCCATACCAACTTGCCTTCCCCTCCATCACCCCACTCTAATCCCCTTTCCCCCTACCCCCCTGTAGGCCAAGATACCCAGTCTAGAGTGTATGTCATTTCTTCCCTAAGCCAACTTCAATGAGAGTAAGGTTGATCCATTCCCTTTTGTCTTCCTGTTCTTCCCCTCCATTGTAATAGTTATCCCTTGCCTCTTCTATATGAGAGGATTAACCCCATTCTGTCTCTACCTGTCTCCTCTCATAT
>CM053587.1:190624407-190647839 GCA_028646515.1 Pseudochirops corinnae
TTAGAACAAAGAACAAAAGAACAATCATCTGGTATCTCTAAGGAGGTTTGCCTCCTTACTCAGTCATTCAGTCATCTCAAAACACAATAGTAAGTCTTCCACTCATGGGGCAATCATAGGTTAACTTATTCAGTCATTTATCCAGCAATCAGTCACTAAGTATCATTAATCACTAAATACAATCATTAGAAAATTACACAAACCCACCACCCCTAGGTGACTAGTATACTTCAATTTCATCATAGCATTCAATATCCAAGGGTAGGCTTTTCTTCATCTTGAATTGGGGTGGTGTCTCAGATTCCTTGGATCCCCTTCCATGGTCCCAGCTCCTACCTGAATTCACCAAACAGTAACCTAGATTCAGAGGCAGACAGCTCCCAGGTCCTTATCCAGTCCTGCAGGCAGATCCTGCTACACACTGAAGTTCACAGGGTCCAGTATGGCTCCAAACCTTCACAACTTCTGTTTCCAGGAACTCAAGAATCAACCAAGCCACAAACAAAGTCTTATCCTGGTCATGCTTCTTATCTTGGTCACTTTCTCTGGCAGTGCAGTTGGCCCTAGGACTCAGAAGAGATCTCAGCCTTTCAGGCGGCCTTCTCTGCAGCAACTTCAGCTTTCGCCAGATTCTGGTCTCAAGGAAATCCTCTCTCAGTTCTCAGTCATCTTCTAGATGTTCACTAAGAGAAACTCTCTCTCCTCCACCAGGAGCCTGCCAGTAGAAAAATACTGATTCTGCCTCTCTGGGGCTTTCCTTATATACCAGCAATTCTCAACCTGTGTGTTATGTTCAATTTGTAACAATGAAAATACATCCTGAATATCAGATAGATTCATAACAGTAGCAAAATTACAGTTATGAAGTAGCAACAAAAATAATTTTATGGTTGGGGGTCACAACAACATGAGTAACTGTATTAAAGGGTCACAGCCTTAGGAAGGTTGAGAACCACTGTTTTATATACACACACAGCATTGGCTTTCTGTTTCAGCCAAACCCTTCCTGTTATGTCAGCAACAGGAGACAGAGTTCACACTCTCTGCCTCTTTCACAGAGGCTTCACTAAGAGTTAGGTACCTGCTTTCTTGACATATCAAAAAAGGGTCTTCAAATTTAAATTAATTACCATTACAAATGAACTGTCCCACAAAATGGAGGCAGATAACAGAATGGATTAAAAGCAATAATCCTACAATATGTTGTTTACAAGAAACACATTTGAAACAGTGGGATACACACAGGGTAAAGTTAAAAGGCTGGAGTAGAATATATTATGTTTCAGATGAAGTAAAAGAAAAAAGCAGGGGTAGAAATCCTAATGTCAAACAAAGCAAAAACAAAAATAATCTAAAAGAGATAAGGTAGGAGATCATATCAAGCTAAAAGGCATGAGAGGCAATGAAGTAATATCATTACTAAACATATATACACCAAGTGGTATAGCATCCAGATTCTTAGAGAAGAAGTTAAGGGAGTTCCAGGAAGAAATAGACAGCAAAACTACACTAGCAGGGGACCTCAACCTCCCCCTCTCAGAACTTGATAAATGTAACTTCAAAATAAACAAGAAAGAAGTTAAGGAGATGAATAGAATTTTAGAGAAATTAGATATGATAGACCTCTGGAAAAAATGAAATAGGGATAGAAAGGAATATACATTTTTTTCTTAGTGGTACATTGCACATACACAAAAATTGACCATGTACTAGGCCATAAAATCCTTCCAATTCAATGTTTAAGGCAGAAATATTAAATCCATCCATTTCAGATCATGATGCAATAAAATTATTTGTAATAAAGGGCCATGGAAAGATAAGATAAAAATTAATTGGAAACTAAATAAACTAATCTTAAGGAATGAATGAGTCAAACAGAAATAATAGAAACAATCAATATCTTCATTCAAGAGAATGTCAATAATGAAAAAATCTGCCAAAACTTATGGGATACAGTGAAACTGGTCCCTAGGGGAAGTTTTATATCTCCGAATATTTATATGAGTAAAATAGAGAAATAGGAAATCAATGATTTGGGCATGCAACTGAAAAACTAGAAGAAGAATGAATTCAAAATCCTCAATTAAATCCCATATTAGAAATGATGAAAACAAAAGAAGAGATCAATAAAATTGAAATTAAGAAAACCAAACAACCAATAAATAAAACTAAAGTTGGTTTTATGAAAAAAAAAAACCAAAATAAAATAAACTTTTGGCTAATTAATTTTAAAAGAGAAATAAGAAAACCAAATTACCAGTATAAAAAAGTGAAAAGCATGAATTCATCACCAATAAATAGGAAATTAAAACAATACTTACAAACTATTTTGCCCAATTGTATGCAAATAAATTTGACAAACTTAATGAAATGAATGAATATTTAAAAAAATATAAATTGTCCTGATTAACAGAAGAGGAAGTAAAATACTTTAATAACCCTATCTCAAAAAATGAAGTTGAAGAAACCATCAATAAAATCCCAAGGAAAAAAATCTCCAAGGCCAGATGGATTTAAAAGGAAATTCTATCAAACATTTGAAAAACAATTAATTCTATTGTTATATAGACTATTTGAAAAACTAGGCAAAGAAGGAGTCCTACCAAATTATTTTTATGACACAAATATGGTACTGATACCTAACCTGGGAAGAGTCAAAACAGAGAAAGAAAAATATTGATGAATTTTCCTAATGACTATAGATGCAAAAAATTTTAAATAAAATATTATCAAAAAGATTGCAGCACCTTATTACAAGAATAACACACTTTGGTCAGGTGGGATTTATGCCAGGAATGAAAGGTTGGTTCAATATTAGGAAAACTGTCAGCATAATAGATTATATCAACAATAAAACTAACAGAAACTATACAATTATCTCAATAGATGCAGAAAAAGCTTTTGACAAAATACAACACCCATTCCTTTTAAAAACACTAGAGACCATAGGAATAAATGGAGTCTTCATTAAAATGATAAGTAGCATCTACCTAAAACCATCAGCAAGTATTATATGTAATGTAGATAAGCTGGATGCATTTCCAATAAGATTGAGGGTGAAACAAGGATGTTCATTTTCACTACTATTATTCAATTTGGCACTAGATATGTTAGCTTTAGCAATAAGAGAAGAAAAAGAAATTGAAAGAATTACAATAGGCAAAGAAGAAACTAAGTTATCACTCTTTGCAGATGATACGATGATATGCTTAGAGAATCATTGATAATCAAGTAAAAAAAAACTACTTGAAATAATAAACAACTTTAGCAAAGTTACAAGATATAAAATAAACCCACACAAATTGTTAGCATTTCTATATACTTCTATCAAAACCCAACAGGAAATATAAAGAGAAATTGCATTTAGAGTTCTTGAAGACATTTTAAAATATTTAGAATTCTGCCATAACAGACCCAGGAACTATATGAACACAATTACAAAACACTCTTCTTACAAATAAAGAAAGATCTAAATAAATGGAAAAGCATCATTTGCTCATGGTTAGGCCTACTTAATATAATAAAAATGACAATTCTACCTAAATTAATTTACTCATTCTGTGCCATACCAATTAAACTACCAAAAATTACTTTATATATCTAGAAAAAATAACAAAATTCACATGGAGAAACAAAAGGCCCATAATATGAAGGAAATTAAAGAAAAAACATATTAGGGAAGATGACCTACCTGTACCAGATTTTTGCAGTATATTATAAAGCAGCAATCATCGAAACTACTTGGTACTGACTAAGAAGTAGAGGGGTAGATAAGTGGAATATTTAGGTACACTAATCACAGTAGTCAATGACTTCAGTAAACTACTGCTTGATAAACCTAAAGACCCCAGCTTCTGGGATTAGAACTATTTATTTGACTGTGATAACTGGAAGATAGTGTGGCAGAAACTTGGCATAGACCAATGTCTGACATTGTATACCAAAATAAATCCAAGCGGCTACACAATTTAGGTATAAAAACTGATGGTATAAGAAAATCAGGGGAGCAATAAATAGTTTACTTGTTGTCAGATTTGTGGAAAACAGAGGAATTTGTGATCAAAAAAGAGGGAGAGAACATGATGAAATGCAAAATGGATAATTTTGATGACATTAAATGGAGAAAATTCTGCACAAGCAAAGTCAATGCAACCAAGAGTAGGAGAGAACCAAAAAACTGGGAAAGAATTTTTACAACCAGTGTCTCTGATTAAGGCCTCATTTCTAAAATATGTAAAGAACTGATTCAATTTTGTAAGAATGCAGGTCATTCCCCAATTGATAAAAAATCGAAAGATATGAACACAGTTTTCAGAAGAAGAAATTCAGAAGAAGAAGAATAAAATATCAACAGTTATATGAAAAAAATACTCTAAATCACTCTTGATTAGAGAAATGCAAATCAAAAGAACTCTGAGGTACAACATCACACCTCTCATATTGGCTAACATGACAAAACAGGAACATGATAAATGTTCGAGATGTGGGAAAATTGGAACACTAATTCGTTCTTGTTAGAGTTGTGAACTGATACAACCATTCTGCAGAACAATCTGGAACTATGCTCAAAGGATTATAAAAATGTATATACCCTTTGACTCAGCAATACCACTTCTAGGGCTACATCCCAAAGAGATCATAAAAATAGGAAAAAGGACTCACATATATGAAAATATTTCTAGTAGCTCTTTTTGTGGTAGCCAAGAACTGGAAATTGAGGGGAAGTCCATCAATTGGGGAATGGCTGAACAAGTTGTGGTATATGAATGAACAGGTAGACTTCAGAAAAATATGGAAAGACTTATATGAACTGATGCTGAGTGAAATGAGTAGAACCAAGAGAACATTGTACACAATAACAGCCAGAGTATGTGATGGTTGACATTGAAATACTTAGCCCTTTTCAGAAATTCAAGGACCTAAAACAATTCTAGAGGACTCATGATGGAAAATGCCAGAGAAAGAATTATGGAATGTGAATGCAGAATGAAACAGACTATTTTGTTTTGTTTTGTTTTGTTTTTCTTTTTCATGTTTCCTCACATTTATTCTAATTCTTCTTTACAACACGACTAATGTGAAAATATTTTTAATAGGAATGTATACATAGAGTCTATATCAGATCGGATGCCATCTTCAGTAGGGATTAGGGAAGGGAGAGGGAGAGCATTTAAAATTTATGGAAGTGAAGGTTGAAAACTAAAAATAAATAAATTAGATTAAAGGAAAAAAAAAGGGGATTCTTTTTCCCCTTTATTTCTGTATTTACTTTTAGCTTACAATATTCATTTCCACAAGCTTTTGAATTTCAAATTTTCTCCCTCTCCCTCTCCTCCCTCCTCCCCCACACCATAGTGGCATGGAATACAGTATAGGTTCTAGAAATATCTTCATATTATACATTAGTCAAATTGTAAAGGAGGATTATAACCTATGGAATGAATGAGAAAGGAGGAAAAAAACAAAACAAAAAAGAGGCAGCAAGTAGTTTGCTTCAATCTCCATTCAGACTCCATAATTCTTTTTCTTAATGTGGATAGCCCTTTCCATCATGAGTCTTTTGGAGTTGTCTCATAACCTTGCATTGCTGAGAGGAGGCCAGGCTATCAAAGTTAGTCATCACAGATATGACGTGATGTGTCTATAAATGGGTACAATGTTCTCCTGGTTCTGCTCCCCTCATTCAGCCTCAGTTTATATAAGTCTCTCCAGGTTATTATGATGTCAATCTGCTCCTCATTTCTCATAGTACAATAATATTCCATTATATTAATATACTGTGACTTTTTTGGCCATTCCCTAATCAATAGACATCGCCCTGATTTCCAGTTCTTTGCCACCACCAAAAGAAATGCTAAAAATATTTTTGTACATATGGGTCCTTTTCCCACTTGTATGATCTCCTTGGCATATAGCTCTAGAACTGGTATTGTTAGGTCAAAGGGTATGCACGTTTTCACAGAAGAGAAGGGATTCTATGAGGTAGAGAAAAGGAGAGGATTCTAGGAAAGGGGATGGTCAGTGGGTAATGGCAAGATCTCATAAGTATCCCTATCTGTGACCAAAGTAGAGTGAAGGAGTAAGGCATGATAAACCGAAGGAATGAGAGGTTAGGGATTTTAAGGACAATCTATATGAATATTAACATTTCCTATTATAAGATCAAGAGGTGGGAAGGATAGGAATATGCTTATTTAAGTGAAAGGAATACAAGGATTTATTAAGTATGTACTATGTGCCAGGGCATCGTGCTGAATGATTTACAGATATTATCTCATTTGAGTCTTGTAACAATCCTATGATGATGATGATGCTTTTTGGTCCTCATTTTGCATTTAAGGAAATGAGGCAGACAGAAGGTGAGACTTGCTCTTGGTTATCCACCAAGTGAATATCTGAGGCTAAATTTGATTTCAGGTCTAACTCTAGGCCCAGTAAAATATCTCCCACACAATCTAGAGTAAAAGTGAGATAATCTTAGAGGGAATGCACAAGCATTAAGAGGGAGGGGAAAACTTGTAGAAGATAAGATTTTAGATGAAACTTAAAGGAAGCAAGGGAAATCAAGAGGGAGAAGTAAGCAAGAAGGAAGAGCATTCAAGGTATGAGCAACAGCAGGTGAAAATGCATGAAGTTGGGTGGTAATGAATATTGTGCAATGTACAGAAAGTATCTCAGAGTATATGGAGGGGAAGGAAGCATAAAAAAAATTATAAAGATAGGAAGAGACTAGTATATGAAGGGATTTAAAAGCCAAACAAAAGGATTCAGATAATAGGAAATCACTAGAATGCATTGAAGGGGCAAGGCACGTATGGGGCAGATAGATGATATAGAGTATAGAGAATTGGGAGTGAAGTCAGAAAGACTCATCTTTCTTAGTTCAAATCTGGGCTCAGGTGCTTACTACCTGTATGACTTGGGGCAACTCACTTAATTCTGTTTGCCTCAGTTTCATCATCTGTAAAATGATCTGGAGAAGATGTTAAATCACTCTAATATCTTTGCCAAGAAAATCCCAAGTGGGGCCATGAAGTCACACATAAGTGAAACAACTGAACAACAAAGGGTGTGCCACATGGACTGACCTGTGCTTTAAGGAAGGTCACTTTATTGAGTAAAAAATGGACTAAAATGGTGAAAGAATTGAGGCAAGAAGATGAACCCAGAAACCTAGTACAATTTTCCAGGAATGAAGAGATGAGAACTCAAACCATGGTAGCAGCAGTGTCAGAGAAGAAATGAGAGGTATATATAAATGATGTCATTAAGATTTGGAACCTGACTGTACATGGGAGATGAGAGATAGTTAGGAGGTAAGAGTGTTAAAAAAAAATGTATAAAAAACAACAACCACCAGTATTCTATATATATTTGAGGGGGGGGGGACAGGGAGAGAATATCTCTGCAGAAATAGTAGCCTTAGAGGTCAAATAATTGCAGCCTGTAGATTGTGCTAATTCTGTCTCTAAGAGATGCTTGATTTGGCTCCACCTAGACATTCTGAAATTATTCACAAGAGACTTCCTACCCCACCAAGAGGGTTTGAGATTAGCTGCCTGGAACAACCCTCCTGGAAGATAATTGATCTTGGGAGATACTGAGATTACTCTAAAGTAAAGGCACTTCCCACTTGCCCCCACCCCAAATAAACTTCCAAATTTATTTCTATTATTTCACCTTCAAAAGAAGGAAAATCCTGAGCAGTCTTAAAAGAATAACTCATTTTTGCCTTCTACCCTAAAGCTATAAAAAACCTTATATATGTGTATACCTCCCTCTGTTCTCTGGAATTGTTAACCACCTGGCAACTGCTATCAGCTGACGGTATCTAAACTTTTTAACATCTAGCCTTGCCTCTTGATTTGCTGAATTTAATCAAACCTTGAAGAACTACTCTGTAGGTAGATCTTAATATGTCTGTGCTAAGGAATTTCCCAAGAAAAGGTAACAGTTTGACAATAGTTGGAAATTTTGGAAAAGAAGAAGATTTGGGATGAAAGTTCAGTTTAGTTTTGGATATGTTGAATTTATGAGATATTCAGTTCAAGATGTCAAATAGACAATTGGATATTTGAGCCTAAAGATCAGAAGAGAAATTAGGGCTGTATAGAAAAGATATGAGAACTATTTGCATCCTCCTTTTGGAGAGGGAAGGGCTTTGCCAGCTGCCACAGAAAAAGGACATAACCATTTGGATCCTGAATCTGACTGAGCAAAAGATCAGGAATCCTCTGGAACCTTGGCTATCCAATGGATAAACTCTCTTGATTTATTCTTAGCTGTGGAATAATGGTTAATATATGCCAAAAGATCCAGTTCTATTGATGGAATACAGACTCTGAGAACCCCCTTGAATCATCCCAATTGATGAATTTGTCTGAGGCCATAAGCCTTTAGTTATTTCTAGGCCCAAATCTCTTTTACTCTTAACCTAGCCTAGCCTTCTATTGTCCAGCTATTTGCCACCATTGATCCTATCAAAATATCTACACCCAAATCTGTTTCCCTTAAACTAGCCTAGCCTTCCATTGTCTGTCATCAAAGGATAACCTTTTGCTATTTTCCACCCTTAATCTCATTCCTGGGATTTGATCTCCATCCTGTTCTACCTAAACCCAAATCCCAGGCCACCACATACCACCTGATTTGTGGCCCCCCATTAAGCCCCTTTTTGTCTTAGCTTGAAACTGCTTAAGGCATGACTGGGTATCATTGCTCAAGTCTGGGCAAAGTTGCTCAAGGCATAGTCCCCTGCCCCCTTCTTCCCTAGTTACCATTTTATATTTTCTCTTTGAATCATTATAATGTATAAGGTTTATTATGGTGCAAGGATCTTATCTAGGGACCACCCTGTCCTGTCCCAGGAGGGCACCCACCCTCTTCACTCAGAACATGACCCTAGCCTGTTCTGGGGAATTCCAACCCCCTTTGCCCCATGACCCCCCACCCTGTGCCCTCCACTCTGTTCTAGGAGGGAACCCCATATCACAGGAAGGTTGCACTCTTGTACCTTTGCCCCATATTCCCAAAATAGCTCTGAGCTATGGATCTAACCAATGGCTGTTCTTTGCTTCTGTATGTCCCAGCTTCTGCTAGCTCCCCTCCCTGATTGTGGTTTTGGTGGTTTTAGCCTATATAATCAAGCCTGTATCCCCTGAATCATTGCCAATCTGAGTGAAACCACTCTGGTAGTCTATGCTTCTTCAATAAATCCACAACCTAAATTTATCTTGAACCCAGATCTCAGCTTGCTCTTATTCTCTGCACAACAATCCCATCAACATCCTCCCTAGACCCTTCCTCCCATCACCCCAGACTACTAGACTACCCCTAGATCCCTCCCACAGTCTTTCTGTATATAAGATGGTTCTTCAGAACCATCTTACCCTCTTTAGGTGCTGAGATTCAATCTAGTGTAGACTCAGTCTGTGTCAGATTGTTCTGACCCACTTGTCAGTACAAGCATCACAAATACTTAGGTTCCTTAAGTCAACCCATTATAGCAAATCTTTAAAAAAAAAACTTTGTTTTACTTTGGCTGAGAAAAGGCTTAAGTTGAATTCATTTTGTAGGACCTAGTGTACTGGCATTTTAGAGTCTTGAGCACAGCTAAACCCCAAAACTCAGCAGTATGATAGGATTTGCTATTCTACTGACTTGAACACCTTGTCCTCCTTACTCTTGGATTTGGAAAAGAAGGTTGAATTCCACTCAATTCTCATCAGTCTTCTCTTTTGTTGGCACTTTTATTTATGATTACATCACTTTCCTTACTTGCTTGGAATATCTTTACTAAAATGAAATAATCTACCTTTAGTTTCATTTCTCACCAGTTTGGGCCTGTTTCAGATATGAGAATTGGATAAATGAATGAAAATTATTTATTAAGTATTTATTTTCTGCCCAAGACTATATTAAATGCTAGAAATTCAAATGAAAAAGCAAAAGTACTCTCTGCCTTCATGGTCCTTAAATACTAATAGGGGTCCAAACACAGAAGGGAATAATGGCCAGGTAGTGGTGTTTTGGTTAGGAAAGTTTGTGATACAATGAATGGTCTATTGCGGGATAGACAATCTTTACCTAGGGACATTATCAGGCTTGATCTGATTAAGATTGCCAAAGTAGAAATTTGCACCTGATCCCAGGTGAAACACCTACTTTAAAATCATTTTACTACTGTCAACTTGGCCTGCATTTGTAACAGATTTTTTTTTAACACAGTTTGCACAGAATTCACACTTGTATTTCTTTCCCATGGAAGGTGTGAAAGGCATGCAGTGGGTGTGGGAGAAGTAATAGGTACTATGATGGTTGAGGAGAAATACAGGGAATGAAATGGAGCATGGTTGTAACCCTATCAAGAATTAGTGGACAAAGGAGGCAGCCACCAATCAACATAGAGCGACTAAGGACAAGGAAAGAGGAGTGAGTGTACAACTCATGATAAGGTTAAGTCCTATAGGGTATATTTAGTGAAGAGTTTCCTTGTCTACTCCTTTTTTTAATCACTTGAGTTACATACATTAAATAGAACACTCTTACTTGTTGAGAATCAGCAAAATTTCCAAAATGAAGTCCAAAAGAAATTAACAGTCATTGGCAAAGGCACTTCTGTCCTACATCTGAAGTTTACTTTTCTTTTTCTACATTTACAACTTGTGAATTTGTTATTTTGTTCTGTTTTTCTACAATATTATGTGCAACTTAGAAGGCTGGAAATGATTTTTTTTCTTTATTTCACAGTATCACACTTTTTGCTGGGTTGAGATATACGATTATTTCATTATTAACAATTTTTAAGTCAGATATAATTAGTACTAAATAAATGGGATATTAACTAAAGTTAGTAATTTTAGCATTAACTTTAAGCACACCCATACCTGAATGGCTTAAAGAATGTGTCTTTGGGATAGCTTTTAAGTGCCTTAAGTTTTGCTAGGGCCAAATAGACAGCAATAATTTCTTTTCTTACAGTTACTATACCAATCCTGTATTTTGTAGTGGTTAGTGGAAATATATTTTAGTCTGTTCAAGGCTCTTGTGTGTGTGTGTGTGTGTGTGTGTATCTGTTGTTAACCACCTGGTGATAGATAGATAGATAGATAGATAGATGGATAGATAGATAGATAGATAGATAGATAGATAGATAGATAGATAGAGGTAGTACCATTGTGATATCTATCTATCTATACATATACAGAAAGGCATATGTGACTGTGTGTGTATGTGTGTATGCCTATGAAAATTACTCACATCATCACACCATTTTTTCCTAATGCTCATGGAATCAGTAAAGGTAATGTTTGAAGGAGTCTCTATAACTTCAAGATTTCAATGTTCTTGAAACATTCAAAGAGGCATCCAAGAACTCTCTTGATCAACTTCATGGCTAGATCATTCAATCACTTATTTTTAAAAATTATAATGCTCTTTGTTCCTTTCTTCCATACAATGGGCATGAAAGATAAATAGGGAGAATGGCATATTCAGCAGTAAGCAACAAAATTTCCAAATAAAGTAAGAAAAAAATGAGATGAAGCTAAAAAAATTCATCTAGAAATGACAAATTTGAAGTTTTCTTATAAAGTTTATAGAAGCATGTCCAATGTCTCTATCCCTTGGTTTTGATGACTCCTAGGCTTTGGTCATTTATAAATTTGAGTAAAAGGGACATCATATTTTTTTTAAATGCTACAGTTATAATTTATTACCTATTTCCAAAAAATTTCATGTAAGTAACTAAAGTTGGAAACTATATGAATTTCAACTATTGTTTCCATTGGGAATATAATATTGAATACTAAAACAATATCCCAATCTTTCTTTAGTGTAACTCTGCCTTTAGCTTAATGCTAATTTAGCCTTTAAAGAGTTTCAACTATATAGTGGTTATAGACCATATTTTTGCTTTATATTTGTTGTACTCTAAAGCTTTCTGCAATGAAGGACAAGTGTCTACGTGTGGCACAATTATATGATTTTATATCCTAATGAAGCAATCTTGATAACTTTCAAAATAAGAGAGTGATGGAGCCTCTTATTATCCCTGGTCATCTACTTATTTATTCCATTTAATCTGGCACTGTTCTGAAAGTTTAACTGTTAATTTCTAATGTCTAAACAGAAGTCTTGCTTATGAATGTTTTCAAAAATAAAGTTGAAATTGGTTTGCACTGGACCAACACTGATTCACTAATTTAATTCTGTATCCCTTCTTTGGGAGCTGAATATATGTGTATCCATCACATATAATTGCAAAAAGGGAAATCTGGAATTAAAACACCTGGAAAGGTCATTTGGTTTAGTTCCTGATCCCAGGTGCAGTACCTTGTTTAAAATATCATTTCTGTACTGTCAACACGGCCTGCACCTGTAGCAATTTTTTTTTTAATTTATGCAGTTTGCATAGTATTCACACTTCTAGTTATTTCCCACTGAAGGTGTCAACAGCAATCTGGTACAACAATGACTTGTATTTAGTAACATAGCACTTCCACTGTTCTTGAAGAATAGTAAAGTCTCCTACTTGTTGCATTGCAGCTCTTCATTCTGGGTTTTGGATGCACTACATTTGTAGGATGGAGATTTCACTAAAGGAAACTGATTTCTTTCCCTGTTACAGCATTAAAAATTCACACCACAGTCACAGCCAGTGACATGTAAAAAGGTCTGTGCCCAACCATGGCTGACACTAAACATCAATCATTATTCCATCTGGAATTGAACATGCAGTATTAATCATTGAGAGAAATCATGTGCATTTTTATAACATGAATCAAAATGAGTTTCTTAACAAATGTCATGCCAAGAACTTGCTATAATAAAGATGTGTGTCTGGTACTATTCTGCTGCTGTTCAGACTGTCTCTCTGTCTCCATCACTTTCTCACTCATTTTTCTATCTGTCTCTGCTTCTTTCTCTCTGTCTCTTTTACTTTGCCTTTTTTCAGTCTCTTTCTTTCTCCATATATACAACCATTCCCACTCACACAAAGAGCCTCCCAGGATTACAATACTTGTAATAGTGACGCATTATAATTTGGAATTGAAAGCAATAGGAAAACAGATACTGTTATGTAAAAGAATATAAAATATATATGAGTATATGAAAGTAGAGAAATGTAGGGGTTGTAATTAAGTTTATTATTCTAACCAGAGAGACAATAGTACAATATAGGAAAAAGTTAGCAGCATTAGCAGAATAAGACTGCAGACACTACAGAATTGTTTCATCTGGAAGGAATTCAAAATGTAAAAACTACTAAGCCTTGCTGCATTTGAGAAGAGTATTTAATAGGAATTTTTATAACTGCAGTGCCTTTTCTTTGAAGCATAAAAAAATAAAACAAAATGGATCAAGTGAGTTTTGCATAGAATTCCAACTAGGAAAAAAAAAGATTTTGCTAAAGATATGATATAATACTAAAATGTCCAACCGCATTTGTTAACAGGCCTATTATATCTTTCACATGATAGAATACATTTTATTGGCAACTGCAGAGAAATGTATTCACTTATTGTCAATGGCATAGAGAAGTATTACATTAAACTGGGACAAGGGCATAACCCTAATCATTGTTCAGTTTTGATTTTGAAACGTCCACCCTTCTGGTTAATGCCACTAGAAAAAAAAAATACTCCAAGCCACAAAGACTTTCTTAAAGAAAGAAAACTGGCATAAATAAAGGCACTGCAAGGACACATGTACCCTGTGATAAATGTTCACCTTTGGTGAAATGTGTAATGTGTTTTGTAACTGTTTTGGACTTCTGTGAACTTTGAGGGTCACTCTGATTTTGAGCTCATGACAATAGTTCTTGGCAACTATAAAATATGGATGTGAATTGCCAAGACTTCCAGACCTATTTATGGAGGGCTTTAACTACCCTCTAACACTGACTTAATGAGTACCTTCAGAAGATAGGAATAGAAACGCTTCATTTCCTTCCTCAAGCCCTTCTGCTTCTGGCCCTTAAATACTTAACAGGTGGATGGTAGCAAGGGATACAGAAGCAAGACCTAAAAGGAGGAATTTATGTTCAGTTTTAAAATATTTAAAAAATACTTCTACAAGCATCTGATTAATTTGAAATACCTTTGTATGAAATAGCGTTCAGTACAAGTGTTAAATTTATAATTGATGTTTTTCTAATGACTTCCAGGTTCTTGGTCAAATTTCACTTCACCAAAAAGTTTATTTTATGATTGAGACTTAGAGAAATATCATTGTTAATTTTTTGATGACCAACAGTCATGTTTCAACTTACATGAAAGGATAGGTTTTAATAGAAAACCCTCGCTAGTATTAGGTTTCCTACACAATTCATAGTTTCTTTTACCAACTCTTCTTGAAGATTTTACTAGGACATAGCAGTGCTCTAATGCCAAATGCTTGTGTCTCATAGATGAATTGATTAGTGTCTGTACAATACATTTAAAGTGATCTCCTACAGGGTTCATAGTTCATCCTATATTGTTTTCATCCAAGAGTTCAGGGTATGTATATGTAGGTGTTTTTTGTTTGTTTGTTTGGGGGGAGGTGATAAGAGAAGGGAGATACTGAGCAATGTAAGAGCAACAGATCCAAAACCACAAAAGAACTTCTGACAAATTGATTTAAAAAAAAGGTTGTGTCACATTTTCTATAAATGACTTGGAGTTTTCAAACCTAGCTAAATTTTTGACCCTAACGCCCTATACTCCACTTTGTATCTGCGGTTCTGTCTGGTGTAAACTCTACAAAACAAAATACTCCTCCCAGGATAAGCTCATAACTTCTAATGTCGACACCATCCTGCTCTCTTAATCCTGGGTACTGCTTCCCACAAGCTCCTCTCTCCCCTGAAAAGCTTTCTTTATGGAGGGCAGAAAATGAACTTTCAGTTCACTTTACTTTGCATCTGCTCATATACCTGGTTTCAATTCTATTAGAGAAGATGCCCTACCATTCCCCTGTGCCAAGTACCCCTTTACTATGTCCCACTCCTTTCCTGCCTCTGAGTGTTGTCATCTATCATTAGACTGTAAGCTCCTTGAGAACAGGGATTGTATTTCTTTTTAAAAATTTATATCATCAGTATTTAGAACAGTGCCTAAAACATAGTAGGCAACTAATAAATGTTTATTAAATGTAGTTTATTATCTTGAGCAAGTTCTACCCTATGAATAGAAAAATCAAGAGAGTTTTCAGTCTGACTCAGACTAAAGTAGTTCTGCCTAAACAATTCTATTTCTAAAATGAAATAGGAGATAGGTGTAAATAATCGAAACAAAAATGTCCTCTGACCCTAATGACTCTCCAACAAAAAGCAAAATCCTTTTTCCTTCTCTTCATGTTCTCTAAACAAATATGTTCAGCTTACGTGAGCCTTCACCTTTGCTCTCAGTGACTTTAGCAGCACAGAGGGGAAGAGAAAGATTTTTGGGAGAACATAACAGCTGCATGATTATTGTAGGATGCACTTGTGTCACGAATCATTTATGTGAGGATCATGGCATTTTGCCACCAATGGATTCATAAGTCATATGTATCCATTTCCAAGAACTGCAAAATTTCCTTGTGAAAAATTCATCCAACACAAAACCTTTTCTTTTTTCATCTAGTTGATCCTTAAGTGACAATTGATTTGGAAATTATTTAGTTATACTCTTAAAAAACATTTATAAACAGTTATTTCTGACAATAAGGTATGCTATATATTTTCTTTTATTTTTAAAAGAAATGAAACATAAATTAACCAGCAAGTTTTGGAGGAAGGAACTCATGTTGAGAATAATCTGTGCTGATATCCTTTCACTGTTAAAGGGTAAGGAGGAGAAAGCAACTCCACCACAACTATTTAAACAATTATTTGTTAATTGCAAATAGTTGAAAATGACTCCTATTTCTGACATAGAAAGAAAAATTACTGCATCACCTACAAAAAAAGTCTTCATTGCCCATATGAAAACAACCAACGTTTAGGAAGTTCCTGCTGTGAGCAAAGTACTCTGCCAGGTATTATAAGGAGATAGAAAGCTTCCATAAACATACAACCCCCTTCCCCATGGAGCTCACATGGCTATTCTATGGAAAGGGGAGGGGAGGAGAGGAGAGGAGAGGAAAAGAGAGGAAAGGACAGAAGAGGAGGAGAGAGAAAGGTAGGGGAGGGGAGGAGAGAGGTAGAATATGTGCCACAATATGTGATAAATCACAAATTCATTAGGCAAATACAAAAGAAAATTTTATGTAAACTTTAGTAATGTGAATATTTGAAAAACATTTTTAATAGTTATCCAAAAAGTCACATGGTAGAATGAGATAAAGAGCTGACTCCCATGGGCAAGAAGCTCTCAGTTTAAGTTATAACCTGGATATTAATAGCTTTATCATTTGTATTTTCAGTGTCTCCAAACATTTAAGCCAATAAGTTGAGTTGAAGGTATTGACTGATTTGCTTTGACAGTTGGCCTTTATTTTCTGGAATTTCCCTACACCAATTAAAATATAGATTTAAACACCACTATCTCCACCCCCCAACTGCTAAAGAAATAAATATGAGTTATGTTTAATTTTTCAGACTTCGTGAGTTTTAGAAGAGTTACAAACTGGTTTTTAACCAGAAGTAGATTTAGAATACTTTGGTCCAAGTAAGCACATAATTGCTGTGGTTTCTTAGATTCAGGGAATAATTTTACCTGGTCCTTTTACATTTTTCTTGCAGTAGGAGGAAAATGCTCTTCCTAAAATTATTTAGCTAGGTAATTTAAAAGTGGAATTGTGATTTGGAATCAACTAAAATAGTACTTCAACGTACCCTAAATAATTTTAATGAAGATGGGATCAATATATATCATGCTAAGATAAAAAGGTAAGCATGCAGAAAATGGGAAGATTTGAATGTTTTGAACTCATACTATTTGGTTCACCAGATGGAGTATTCATATAGAAAGTCTGCCAATTTGTCCTAGATTCATCCTTTTCCATTAAGGGGAATGTTCTATTTGGCAATGGTGCTCAGTTTTCTAATGTGTGTTTAAAGAAAAAAAAAAAACCTATTCTGTGGGTGAATTTGAATAAAGCACAGTTTTCACACTTCAGGTTGGTTAATGAGGACCAGATTTGAATGTTTATAAAGGAAAGGGAAATCTGGAAATGCAAAACAGCAAAAGGAGCCAATTGCCATGGGTTACTGCAGGTTAATTGGCATCTATTGTCTGGAGATGAGTCAAACAGGGAAAGAATTTGATGCCCAAATATTGTATTTTCATTTACATTTTTATTAAGACTTAACTAAAACAGAAAGAGAATCATCAACATAAATTGATATGATATTTACAAAGGAGGCAGAAGAAAATTAGTAAGAACTCGAAAAGGAAAAGAAGGACTTTATGTTTATGTTTTATTTGATTTTATTTTTTCAAACACTAAAAGTATCTTTTAAAAACATTCATAACCTTAAGGATATTGGGTGAGTTCAAACGGTCTTTGGATATCAGTATTGTTTTAATGTAGAAAAGATACAGCATACTTATCTCCAAATGGAGACCAGGGAGCCCCAGAATACACAAAGTCATGGATTTTAGTGGTTCAGATCCTTCAATCAGTCATTCAAAATATAAGTAGTGCCTCAATCACACCCTACTGTCTTTCCATCTGGTCTAAACCTTCCTTTTTTTCCTTAAGCCAATTATACCATCCTGCTTCTTGCTCAACACACACATGATCTCACCAAATATTTCATGTAAAAGTTGAAGCAATCTGTCATGAGCTTCGTCTTTTCCTCACCTCTCCACTCAAAATAACCGCAATGTCATTATCTATTTTCCCACCTCATCATCACTTCCCAAACCCTTCTGATGTATATTTGAAATATTCCCCTCAATGTCTAATTGTCTTGATAATAGGTTCTAGTTAAGGAATTCTAGTTGGTAGAGGTGAGATGAGGTGCATAAAGGGGAAGAAACTATTTTGCCAACTCTGATATTCCTAATGGATTGTTATCTCCTTGGCTTTATACAAGTGGTCTTCACTGAATCCACCTTGGAAAGTGCTAGAATGGAGTTCAGACCCTCTGGAACCATATGTGTCAGAACTTACTTGGAATTTTGAAGACTATACTTTCTCATTATGGATCTTACTCAGTACAGACATACTGTATTATATTTTGAATTAATTATTGCCCTCTGTAAACAGATTATTGCATCATTTGAGGCAGTGTATAAGACAACTGACTGCATTTGCATTAAGAAATAGAGAATATAGGTTCAAAATTAATTATTCTTATAGGAAATAAATTTTGTGCTCAGAAAATTTGGCTTATGCAACATGAGTTCATCTAATTGAATGATTTCATTTTAATAGAAATGATTTTCATTCAGTTACAGAATGAAAGTACATTTCTAAAATTCATTTATATCTAGATAATGTTACAAAGGCTCAGATTTCTTTAGAGGACATGCAATAAAATGTAAAACATAGATAAGTACACGGTGTGACGAGAAAGTCATAATTCCAAGTCAAGTGTGATGAGTTTAATTTTTTAAAATTCTTTTCAGGTAAGTGTCATGTTTGTTGTATGGCATGTCATAGGACCCTATCAAAACCGAATCTCTTTAAAAGCAATAAATGTTGTGTTTTTCGTTTTAGGATTTTTTGTTTTTGTTTTACCATTAGATGAATGATTTTTTTTATAGACTTCTTTGGCAACCTGGTGAAACCTATGGAAATGGCTAAATAAAGTTTTTAATTGAAAAAGATACAATATTTAGGAAACCAATGAAAAAGGAGATCGATCATTTTTAAATAAAAATGTATTATTCCCAATCCCAGTTCATGAACCCACTACAATCTCCATATACCTCAGGTAAATGATCTCTGCCTTATTGGTCCAATAGAACATCTTCCATTTTCCATGGGGCAGAATGCTGGGGAGAACTGGAACTGCAGCTTCTCTATAGGGAATTTGCAGTGTGGATCCTCCCTCTATCTATGCTAAAAGCAACTCATATGTAACACACAATGAACTAATTTTGTGAGAGTAGAGTGAGTAAAGGCAAGAAATTACTAGAAGCCTAGAAACTGAGTCTGAAGAAATTTATAGGGCAAATAAGAGCATTTGAATAATTATCCTAGCAACAAATAAAGAGCCTCTGGAGCATCATGAGGAAGTGGATGACACGGTTAGACCTATGCTTTAGAAATATTTGGCAGCTGTAAAAAGGGTGGACTGAAGAGGGGTGAGAATGGAGGTTGAGAGATCTCTTAGGAAGGTAATGAAGGCTTCACATGGAATAGGAAAATGAATGAAGAGAAGAGAATGGTTGTAAAATACATTGTGGAAATAGAACGAATAAGACCTACTCAGTAGCTGACTGAATATTATGAGAAAGAAGTATTAAGGACTACTACAAGATTTTGAACCTGTATGTCTTAAAGGATAGTGGCAGCCTCAGCAGAAGTTAGGAGTGGGGCAGGGATTGGGAGAAAGATATAATCATGTTCTGTTTTGGACACCTTAGGTATGTAATGTCTATGGGACATTAAATTAAAATGCTGATTAAACAGTCAGTAATAGAGACACTGGGACTAGAAAAACAGATATTTGAATCATCTGCATAGAGATTATAGTTGAACCTGTGGATCCCAATGAGATTATGAAAAGAATTTAGAGGAAAGAATAGGAGAGTTTTAGGGTATAAAACATTGTAGAAGAGGTGGGGCAAGATGATAATTCTTCAAAGGAGACTGAGAAGGAGCAGGTACACAGTTTGTATGACTTTGATCACTGCAGCCTTTAAAAAAACAGGCAATCTATTCACATTTGCTGTGAAATCTAATAAAAATAAGTGATATAAAATCATTTGGAGCAATAGTGTGCTGGTAAATGTTTAACAACCAGTTCTCTGAACAAAATGTATACTGTACATACTTTTAAGTTTGATCTTCATTATCAATTTTATCTTTGTTCTTTAAGGTCTAGGCAATCAACAAAACAATAAACGAAGTCCTTATTTGTAGCATTTGCTTATTTCATTTCTAAAGTTAAATTCCCCACATTGAAAATTTAACTATCATCTTTCACTATTTACTCTAGTTGGCTCTAGCATACTCCTGTTTTGAAATAAAAGTGAACAGAGAGGTTATATGAGCCTGGGGAGACTAGGTAAGCTAAAGGTATTGGAGTAAATTCATCTATTTTGAGGCAGTGGATAGAATGCTGGGCCTAAAGTTAAGAAAGAGCAGTTCAAATTTGAGCTTATACAGTAACTAGCTGTATGACCCTGGGCAAGTCTCTTAACCCCTGCCTATAACTGGAGAAGGAAATGGTGGAGTCCTCCAGTATCTTTGCCAAGAAAACTCCATGGAGAGTTGGTCCCTGGGATTGCAAAAAGTTGGATATGACTGAGCAACAACAACCATTTTTCTTAGGATGTGCTCTGCTCCCCTATTCACTTCTCATTCGCTTATGGAGCACCTGAAAGAAGAAACCAGATGCAGCAGTTTTCTGGTTATAAGAAAGTGACAGAAGACGTGGGGAAGGTAATAATTTTTATTTTCACCTAATGTGAAATGAAATT
Organism: Pseudochirops corinnae; assembly: GCA_028646515.1. NCBI lineage: Eukaryota > Metazoa > Chordata > Mammalia > Diprotodontia > Pseudocheiridae > Pseudochirops > Pseudochirops corinnae. The sequence goes on from CM053587.1 coordinate 190,644,972, forward strand.
CCCAATTCTTTCCACCCAATAGCTAGGCTATTATTTCCAGAATCTTAAATCATATTTGTACTTGGAGGGGAAAGGGGAAGCTTTGAAGGGGGTTGCTATGTCTCTCCTTCCCCCTTTTCCTTTCCACCTTAAGAAGAGTCCTGAATCAGGACAAATTGTTAGCTGAATGAAGAGAAGCTGGCAGAACGGAAGGAAACCTTGCAAACAGAGACACTGGGGATTTCATTTGGCTGCTCTTAAAGAAGTTTTGAAAAGTAGTGCTGCCCATGGGGATCCCAACCACCCACAGAACTGGGACTGGTTTGCAGAACACAAAATGTTGAGTCAGAGTCCAAACTGTTGATTCCAAATCAAAACAGTGCATTGTAGATTAATATTGAGTCTACTTAAATAATGATGTGAAGATGCTAATCAACCAGTATTCAAAGATGGTCTATCAAAAGGATCATATTTCCCTTTTGTTAGCCCCAGATAATTGTATCTAAATAAAATTCAGTTCTTTGATTGAGCTTTACAGTTAACAGCAAATTAGATATAAGTGTCACTGGCAAATTTGTATGAAGGAGCTTGAACTGTCAATTGTTTACCAATAGGAAACATGACAATTGCTTAGTTTATCATCCTCTTCTGTTAGAAAGGGACATCTAAAATCTCAAGGAACCCTATTGCCATTAAACTCTGGGAAACAGCTAACCTCCGTGTTTGTTATCTGAGTCTATATTTTCAGCTAAGTTCTCTCAGCCTCTCTGCTCTGTATAAGAAGCTAGACTGACTTCTCGCTGACTGAACATCTAAGGACCAAATTTAGCCTTTCATGTCTTGACAAAATTTCCCAAGGTATTTTCATCATTAGAACAATCATTATTTTCTCCTCTTTTTCCTCTCTTCTGTGACACTATCCTCCACAGGCTGCCAGTCTAATAAAAAACAAAATTCACTTTCTCTGAAAAAAAGACATTCTTCTCTCTTTCCCTCAAATTGCCTTTGAGCTTTCTTTGAGGACTTGTTATGTCAGCATTCCCCAACACTAGATAACTATACCTGACATTATTCTTTGAGCATGCAACTAACACACCACTAATTCCACCTCTTCGGGCATAGGGAATAAACTGACAAAATTTATTTGTAGTAGTATGTCTAGTCACTGGATGAAAGACTACATATGGATAAATTACAAAGGGATATGTAGGCTTGTTTTCTGTTATCTGCATGTTTAAATGTTTATCTTAGATTGTAAAGGCCTGATAAGGGAAAATTAAAAGGAACAGTACATTCCTTGTGAAGTTGGCCTACTGATTAGTATTAGGCTCTAACTGACAAGTGACTCCATATTTGATGACTAATTCCTCCATTTATGTAATGGGAAGTTCCTATGCACCCAATATATTGTGTGACCCTAGTCAAATCACTCAACCACTATCTGTCTCAGTTTCCTCAATTGTAAAATGGGAATAACAATGGGACCCACTCCCAGAGTTGTGAGGATCAAACGAGATAGTATTTGTAAAGTGCTTAGCACAGTATCCAGGATGAAGTAGGTGTTTGCTAACTGCTTCTTGTCCCCACTCTCTTATAATATTGCAAAGGTATAAAGCTCTAGTGATTAAACTTGTGTCATCAACAATAAAATAGTAGGGGAGTGTAATGGGAATGGAATTTAGAGATGACCCTGTATTGACTTGGTTTTTGGGTTGAGTATTAAAACCCAGAGTTTGTAAATCCCACTTGTGGGATGGACTTGTTGACGTGAAGAAAGAGGGCTGAACTGGGAGGAGCCATGAATTGGGAGAGAGGCCCAAGCCTAGAGAAGGCCAGAAGGACTTTGGGAGAGAAGTATCCAGTATTGTAGAGCCTGAGGTGCTGAGAGAAAGACTACTAAGAGCCCATTGGAGCTGCCCAGGACTTTTGAGAACTGCCATCCAGAGCTGCCAAGAACTGAGGAGGCATGTCAATGATGCTGGTATTTTGTTTGTCTGTTTTGATGTTGTTTTGCCAGATTCACCTGCTGGTAAAGGACAGTGCTGCTGTTGTAGAGGTCCTGGAAACTTGCTGTTGGTTCAGAAGTCCTGAAGGAGGATTTTCCTGTTGTATGTTTATAGAAATCCTGGAAGAGGGCCTTGCTGATGTTTTCAGGGGTTCTGGGACTGTTCTACAGGCAGAGAGTTACTTGATAAGGACACTGCCTTTGGCTTTGTTGAGCCTTGTCTCCCCGGGAACTGAGATTGCTGAGAGCTTACCTAGAGTGAGGATGAAAGATGGGCCTTTCCTTGGGTTTTCAATGCTGAGATGATATCTTCACCTTGTTGTAACTTAAGGGTGGACGGCCTTTTGTGCTCTCCTGCCCCTTTTGAGAAAGTGCTTCGTGTTAATGGATGGTATCGTAATTCAGTAGTGTCCGGGGGGGGAAACCTTTGGCCTTTTTGTGCTCTGTGACTAACTAAATGAATGTACTTTGCTTATGATTGGAAACTATTCTCTATTTGAGAAGAGACTAAATGAATGTATTGCCCAAGAGTGGGCTACTTTGCCTACTGATCCAGGGGTGGAATACCTGGACCTTGGTACTTTGCAAATGCATTGAGAACTTACTTGCTAAATGAATGAGTTACACCATATTTTGACTTTCTCTGTTCTGTGAATGTTTTGGTGAATGAATGGGGTTTGCTATGCTGATAATCTGAACCTTGGAAGTTGCCTTTGCTTGGCATTACAGGGAGATGTTTGAGACTTTCCAAATTTCTTCCAAGGCCTTTTCCAAATACACTACTATGATTATATTTCAAGAAAAAAATATCAGTGTGGATAATCAATAACATTTTACATGAAAATATATCTTTATATATGCATTAATATTTAAATACACACACA
>CM053587.1:190648339-190679095 GCA_028646515.1 Pseudochirops corinnae
CAGAGGCTCTGGGTAGGTCACTCTTTTCAGCCCTGCTGTGGGACAGCAGGGCTCCCCACACATACATACATACATACATACATACATACATATATATATATATATATATATGTATATATATATATGTATATATATATATATACATCATGCATAAATACAAAACATTGTTTTGTTTTTCCTAAAGAACTCATTACATAGAAATATAGACTTAGTTGCCTTAAATATTTTAAACATTAAAATAAAATGTAACTATAATTTCCAAAGTAGTTGAGATCTGATAAAATTGAAACAGGGATTCCTACAACACAAGTCTAACCTCATTACTTCTCTGCTCAAAAAGTTCTAACAGTTCCTTATTTTCTTTAAAATATAAATTTCTGAAGGTGTAGCTAAAATGGCAGAAAGAAAGCAGTTACTTTCCTATGATCCTCCAAGAATTCTGTTGCTAAAACTTTAAAAAGTGAATTTGAATGGATTTTAGAGTGATAGAACGCATTGGGAGACAGAGTATGGCAGATTCCCACCCCAGGAAAGTGCCCATGTAAGTCTGGGCAGGGGGAACACAGAGCACACAGGGGCTACACCAGCATGGATCTGAGAGCAGACTACAGAAGAGTGAGAAGGAGCTTCAGCCAGTGGACTCACCCACCCCAAGGGTGATTCTCAGCTGTCTCAAAACAGGACAGAAGATCATTGGAGCTGTGTAAGGGAAAACAGAGGGCCTGCAGAAGGGACAGCCGTTTCTCCTGGGGCTACCAGCCCTCTGCCTGGATGTTTAAAAATCACAAATCTGAACTTCAAGGACTCAAAATGGCAGAATAAACCTAGTTACTGTGATTCCCCTTCCCTGATCCAGAAAATCCAGAGATAAATGTCGCACCAAGAGTAAAATCCTGAATAAGTGGAAACAGCTTCAAGTTTGGGAGTCACTGAGGAAGAGGGAAGTGAGGCAGTACACAGTCTAAGCCCAGGGGAGTGGAGCCAGGAAGCACTAATAACACAAGCCCAATTGTGCCTTAGCACCACCAGGGGAATTTGCAGACACCAGCCCTGCCAGCCTCTAGCTACTGAGCCTGCCTAAGCTGTAGCCCAGAGACACAGAGGTAGCAACCTGAAGTGGCCAGACCACTCTCCCCAATAGATAATTCTGTTAGCAACAAATTAACTCAGGGGAAACACTGAGAATCCTCACCTTGGCCTCAGTCTAGATCAGTGATTCTCAACCCATGTGTCGCAACCCCTTTGAGAGTCAAACAACCCTTTCACAGGTGTCGCCTAAGACCTTCGGAAAACACATATTTCCAAAGGTCTTAGGAACCGGGACACCACTCCTCTATTTGTCTCCAGGCGGGTCTGCCCACATGCAGATACGCCCACATATGAGTATTAAAGGGTTATGGCATTACAGAGGTTGAGAACCACTGGTCTAGATACTCAGAGGCTAAAGCTCATGAAGTTAACAACCAAATCCCTACCTCCCAGCCTGAGAAGCGCAATACTTCTGCACCCCAGAAGCAGATATCCACTCTAAGAATTCAGAACATAGGCAATCACAATGGGGAAGAAGGAATCTGTGAGATCTAGAACCAGACAATCTTTCTATAATGAGGAAGAACAACCAAATTCAGAGGATAACATGGACTCTATTCTCACACTAGAGACCACAGAAGGAGAGATGAATTGGTCTCAAGCCCAAAAAGCATTCTTGGAGGACCTCAAGAAAGATTTTAAAAACAAAATCAGAGAGGAGATAAATTTAAATCTATAGTGACCAAAATGGAAAAAAAAAAATCTCACTGAAGAAAATAAATCCTTAAAAAGTATAATTGGACAACTATGTTGGAAGGTTCAGAATCTAACTGGAGAAAATATCTACCTAAAAATGAAAACTGAACGTATGGAAAAGGAGTTTCAAAAACTGATTGAGGAAAATAATTCACTGAAAATTGGAATCAGTCAAATTGAATCTAAGGGCCCTATGATGCATCAAGAGTCAGACAAACAAAACATAAGATTGAAAAATTAGGAGAAAGTGTAAAATATCTCACTGGAAAAACAGCTGACATGGAGAATATATCCAGGAGAGATAACCTAAGAATTATTGGTTTACCAGAAAGCCATGATGAAAAAAGCAGCCTAGACAACATCCTCCAAGAGATTGTCAAAGAAAACTGTTCTGAGGTCCTAGAATCAGAGGGTAAAATAGTTATTGAAAGAATTAACCCATGTCCTCCTGAAAGAGATCCCAAATTGAAAATTCCAAGAAATATAGTAGCCAAATTACAGAGCTACAAGGTTAAGGAGAAAATACTGCAAGCAGGTAAAAAGAAATGATTTCAAATATCATGGAAGTACAGTCGGTATTACACAGGACTTAGCAGCTTCTACATTAAAACATCAGAGGAACTGGAATTTGATATTTCGTAAGGCAAAAGAGCTAGGGCTACAACCAAGGATCAACCACCCAGCAAAATTGAGCATAATCTTTCAGGCAGGGAGATGGTCATTTAATGAAATAAAACACTTCCAGACTTTCCTGATAAAAAACCAGAGCTCAATGGAAAATTCAATCTCCACTTACAAGACCCAAGAAAGACATAAAAAGGTAAACAAGGAAAATACACACTCACACATTCACATACACAGATACTCACACATGCACATAATTTGGGACTCAATAACAGCAAACTGTTTATATCCCTATATGAGAAGTGGATACCTGTCAATATTGAAATATGTATAAGTATTGTGACATTTAAAAGGGATGTACATAGATAGAGGGTGTGGGTATAAGCGAACTAATCTGAAGATTTTAAAATGTGGTACTGATACCTAAATGAGGAAGTAAAAAAACAAAGAAAGAAAATTATAGACCCACCTCCCCCATGAATATAGATGCAAAAATTTTGAATAAAATATTTGCAAAAAGACTACCACAATTTATCATAAAAATAATACATTTTGACCATGTAGATAAATTCTAAATTATCCCAGGAATGCAAGGATGTTTCAATATTAGAAAAATCATCAGTATCATAGCTCATATCAACAATAAAACTAGCAGAAACCATATTATTGTCTCAATAGATGCAGAAAAAGTTTTTGATAAAATACAACATCCATTCCTATTAAAAACACTAGGAAGTATAGGAACAAATGAAGTTTTCCTTAGAATAATAGGTAGGATCTATTTAAAGCCATCAGCAAGTATTACATGTAATGGGGATGAACTAGAAACATTTCCAGTAAGATCAGGGGTGAAACAAGGATGTCCACTATCACCCCTCTTATTCAATCTGGTACTAGAAATGTTAGCTGTAGCAATTAGAAAAGAAAAAGAAATCAAAGGAATCAAATTAGGCAAAGAAGAGACTAAGCTCTCACTCTTTGCAGATGATATGATGATATACTTGGAGAATCCTAGAGATTCAAATAAAAAACTTCTTGAGACAATAAATAAATTTGTCAGAGTTGCAGGATATAAAATAAAATCACATAAATCTTCAGCATACCTATATATTTCCAACAAAGTCCAACAGCAAGAGATAGTAAGATAAACTCCATTTAAAGTTACCGTAGACATTATAAAATATTTGGGAATGTACCTGCCAAAACAAACCCAGGACTTATATGAACACAACTACAAAACACTTTGCACACAAGTAAAGTCAGTTCTAACTGATTGGAAAAAAATATCAATTGCTCATGGCTGGGTTGAGCTAACATAATAAAAATGACAATTTTACATAAAATAAACTACATATTTAGTGCCTTACCAATCAATCTACCAAAAAATTACTTTCTAGGGATAGAAAAAATAGTAATAAAATTCATTTGGAAGAGTAAAAGGTCTAGAATATCAAGGGCATTAATGAAAAGAAATGCTAGGTAAAGTGGCCTAGCTGTACCAGAGTTCAATTTGTATTATAAACTAGCAGTCAACAAAACTATGTGGTACTGGCTGAGGAATAGAGTAACAGATCAATGGAATGGATTGTGTACACAAGACTCCGTAGTCAATGGTACTGTAGTAATCTACTATTTGATAAACCCAAAGATCCCAATTTGGGGGATAAGAACTCACTATTAGACAACAACTGCTGGGAAAACTGGAATATAGCATGGCAGAAATTGGGAATAGACCATTATCTAACTCTGTGTACCAAGATCAAGTTGAAATGAGTGCATGATCTAGGTATAAAGTCTGATACTGTAAGCAATCTGGGAAAGCAAGGAATAGTTTACCTGTCAGATTTATGGAAAAGGGAAGACTTTATGTCCAAGCAAGAGTTAGAGAGCATTATAAAATACAAAATGGGTCATCTTGATTACATTAAATTGAAAAGTTTCTGTACAAACAAAGCCAAAGTAACCAAGATTAAGAGGGAAGTGGGAAATTGGGAAAAAATTTTTATAATCAGCGTCTTGGATAAAGGCCTCATTTCTAAAATTTATAGGGAATTGACTCAAATCTAGAAGAATACAGGTCATTCCCCAATTGATAAATGGTCAAAGGACATGAACAGGCAATTTTCAGAGATAGAAATTATAGATGTCTATAAGCATATGAAAAAATGCTCCAAATCACTCTTGATTTGAGAAATGCAAATCAAAACTACTTTGAGGTACCACATCTCACCTGTCAGATTGGCTAAGATGACAAAACAGGAAAGTGACAAATGCTGGAGAGCATGTGGAGAAATTGGAACATCAATGCATTGTTGGTGATGTTGTGGACTGATTCAACCATTCTGGAGAAGAATCTGGAACTATTCTCAAAGGGCTCTACATAATTGCATATCCTTTAATCTAGTATTATCACTTCTAGGGTTGTATCCCAAAAAGATCATAGAAGTGGGAGGAAGACCCGTATGTGAAAAAAATATTTATTGCAGCTCTTTTTGTGGTGGCAAAAAATTGGAAATTAAGGGGATGTCCATCAACTGGGGGATGACTAAACAATGTGTAGTTTATTAATGTAATGGAATACTATTGTGCTATAAGAAATGAGGAGTAGATGGATTTCACATTTACTTGGGGAGGCTTGTATGAACTGATGATAAGTGAGAAGAGCAGAACCAGGAAAAATTTGTACACATTTACAGACAAAACATATGTGTGACAACCAGCTTTGATAGACTGGACTCTTTCTTAACAATGCAAGTTTAAACACAATTCCAAAAGACTCAGGATGGAAAGAGATATCTACATTCCGAGAAAGATCTAGAAAGAACAGAGTTTAAATTCAGAATGAAGCAAACTACCTGCTCTCTTTCTTTTTCATGTTTGGTTTTTTTCTTCTGTCCCATTGTTCATTCCATTGGTTACAACCTTTCTTTACAACAAGACTAATGTCTAATGTGAAAGTATATGCAGATTCTATACTTGATTTCATGCTACCATGGCGTGGAGGAGGGGAGAAAATTTTAAACTCAAGGGATTATGGAACTGAATCCTGTAAACAAAAGTAGCCAAACAAATAAATAGAAAGAAAGAGAGAGAGAGAGAGAAACAAAGAAAGAAAGAAGAAACAGAGAAACAAAGAAACAAAAAAAGAAAAGAAAAAGTATAAGAGAATCAGAAAACAATATATAAATTCCTCTGTTTGATATTAAAAGCCCTTCATGATCTATGTTTACTTACATGTTGTTTTCCTCATTATTTAAATTCATTGAGGATAAAGTCTAATTGATGTTTGTTTGCCTTTGTATCTACAATGTTTCCGTAACACAGTGCTTGCCACATAGTCAGCACTTAATACCTCCTTGTTAAATGACTAATTAAAAAAATGAAAGCTCTTGACTTGGTGACCTGTAAGGTCTATTCCACCTATAAAATTGGGATATTACCAGAACAATAAGCATCCCATATTTTAATGTGCATTAAGTTTGATCATATCATTTTCATCAAGAAATCTGACATAGTAACTATTATTCACCTCTGAAAACTATATAAATTTCAATAAAAAGTACTGATTTCACCTTCAAGTACAATAATATCGAAATAATTAACTCTCCTTTGTCTATCAAGGTACATTAGTAGGCTCTATCACTTACAGGATCATCAATCAGATTTTGATGAGAACCAATAACTCAGCAGACTTATACAGTGTGTTCAGATAACTGCCATATTTTTTTTTTTTTTGGAAAGAATTGAAGTAGAGACATGAAGCATATTCAAGTTTTATCTAGGTGCCTAGGTAAAATGGTGTCTTAATGACACCATCCTTCAAATTTCCCTTGATCTAGTTTTCTATATCCCAGGATCTAGTGGTTGCCAAAAATAGTTTTTTCAAACCAGTGAAATAATCGGTCTGGTTGTATACATTGCCTCTTTCCCAGTTATATTGTGTCTCCTTGCAGTCTGCATTGTTCCCCTATGTTCCCAGTGCTGGACTCCGCTCTGTGTGAAGTCATCACTGACCTGCATTACATACCCTTTCAACAAATGAAAGGGGGAAATGTAGATAGATGGATAGATAGTGAGTTTGGAATAAACCAAGCCAATTGGGGGAACATGGAAAATCTGACTTGTCAGGTCTATGGATCAGGGTTGAATGTATGACAAAACAAAAGATAGCAATCATTACAGTAAGTCATGGCTTTGATTTATTTCAGGACTTGACAAAAGTAAAATATGCCAGTTTACTAAGAAGGATGGGGAATTTATTTCTAATACAAAGTATGAAAATATTTACATATAGATATGAAAAGCAAAACAGGACAAAAACAATGAATAAATTTTCGCCCAAATTCTGACATGACCCTTAAAGAAAAGCTTCATGTTTTCAAACAAGGAGTTTGCAAAGAGGGTTGGATTTGGACCTGGTTGGCACTAAAGAGCAATTTGTGTTGAGAGATAGCATAGGAATGGTTCCTTGAAGAATACAACCAGAGATGTGTTGGAGGCAATTCATACCGATTTCTGAGAGCTGACTGTTAAATTTTCAGTGTGAACCTTAAGACCTCAGAAATCTACAAGGCTACAAATTAGGGCTTGATTTATTATTTTGTTGATTGGCTAGACTTAAGAAAAGGAGAGAAAAGATTAACATTGCAGATAAAATTTAAAGGTGTGTAGTTATTAAATTGTTAAACACTTACCAGTACTCTCCTATTTACCTTTGTAAAATAGAAGAGGCGAGGTAGGGAGGAGCACCAATTATAAAGGACTTCAATTCCACTCCATTCAGCAACCATTTCTCAAATGCCTAACAGGTGGAAGGCTGTATGCTAAGTAGAATAATTCCATTCATATCACTAACCCAAGAACATCTCTGGGTTAAAAAAGAGTATTGCAATTAAAGGTCATAATGATCAGAGAATCATCCAGAATAGAATTATTAGCCATTTATAAATATTTCTGTAAAATGTGGTTATTTTTTCAAAGTGTATTTGAAGGTATAAGAAGCAAGCTGTTGAACTGCAAAGGTGTCAAATGCACTTTCTATATGTCAACAGGGTCAATACTCTGGAGTACAGATTGACCAAATTTAAAATGTAATTGGGAAAGATTTAACTAAATAAATGAAAATACAATACAAATTGAATAATATTCCATTTTAAAAGCAAGACAATATGAAGCCCATGGGGATCTTTATGTTACAACTGGTAGTCTGGGTTGCTATTTGAGTTGGACACCACACAGTTGTATGATAGAGAGCTAACCTTAGAATCAGGAACACCTGGGTTCGATTATAGCAGATGTCAATCTTCATTGCTAGAGAAACTAGCCTCCCCAGTGGTTTCTATATCAATGCCCTCACCATCCAAAAACATTAAACTGTGAGCTTCATTTATATATTTATAAGAAAACCAGTCACTGAGGTTGCCACCAAAAAAAAAAAGTATTAAAAATGTTTGTTTTTTTTTTTCCTACAGACTTTAAAAAAAAAAATTCAGTAGTGAAATACTGAGGCAGAAAGGGAGAGAACTGTACCAGTCATAGCAGACAGTTTCCCAAACTTTCTCAGTTATTATTATTTACTAAATGTAACAATAGTGGGAAGAAACGTAAAGGTTAAAAACAAGTACCAGTACAACAACAACAAAAAAAAAAAACCTTGAGAGATAAAAGTGTTGTTGAGCTGCTGTGTCCCAGCTGAACTCCTCCTGTGAATCCATTGCTTCTGGGGCAGAGTCTGTAGCACTGAATGTGAATACCTGCTGACTGGACCAAACAGCTGATTCACACATTTAAGATTATTCTCATTAGGCATCAAAATTTTTTCTCAAGGAAAAAAAAAAACTGTTCAAAGGCAGTGAAAACCTTGGAAAAAAAACTCTTGGAATTGAAGTATGCAAAAAAAGCTATCCTCAAATCTGCAGAAAAATCAAAGCAAAAGCCTTCCAAACAAATGCCTTTCATTCAGAGGATTCTCTAGGAACTCCAGCCAGTCACACTTGTGACCTAATGCATTTCAAAAGCAGAGGGAATTTGAGGTGTCAGTACTCAGGGGATTAAGTTACATTTCCCTTTTTTTTTTTTTTTTGAGTCAAGAACTTCATCCAAACTAGCAGGAACTGTAATGCCTTAGAGATCGCTGTTTGTTCCACTTGAATTGTCATTGTCACTTTGCAATCTGTGTTCTGCCTTTGCCTCCTTCCTCAAGTTCTCCCCTAATTACCACATTCATTACGTTTAGAACCTTGTTCTGTACCATAAAGGTGATGGTCCCTCTGCTTGTCCAGCTAACCAAATCAAATTTGACTCTGTCAGAGACCAGCTGAATTGCGTGTTGGCTGGTGACAACCAATAATAGACTGATAGACATGCTATCTTCAAAAGTTCAGCTATACTAATAGCAAGTTTGTTTTCCTGGGAAAGTAGAATGTTCAAAACAAATTTACTGTCTGCTGTCTGCTGCAGGAAGATTCAAGTCTGCTCCTTGTTATTCTTTCTAATGTGAAAACAAAGATTTTTCTTAGTAATCATTATCTTGAAGACTCAGAGCTTCCCTAGCCCTAGCCCCCTACCATTCCTCTTCTGAAGGATTACTGATAGTGAGATTACATTGAGTTTTATCCGGATCAAACCCCATAGCATTCCTGAATTGATTTAATCAAAGATGTGGAGGCTCTATTTTGTTCTGCTCAGGCTTGGGTGGAGACAGATGCTTCTGCCTAGATAGTTCAAGGCTAGGAGTGGTCTGGTATAGTTAGGGGTTAGGCGGAGGTCTGATAGAAGAAAGATTTCCTCTGTGGGGAGGTAAAACAATGATGGGTTCATATCAATGTCTGTTGAGAATATATATAGACTGGGGACCCCAATCCCCAAATAGAGCCAGTTCTGGACTGGCCCTCTTAGGGTAGTTCAGTTCTAGATTATAACTCCATGCAGTGCATGTCACCACCTTGAGAGAAATTTACAATGTGGAAACAACATTATTTCATTTGTCTTTTCTTAGAACAAACTCTGAGGCAGCTGATACTAACTAACTAGCAGGCACATCTAAACAGGAAATTTAACCTGGAATGAATCTCCAGACTAGACTTCTCACCTCACAGTTTGCATCTCCTTTGCCTTTCAATGATTAAAGAACATTTAGCTCCCTTGGGTGGCAGTGCTTTTATAACACCAATCCTACTGAATAGGGTCATCTGCTGAGGTCAGCTATTTCATTTCCTCATACTGTATTCTCTCAAGCTCTGTATTATCATGTGTCAGTTGTTTGATGTATGAAGATCAAGGTTGTGGGTGGATTTTTTAATTTGTTTTTCATTGTAATACTATTCTACCTAGGGACATTTACTACCTTTCCTGAATTTCTTGCCAAAAATATGTCTAAGGCCAGCAGCAATGCTGATGCAGGTACCACACTGGGCCATCACATGAAGAGATTGTAATGTGGATTATTCTACATTTTGAAAGTAATAGTGTTCAGGGGAATGAAGATCTGAATACTGCAGTTGTATTTATTCCCTCTTCTGAAATAATGCATTAAAGGTTCAATACATACATTTTAGAAACGCTGTATGTTGCAAACCCTTAAGCTTTAAGAAGCTGCTTCTGTTTAGAAATATAACCTACAAAGTGTCCCCTAGTTGACAGATATTAAAATATGCAGGTCTATGTCTGAAAGTATTTCCTAGAAGGCATAACACTAACTTGCATTTCCATTGACATTGAGTCATTTTTCTAAACTCAACCCAACTTTCTGTTAGACTTGTTTTTTTATTTCTAGATAATCTACATTCAACAAGTCTATTTCAGACCCAGGCCATGACCACACTGAGGTATTTAGAAAGGTAATATGGTAGAATGGATAAGGTTTTAGATCTTAATTAAGGAAAACCCAGGTTCATATCTTACCTCTATCGTTCTCTATTGGTTCTTCTCCTACCCCATCTGACTGACATTTTCCGCCCATTTCTTTTATTGGGTTATTATCTGTATTTGTCCCAAGGTTTTGATTATTCTGCACTCACACTTTGGAGAAACTCAGATTCCCACTTAGATTTCAATGATTATTCTCTGAAACTGAGTCCTTGATGTTTATACTCAGACAGTGAAACCAAATGAGATTATTAAAATAGTTCAGGTGAGAGATGATGAGACCCCAACCTAGAGTTGTGCCTTGGTGAGTGAAGAAAAGGGAATATATGAGAGATATCATGGAGATAACAATGACAAAAATTGAAACTGAGTAGATATATGGGATGAGTAAGAGCGAAGAGTCAAAGATTACAACAAATTGAACCAGATTGACTAGAAGAATGGTGGTACAAAGAATAGTAATAGGAGATATAAAAAGTCAGTGAACTTAGGGGTGAATTTAAGAAGGTTTTGGAATGGTAATGCTAGAAGATGAGAGGACATCTACCTCTGACTTAAATCTTTCCTTCTTCAAAATTTCCATATCATTATCTGAAACACTATCTTTCTAGTCATCCATGCTCTAGTCTTGGTATCATCCTCTACTGCTCTTTTTTCCATCACACATACAATTTCTTGCCAAAATTTATCATTTTAATCTTCACAAAATCTCTAACATTTCTTCACTTGTTTCTACTCATAAAGCCACCAGCCTATTTCAATTATTCATTATCTATTACTTGTACTACTATGACAGACTCTACCTCAAGTCTCTCCCTCTCTAATTCATACAAGACTACCCATAGCAACAAAAGTGGTTTTCCTGAAGTGCAAATTTTACTCGTCATCCCTTATCCAGTTTATTCCACTATTTGCTATTATGTCTAGGATGAACTACAAACTCAACTCTTTTGCATTTAAAGGTCCTTTAAAATGATCTCCCTACTTCCTGCTTTTCCAGACTTGCCATAAATATTTCTCCTCCATTCACACTAGAGTTAAATCAAACTGGTTTACTTGCTGTTGCTTTCATGGAGTGCTCAATACCCCATTTCTATGTCTTTGCATTGGCTTTCTCCATCTGTGTAATTTTGTTTCTACATTCTTCTACCTCTTTTCAGTATTTTGCTCCTTTAAGAATTCACTTCAAATATCACTTCTACAGTAAGAATTTCTTTATACCTCAGTCAAAGTGATTTTACATCACAACTGCCAGTACAAGGTTACCTTGTCAGACTTATATGTAATATAGTTTAAAATATTATGATATAGTGTGAAATTGTGATGTAGATATTGTGCTAAGTTCTAGGGATACAATGCAAAAATGACAGTCTCTGATATAAAGAAGTTAGCATTTTAACAAGAAAAAGAACATGTATACATACATAGTATAATTCCATGTGTATGTATGGATACATGCATATATAAGAAAAAATATTATATTATATGCATACATATATATATGCACACTTATTACATTATATAAATATTTACATGTGCATACATGTTGTTTTTCCTGATAAAATGTAAGCTTCTTGAGATGAGTTTCTCTTTTTTATTATCTTCCCTGCCCTCAACCAAAAATCTAGAACATAGTTAATGCTTATCAAATGTCTTTTAGTTGACTATTTTCTGTGTAACATTAAGCAAGTCATTAAACCAACTTGACTCTGTTTCTTCATATATAAAATTATAATGATTATATCTATTTTAAATAGTTGTCATGCTCATGTAGATCAAATGAGATGAAATATGAAAAGTTATTTAAAAGCATTTATATACTATTAACATATCTTTTATCATCAGTTTAGGGATGCTGTGACTCAAGTACAATTTCCACTGATGAAAATAACATATATTTGCTATGCATTATAAATCATTTGGGTACCCTATAGTTACATGATTCAGGTCTAATCTCTTACTTTACACATTATATCCAAGTTATTGTTGTTGTTGAGCCATTTTTCTGTCCTGTCCAAATCTTTCTGATCTTATTTGGGTTTTTCTTTGCAAAGATACTGGAGTGGTTTGCCACTTTCTTCTCCAGATCATTTTACAGATGAGAAAACTGAGGAAAACAGGAGTAAGTGAAACCGCAGTCACATAACTAGTAAATATTTGAGGCCAGGTTTGAACATAGAAAGATGAGTCTTCCATACTCCAGGCCTAGCACTCTATCCACTGTTCTACCTTACCTGTCAATACGGCCATATACATGAAAATGAATAAAGATATATTGAAGGGGGTCAGCTAGGTAATGCAGTGAATGGAGCACCAGCCCTGGAGTCAGAAGGATCTGAGTTCAAATCCAGCCTCAGACACTTAACAGTTACTAGCCTTGTGACCTTGGGCAAGTCACTTAACCCAAAATGCCCTGCCCTCCCCCTTACCAAAAAAAAAAAAGAGATATACTGAAGGAGGGAATATAGTACCCTAGTATGTAAACAAAATTATTGTTGAAATTCTTCATATTACCTTTTGAAAAATTTCTTTCTTTATAAATAATATTAAGATAACAGGACCATATATTTAAAACTTGAAATAACTTTGAAGGTTATTGAATTTCAATCCCTCATTTTACAAATATAGAAATTGTGGGCCAGTGAGATTAAGACACGTGTCTAAGGTTGAACAGGTTCTACATGTGGTGGAGCTGGATTATTGTTGGGGGAAGGTATAGGAGGAAGAAGTGGATAGGTAGGATGAAGGCAAATAACATTGTGATTTGTTGTGAAGTTTTCCTTGATTTGTTGTGGAATAAGTGGTGTGTTCACTGTACTGTGTAATCAGAACCTTAAAAGCTTATCATGGTAGCATTCTTCTGGAAAGCTGCTCCTGCATGGCGTTACATTATGGCATAGTCAGCAGGATTACAAAGTATAGTGCCTCTATTTGATCCAGGATCCAGGATCCATGGTCATTTAGATTGAAATTATAAGACCAAGGATCCTGGAAGGGTGGAATATAATGGTAATTAATTTAAATTTGATGACCTCTTTTTGTTATGTCAAGTAAGCAGGTACTTAGCCCTTAGTCAAGTCACTCTGAAAGAGGCAGAGGGTGTGAACTCTGTCTCCTGTTGCTGACATAACAGGAAGGGTTTGGCTGAAACAGGAAGCCAATTCTGTGTGTGTATGCATAAGAAAAGCCCCAGAGAGGCAAAATCAGAATTTTTCTCCTGGCTGGCTCCTGGTGGAAGAGAGCGAGAGTTTATCTCAGTGAGCATCTGGAAGCTGACTGAGAACTGAGAGAGGATTTCCTTAAGACCAGAATCTGGTAGAGGCTAAAGTTGCTGCTGAGGAGGCTACTTGGAAGGTTATGATTTCTCTGGGTCCTTGGGCAAGCCTCACTGCTGGAAGACTGAAGAAGCATAACAGGAATGCTAAAACTTTGTTTATTTGTGGCTTTGTTGATCCTTGAGTTCCCAGGAATAGAACTGCTGAAGTTTTTGAGATGTGCTGGAGCCTGTGAACTTCAGTGTGTAGAAGGAACTTCCCAGAGGACTGGGCAAGGACCTGGGAGCTGTCTGTCTCTGAATCCAGGTGACTACTTGGTGGATTCAGGTAGGAATTGGAACCACGGAATGGGATCCAGGGAATCTGAGAGACCACCCCAAGTCAAGATGAAGAAAAGGCCTCTCCTTGGATATTGAATGTGTTGATAAAATTGAAGTTTACTAGAGACAGAGGGTTCAAGGGTTTGTGTAATTTTCTCATAATTGCATTTAGTAATTAACAAAATTTAGTGACTGATTGCTAGATAAGTGACTGATTAAGTTAACCTATGATTTCCCCATGAGTGGAAGACTGACTATTGTATTTTGAGATGACTGGATGACTGAGTAAGGAGGCAAACCACCTTAGGGATACCAGATGATTGTTCTTTTGTTCTTTGTTCTAAATACTGTGACCACTTTGGTGAAAACTATATGGCCATTTTAATGTTAAGCTTTTGTGAACACTGTACTGAGATTTTCTGTAATAAGATGTAATGTTGTGAATATTGTATTGTGATTTCTTATGAATGTTTGCCTTGATTTGTTATGGAATAAATGGAGTGTTCACAATACCGTATAATCAGAATCTTAAAAGCTGTTCACAGTAGCATTCTTTTGGGAAGCTGGTCATGCATGGCATTACACCTATTCATCTTTATCTAACTAACACAGCCCTTAGAAGACTTATAACTTCCTTAGAAGAGAGAAATATGATGGGAATAAAATAAATCTAGCTTTCTCACCAAGTTTTCACTTATTCCCTTTCCCTTTTGAGAAAAGTAGATTCCTGGGCATAATTTTCAAAGGCTTGGGAATATGATAAAAGCTAAGAGCTAAAATAGGTTTCTGAACACAAGTTAGGTGAAAGCAGAACTCAATAAGTCTGAGGACACAGAAGGAAAGAATTTAGTTTTAAGTTCATGGTGTCCATTATCCTCTGGTAGAGTATAGCTAAGGGGAGGTTATTCATAAGGGGCCTGGAATCTCTGGCTGAAACAGCTATATCCCTCTCCTGCTGGGTACAATGTTATTAAACATAGAATCCCTAGGGCATGATGGGGAGAGTATTAGATGGCCCTAAAAATATCCAGATAGCTAAGGACCAAGTATAGCAGAGAAGTGAGATCTAGGGGAATATGGGACAACAAAGTGCAGACACAAGACATAACCAGGAAATACTGGCAGCTCTGTAATATCATAGGAGTAAGTTGACCTTGTATATGTACATCATAATACCATATTTCTTTGGTACATTTTCCTCAATTGAGTTATCCATGTCCACTCTTCCCATTGTACATTTATAGAGTTTTAGGATAGTGAACACATGGATATAATTTGACTTTTATTATTTTTTACTAAATTTCTTTAGTCTGAGCAGTGTGCCTTGGGGTTAACTAGTAAAAGGAAAAACATCAGTGGGAGCTCATGAAATAAAATTTAAAGAGAATTTTGACTCATAAATCACCTAGAAACAGAGGTAGCTTTCTGTGAATACTCAGCTGAGGAGGAAGAGACAGAAGCTATACTAAATACAAGTAAAAAGTAATAGGAAACTGTCTAAAGTTGATAATACCATTTAGTAGTAGCACTGGCTTCCAGTCAAACTGTGGAGCTAAATGGAGGCGGATTAATCAGCTTCCACATACCTTCAATACCAAAACCCTGGAATTTACACTGGAATGAATAATGATTAGGAAGAAAACTTGATTTCTATTCTAGTAGTGCACCAAAAGCAATTCATGCATACAATAGAGATGGGGGTTACCAGTAAAGTCAATATCAGCATAAGAAAATAATCTGGGATGCTTAGAGGAACTTATATCTAGAGACAAAAAGAGAAGAGAACTACCAAAAAGTCATGGTGGTATCAGAATCATAGATGGTGGGACTGGGAAGCCCTGGAGAGCTAACTAGGTTATCTGACTTTCCTAGCACTTTGACTTGAGATAACAACTAGAGATCCTGGAGAATTCAATGCTCTGAATATGAAAGAACCTCGGAGTTCAGCCTCCAGAGTTAGAGGTAAGCATAGGAACCCAGGTAATCTGGAGTGAGATAAATGAGGGCTGAATAACCAATCTGAAAACATAGATGGAAGATATGGGGTAGGACTGGCACAAAGACCTAGTTCAAGAATTAAAGCTGTAGAAATCAGAAAATCAAAAGAGATCCTAACCATTGTGTGTATGGACATGCATGTATACACACACATACACAAGTGTGTATATATGTATCTATGAGTGTGTATGTATATATGTATGTGTGTATATGTGTGTATACATCCACATATATACATATATGTGTGTGCATATATATATATATGTTCACATATAAACATGTGTGCATTTATGATCCAGCATAGGAAAACATAACTCCAAAACAGCAAAACAATTGCTAGGATAGACTCAAAGGAAGAATGCTTTTTTTTCTGTTTTAAGGACTAGATGAATACTTCAAAGGAATGAAGAAGATATTAAAATTAAATAAAATCTTTGGAGGAAAGGTTTGGAAGAAAAATAAAAAGCTTAGAAGAAAAAGTAGTAAACCATATTTGAGTAATGAACTACCATAAAAGCAAAACATAGTGAAAAGAAATCAATAACTCCATGAGAGGAGAAGACATATTGGAAAAATATAAAAATGTTAACATTAAAAGAAAATGTATGATATCTGACATAAAAAAGTAATCTAAAAAGCAGGTCAAAAAGAATTTAAGAATTATTAATTTTTTAAAAATCATGAAAAAAAAAGTCCTGGATACTATCTTTCAAGAAATCATGAGGGTGCTAGGTGGCTCAGTGGATATAACACAGGGCCTAGACTTAGGAAGACCTGAGTTCAAATCCAGCCTTAGACCCTTATTAACTCTGTGATCCTGGGACAATAACAGCAGCTACTTCTTTGGATTAAATGACATATTTATAAATATATCAAGGAAGGGAGGAAGGGAGGGAGGAAGGGAGGAAGAAAACTGTTAGCAAAGTGCTTGGCACATGGTAATCTCTAGATAAGTATTAGTTATTCAATATACTAAACCCGAAGGAAAGATAAAGTTAAAATACCTCCTGAATGAATCCCAAAAGGAAAATTTTCAGAAATAGCATAATCAAAATAAATTTAGTAAAAGAAAATAAAAATATTGCAAGCATTAAGAAAGTAGTTCCCAAATGCAGGCGATGGAAGGGGAGTGAGAGCACTGGCTTCTGGGCTCCGAACCTGCAGCCGGGCGGGAAGAGGGCCGACAGGAGCTATGTCCCCAATCCGGGCTCAGACAGCTGATTTGAATGAAGGTTATTCCTGGGGTGGGGGCATGGTGCGGGTGGAAGGGGCATGTCAGAGAGGAGGTGATAAATTAACAGAAAGCCCAGTCTGAGGATCAGTTCCTAGGTGTGGATTTTCAGTCTTACTCAGTCCCTTTCTCTTGAAAGATAGATGGAAAATTACTGAGATCTGTAAGAAAACCTAGAACCTTGGGAGGGTGGATGGGGTCTTTGCGTTTTTCCCCCTGAAATTCTCTCTCACTCTCTCGGTTCAGAACCAGCATTTTTGCCTTGAATTTCAGAAGAGAGTTGTCAAGCAGATTCCCAGACCCAGAGAGTAGGTGCTTTGGACAATGAAATGGAGCAGCCCCTTCCTGATGTAAAAATGTCTCACAGTAACTGAGAGCTGGTGGTAGACTTTCTTACAAACTCTCACAGAAAGGATACAGTTGGAGTCAGTTTGAAGATGAGACTAGGACTGACGCCCCAGAAGGGACAAGAGATACCTAATACTGTGAATGGCAGCCTCTCGGCACTCTGCGGACAGCCATGCAGTGAGTGGAGCCACAGGACACAGCAGCAGTCTGGATGCCCATGAGACAATACCAGTGTCTGCTGTGAAGCAAGCTTTGAGGGAGGCAGGAGATGAATTTGAACTCCAATACCAGTGGGCTTTCAGTGACCTGACATCCCAGCTCCACATCACTCCAGGACAGCTTATCAGAGCTTTGAGCAGGACACCTTTGTGGAGCTTTATGAGAATGATGCAGCTGCAGAGAGCCAGAAGGGCCAGGAACGCTTCAATTGATGGCTACTGACTGGCATGACAGTGACTGAGGTAGTCCTGCTGGGGTCCCTATTCAACCGAAAGTGACCATATGCTGAATCTACCTTGTAACCTCTCTGATCCACCCACTCCAACCCATCTTGGCCTGTACTGTCCTTACACAGAGGAACTCCACTACATGCAGCTGATGTCTATCACTTGTGGCTAAACCAGGCCTTCTCCTATGGTCCCAATCCCCTCCCCACCTCTAAGGTCCCCAGTATTATGCAGTCTGAGACACTTGGGCCCTTTTTCTGTTCAATCTCTTAAGTTCCCAAAAAGAAAAAAACAAAAACATGCAACTTCTTGAACCTCCGCCACAGTGGGGGTGCTGGCTTCCTAATAATGAACTCTGTCCTCCATCAGACTTCCTAGAGCTAGGACCTTCTCCCAACCTGACCAAATCAAGAAGGATCAAAAGAACTTATAAAAACACCCATAGAATTTTCCAGGAAAAAAAAAAGAATAAATCAACTTCATTTTTATTTTTGTGTTATGAGAATGGATAATTTTATTCCTCTTGCAGACCCTAGCATTGAGAAGGGCCAAGAAGAGATATTCTCAGGTCTGGGCCTCTACATTGTTGCTAGGGACAGATTTTCTCTCAAGAACTTCCTGCTCAAAGCAGGGGTAGGTGGCTTGCTTGTGTAACCCTATAGTTACTTGTCACAAGTTCTAGATCACCAGGTTTGGCCATCCTCAGGCACCTCTCTAAACCTACTACTCCCTCTTGTAATTCCAAAGCATGCCCCACCCACCATCTTTAGAAGTAGCCTAGGAATCCCCTCAAACAGGTGACCCAAAGTGTCTCAGGAAAATGACCTGCCCTGGCTTTGACTGTCTTGGCCAGTCAGTTGGGCCAATATCCCTTGCTGGAGTTAGTGGGTTTGCAGAAGGAAGGTAATGATGGGTGTCAATTCCACACCATTTCTGAGTCCTAAAACTGTTTAGTAGCATGCCCCACCCAGAGAAAACAGGAGAGACCCCAGAAAAGTAGCAGCTGAGAGCTGTTTACAGCTGTATTCCTTAGTCATCTTAGTTCTTGGAGATCCCAGGAGTATGTGGACCTGCTTCTCTCCTGAATCACTTTCAACCAATGCCCAGATAAACAGGTGGAACTCAGACCCAAAGGTGAAGGGGGCCCCCAGGATGCCCAGCAACACCTGGGGGTGCTTACAGAGGCTCTCAGGACCACTCTTATTTAAAGTGGCATGTTCTAGTAGAGTACTGGACCTAGCTCTGAGAAGACCCGGGTCAAGTTCTCAACTTCACCACTAAGGAGCTGTGTGATGTTGAGCAAATCAGTCATCTGAGCCTCTTCTGTCCAATGAGGTGATAGACAGACCAGCTGATCTCTAAGATCCTGAGAACCTGATTGTTTGCTTGGCAACAAGAAAAGGGGAAGGGGGAGAAGGGAGGTTGGTTCTGAGAAAGACTTGACTCCACCACACTAACTTTCCTCTCATGCCATATCCCATTTCCTCCCTGTGCTTTCAGAATCCATATTTGGGGTGTTCACTGCTTAGCCAGGCCAAGGTATTTGTCCCTTCCCACAGTCTGCCAACCTGTGACCTCTCTCATGGGTCTGAGTCTGTCCTGTAAGTGGTACCACCTTACCATTAAAAATGGTTTCCTTATCCCTGTTGATGGATCAGCCAATTCCTCACCACCCTCAACCTTTGAGCCTCCCCACACCACCTTGCCCCTGTAACATAGTCTTGTCTTTGCTGTATATATTTGAGATTAGTTTTTATTCCTTGTGAAGATGATATATTATTTTTGTTAAGTGTGTCTGTATTTATGTGAGGCTCTGTAGGGCTGCCATGTGGTGAATGCTTGGGGAGATGGTTCCCCCTCCCTCATTTAACCTCACCTTCCCTCTTCAGTGCCCCTAGGGGTAAGGGAGACTGATCACTCCCCAGCCAGGCCTAGGGGGTCTCGCTTCTCCCATATCCCAGCTCTCTGAAGTAGTGTGTGTTGATGATGGAAATGCAGTTCAACTAATAAACTGTGTTTGATTTGCTGATTAAAAAAAAAAAAAAGTAATTCCTGACCCAAGGAACCATAGCCAGAATCACATAATACCAGGCAGCTTCTAATATATATTAATTACATGCAATTGGGAAATAAGATATACAGGCACTGGGGTAGGGAGATCCACCTTGCCCTACCAGAAAGTCAAAGAGGTGATGGGAGAGGATATTGGAGAGACCATATTGGGGGAGGGGTTATATGGTGGGGTCGCTGTTTTGGGGTGGTGGATAGGGGAAAGATGGGGAGAAAATTTGTAATTTAATATTTTGTGGAAATGAATGATATAAACTAAAATTAAACAAAAGTTAATTTTTTAAAAATAGATTTGTTTATTTACTTTTAGTTTACGTGATTCAATTCCAGAATCCCTTGAGTTTCAAATTTTCTCCTGTCCCTCTCCGTCCCCTCCCACCCACCCATGGCAGCGTGTAATCAAGTATAGAATCTGCAAATACTATCATGTTGAACATTAGTCTGGTTGTATAGAAGGGTTATAATCAATGGAGAAAAGGAAATAAAACCAAAAATGGAAAAGAACAATAGCATGTAGATTGCTTCAATCTCCATTTAAACTCTGTTCTTTCTAGATCTTTCTCTGAATGTAGATATCTCTTTCCATCCTGAGACTTGTAGAGTTGTCTTATAACTGTTCTTTGCTAAGAAGAGTCCAGTTCATCAAGGTTGGTCGTCACATATGTGATGTGTCTGATATTGTGTACAAGTTTTTCCTGGTTCTGCTCTTTTCACTTAGGATCAGTTTGTATAAGTCCCTCCGGGTAAATATGAAGTACATCTCCTTCCCATTTCTTATAGCACAACAGTATTCCATTACATTCATATACCACAATTTGTTTAGCTATTCCCCAGTTGATGGGTATCCCTTTAATTTCCAGTTTTTTTGCCACCACAAGGAGAGCTACAATAAATATTTTTGCCTTAATTTCTCCTTTAGGAATGTAGATGCTGTACCACTTGGTGCATAAATGTTTAGTAATGATATTGTCTCATTTTTGATGGTGCCTTTTAGCAGGATATCATTTCCTGACTTAATTCTTTTAATTAGATCAATTTTTGCTTTTGCGTTTTCTGAAATAAGGGCTGCTACCGCTGCTTTTTTATTTTTTTTTTTACTTTAGCTGAGGCATGATATATTTCACTCCAGCCTTTTACCTTTACCCTGTGTGTATCCCTCTGTTTCAGATGTCTTTCTTGTAAACAGCATATTGTAGGACTATGATTTATAATCCATTCTGCTATCTGTCTCCATCTTACGGGAGAGTTTATCCCATTCAAGTTCACAGTTATGATTACTATCTGTGTCTTTCCATCCATCCTATTGCCTCCCCTGTTTATGCTTTTATTTTTTCCCTTCTCTCTTCCCCTTCTTAAGAGTTTTCCTTTTGACCACCACCTCCCTCAGTATTCCCTTCTTATCTGCCCCCATCCCTTTTCCTACCCCTCTCCCTTACTATTTCTTCCCTCCCTTCTAAACACCCCCCCCTTTCTTGGCCCTCCTCCCCTGCTACTGCCTGAAGAATGTGGTTGATTTTTATACTCAACGTTGTATGTTATTTCTTCCTCAAACCAAGATTGATGAGAATAGATTTCATGCAGTGCTCTTCTCCCTCCTCTCTTTCCCTCTATTATGAGTTTTATGTTTCTTCTCTATAGAGTCCTATATTTAACTGGTTGTGTTGTTCCATCCTTGCACCAGAACCAGTGAGGGAAAAGCTTATGTAATGGTCACCTCCCTCCCTTCTTTCTCTATACTATATTGTTTTTATGACTCTTTGTATAGCATAATTTACCATTTTCTGCTTAATTCTTTCCTCTTCTTCCATTGCAGTTTCTTAATAAGTATTTTTTTATCATTATTTTGCATAATTTATACCCACACTCTCTATCTATATCCTTTTTAGATGTTACCATAGGTATAGAGTTCACAATATTAACAAGTATCAGCTTCCCATATGGGGATGTCAACAATTTGCTCTTGTTATATAACAAGTTACATGTGTGTTTTTTTTTCCTTATTTACCTTTCTATGTCTCTTCTGGGTCTTATATTTGGAGGTTCAATTTTCCATTGAGCTCTGGCTTTTCCATCAGGAAGGCCTGGAATTCTGTTATGTCACTGAATGTCCACCTCCTTGCCTGGTAGATTATGCTCAGTCTCACTGGATGGGTGATCCTTGGTTGTAGCCCGAGCTCTTTTGCCTTGCGAAAGATTATATTCCAGTTCCTCCCATCTTTCAACGTTGAGGCTGTCAGATCCTCTGCAATCCTCACTGCGGTTCTGCGATATCAGAATGGATTCTTTCTGGCCACTTGTAGTATTTTCTCCTTTACCTGATAGTTCTGGAGTTTGGCCACAACATTTCACAGACATTTCAATTTGGGATCTCTTTCAGGAGGTGTCCGGTGGATTCTCCCGATTTCTGTTTTACCCTCTGGTTCTAGGATCTCAGGGCAGTTTTCCTTGATGAGCTCTTGCAAGATATTGTCCAGCCTCATTTTTTCATCATGATTTTCTGGTGGACCAATGATTCTCAGATTGTCTCTCCTGGATCTGTTTTCCAGTTCAGTTATTTTTCCATTGAGATATTTTACCTCTTTTTTCTAATTTTTCAGTCTTCATGTTTTGTTTGACTGATTCGTGGTTCCTCATAGTGTCATTGGCTTCTATTTGGTTGATTCTAGTTTTTAGCAAATTATTCTCCTCAGTTTTTGAAGCTCCTTTTCCATATGCTCAGATTTCATTTTTAGTTCACACATTTTACGTGTTAAGGAGCTGTTCTCTTCATTGTAATGTTTTTCTAATTTTGCAATTTTGTTTTTATAAGAGGTGTTGATTTTATCTTCTACCTCTCTAAGCCATATTTCAAAGTTCTTTTTGAGCTTGTCTAGGAATGCTTTATGTGCCTGAGACCAGGTCATAGTCCCTGTTAAGGCTTCAGCTGCAGGCTTGAAGTCAATACTCTCTCCTTCTGTGTTTGATTCCTCCCTCTCACAGTAATAGGCTTCCAGAGTCTTTGTCTTTGTCTTTTTAGCCTGCTTCCCATTTTGAGGCAGGACCTTAGCCACACCCTCCCTCCAGAGTTCCTAAGGCTTTATTGCTTAAAATTTTCCTCTGGGGCAATAATTACTGTTTTTTCATGTCAGAGGGAGGGATTGGAGCAGCCAGGATTCAGTCTGTCATCTTGGTCCCTGGAAGTTCAGATAGGGTTTTTTTTTAATTTCCAGGCTGTGGATGGGTAGTCCCGGGAGTAGCTGCTGTCCCTGCTGGGCCCTGCCTTTGTCTCTTCAAAAGTTAATTTTTAAAGAAAAAGAAAGTTAAATTTTCTGTTCAGCTCTATTTTTTTTCTTCAAGCATGCTTGAAAATTCTCTATTTCACTGAATGCCCGTATTTTCCCCTGAAGCATTATACTCAGATTTTTTTTTGTTTTTTGTTTTTTGTTTTTTTTTTGGTAGGTGAATCTTGGTTTTAATCTTAGCTCCTCTGACCTTTGGAATTTCATATTCCAAGCCCCTTGATCCCTTAGTGTCGAAGCTGCTGGGTCTTGTGTTTTCCTGATTGTGTTTCCACAATACTCAAAGTTTTTCTTCCTGACTGCTTGCAGTATTTTCTTTGACCTTGGAACTCTGGAATTTGGCTATGATATTCCTAGGAGTTTTCTTTTTGGGATAATTTTCAAGAGGTGATTGGTGAATTCTTTCAATTTCTGTGTTGTCCTCTTTTTCTAGAATATCAGGGCAATTTTGCTTGATAATTTCTTGAAAGATGGTGTCTAGGGTTTTTTTTTTTTAATGGCTTTCAATTAGTCCAATAATTTTTAAATGATCTTTCCTGGATCTATTTTCGAGATCAGTGGTTTTTCCAGTGAGACATTTCACATTGCCTTCTATTTTTTCATTTGTTTGAATTTGTTTTATAATATCTCCATTTCTCATAGCATCATTAGCTTCCAAATGCTCCAATCTAATTTTGAAGGAATTATTCTTGTCAGTGAATTTTTGAAATTCCTTTTCCATCTGGAAAATTGAACATTTTATGACATTCTTCTCATTGGGTTTTTGGGCCTCTTTTTCCATTTGAGTTAATCTATTTTTAAGGTGTTATTTTCTCAGTCAGGCTGTTGACTCACTTTTTTTGATTTTCTTGAATCATTCTCATTTATCCTCCCAATTTTTCCTACGCTTCTCTTACTTGGTTTTCAAAATCCTTCTTGAGCTCTTCCATGACCTGAAACCAGTTCATATTTTTCTTGGGAACTTTTGAAGTAGCAGTTTCAACTTTGTTGTCTTCCTCCCATTCCATGTTTTGATCCTTTTTGTCCCTGAAAAAAAGGAATCTATGGTAGGATTGCATTTCCTCTGCTTGCTCATGTTACCAGTCAATTACTCTTTGAATTCTTTGCCATGGTAGAACTCTGCTTTCAGAATGGAGATAGCTTTCTCTCAGGTCACTGGGGTTTTCACAGCTGCCAGAGCAATTAGGAGGGGGCCCTCTTAGCAGCCCCCACAGGCTCTGGCACCTGGCCGCACACCCTATGACCTCCACCCATGACTACAATACAGATCCTAGTAGGTTAAGTCAAGAGTGATTAACCTCTGAATGGTCCCTTGGTCCCTTTATAATCTGCAAGCCAGGAGCTCCTGAGGCAGCCACATGATGCAGCATCCACACTTCTACTGCTTCTCACCCCAGGGGCAGAGCCTGGACCATGCTCTTCAGTCCACCTCTTTTCCAACAGAGTTCCACATTGACCTTTTACTTTGTCTTTGCCATTCATCTGTTGAAAGGTCTGGAAACCACCACAGGTGCTGGTGCTTCACTTTCCTGAAGTCTGCTCTGGCCACTGCTGGTTAGGGCTGCCCTGGGGCCACAACCACACAACTCATGTGGGGCTAGGCTCAGCTCCCAACTTGATGTGATAGCCCCTTTCCTGACAGCCTACCAGGCTTCCTTCAATGGGAGATATGTTTCTTTCTGTCACTTCGTGGGTTCTGTAGCTCTAAAATTTGTTTAGAGTTTTTTTTTACAGGTATTGGAAGAGGTGGAAGGCAGAGCCACAAGGAAGTCCTGTTTCTACTCCAACATCTTAAGAGAGGGATTTAAATATTGTCCAATGGTTTCATATATAGTCCTTTTTTCTGTTATGCTGCTCATATGGAAATGTTCATTTTTGGTGTTTAAATTCAAATTTATAATAAATTGAGTAAAAAATAATACCTTTAGAGTTGGATTCAGAAAACTCAGGATGAAGTCTCAGATATGCTAACTACTCTGTAAATTTGAGGAGTTCATTTAACCCCTACAAGTTCTACTTCTCTCTGTTTCTGTCCATTTCTACATGTGTTTCCTTCTGTCTCTGTCTCTGGCTATCTCAGTTTCCTTGTCTCAATCTCTCTTTGTCTCTCTGTTACTCCTTCCTTTCTTCTATTCCCACTCGAGTACTGGAGAATCAATCATTTAACTTAAGAGTCCTATAAATATACTTTCAATTCTCATCAAGAAATATGTCAGTTCAAAAAAATTGAGATGTTCGCTATATATTTTTTCTTTATTCTGTATTTATGTTAATTTGTTCTTGCAATTCAAAACATTTCTGTGTTTGAAAACATAGTCACAGTTTCCACCTCCATATAGACTAGTTACAGTTTGATCCATTATATTTGTATTTCTTTTAAATTGTCAGGTCTTTTAACTTTAAACGTTCCTAACTCATATAGTCAAAGATAAGTATCTGCCCTAGTTGCCTGTAAAATTTTTGCTCTACGCATTTTTCAAAATTTTTATAATGTTTGCCAGTTTCAAATAGCATACTTTACTGCTTTGAGACTTCATCTTCATTTTCTGGGAGAAAAGAATTATAAAAATACTCTGTTATTTACATGACACCTTTCTTATAAAAAGTTTGAAGCATTTAATGATACCATCTCCCACCAATTCAGCACCTAGAGCTTAATTCCAATATGATAAAAGTATCCTTTACTCCTTATATAAGAAACTGGGACTTCTTAAGGGAAAATAAGTTTTATGATAACTAAAATCTTTTTATGTATAGATTTCTCAATGGAATCAACAGAAATTCTTTGTAAAGATGTATGTTTATTTCTATGCATGAGAAGAGTTTTTATGGCTTGACATTTTGATTTTTTAAATATTTTGTTTTGCCAAAAACATTTTTACTTGTGTCATTAAATTATAGCATGCTAGAGCTAGAGATCTGGTCCAAGTATGTTGTTTAAATGAGAAAAGTAAGAACTATAGAGGTTTTGTAATTCATCCAGGAAAAGAACCCAGGTTTCCTGACTTTGAGTGGAGGGCTTTTAATCTTACTTTTCATGCTGAACATGAACATCAGCATGGTATAATGAAGAGCCATTCTTGAAGTCATGAAGATCCAGGTTCAAATCCTTCCTGTAATATATCTTCTCTACATGGCACTAAGCAATCATGTGACTTGTTAGAATCCTGTAGCTTCTCTAACACTATTTGCTTATAGAACCAGTGATAATCAGGTAAATGTTTAACATCAAGCTTTCAAAAAACACAGAAACCATTTTAAAGTTTAATCTGCATTTTTAAATTTGTCTCCATTCCTTAAGTTTTAGCAGTCAACAAAATAATAAATAAAAACCCAATTTGTAGCTTTTGCCAATTTCCGACATGTAAATATTCACACTGAAAATTAAGCAATCTACATTTTCAAGCAGGTTCAATCTGGCCCCAGTGTACTCTTGGCAGAAGAACAGTTGCAAATCTTCATTAGTAAAAGGAATTTCTTCAGAGATAGGTAGTTGCACCAAGGAAATCATCGATCTGGCCAAAAAAGAATATGACATGTTGAACATAACTCTCTTCCTGGGTGGGCTCCTCAAAGGAAGGAAACAAATATCTAGAAGGGAAAAGCTATATATCCTTGATCTCATGCATAGTACTCTTAAAATTTTATCTAGATTTTAAGAACACAGAAACTTTTAATTTTTTATTATTAGAATCAAAAAGTAAGGAAAAAATAGCTAATTTATCCTTCTGAGCCTCTTTGTGACTAAAAGCTTGCAAAAGTAAGCATGAGCAGCTTTCCAGAGGACTGCTGCTGTGAACAGCTTCAAGGTTCTGATTACATAGTATAGTGAACTCTCTATTTATTAAGTAAGAAACTAAAACAAAACATTAATAGAAGTCAAAGTACAACATTCACAACGTTATGACATAACAACTTATCACTAAAATGGCCACATAGGTTTTGCCAAAGTGACCACATAGTTTTAAACAAAGTACAATCATTTAGTAACTCAATCATTTAATAAATGCTTCATTCAATCATCCTTAAGGAGGTTTGTCTCCTTAATGGAGACAAAGAACAAAAGTCAAAATTCTCCACTCCTAGGTCACAGTAAATCATCATCTTTTCAGTCAGCATCTGGTACCCAAGAAGAGATCATTTCATCTTGACTCAAGGCTGACTCTCAGCTTCCATGCTTCTCCTTCTGATTTTACAATATGGCTCATACCTGAATCTACACAGCTGTCACCTGGGTTCAAAGGCAGGCAGCTCCCAGTTCCTTGTCCAGCTCCTTGTCTAGTTCTTCATCCAGTTCCTGTTCCATATTTAAGGTCACAGTGTCTCGTCCACCTCAAATCTTTCATAGTTCCTGTCTCGGGGAAGACAAATCTTAACAGATCCAAAACAACATTCCTATACATTGTCAGCACCATCATCAATTCGCTATCTGCCTGTGAAATCAATGCAGACTCACCAACAAGGTCTGAGAACTCAACACAAATCTTCAGTATAGAAATCAACACAGACCTACAAACACCATCCAAGAAGTCAATACAAATCTTCATTAAAGTCCCAAGACCTCCAAAACCCTCCTCTAAGACTTCTGTAAACTGACAACCAGAAAATCCTCTTTCAAGGCTTCCAATAAGGTCCCAGGGCTTCTGTAGAAAGTAAAACAAGCAAACATCAACACAGACAGAACAGACAAATGTAGAGTGCCAGGATAACACAAGTTTTCTTCTTCTACACCACAAGAACTCCCTTCTCAGTTCTGCTCTCTCCAGCCTGGGCCTCTCCTTATATATGGTCATTACCTCCTCCCCTTCCTGTTACATCAACAACAGGACTTCACAAATTTTGGGGTTCACAAGTTGTGGGGTTCATAAATTCTACTTCTCAGTCATGGTCAAAGCTCAGAAGAAACTTTAACTGAAATGATGTCAACTATTTATTTTTTAGACATTTTTTTTCCCGTATTGTAAAATCATAAATTTGGAGCTAGAAGAGGCCTTAGAAGCCATCTATGTCAACACTTTCATTTTATGGATGAGGATATCAATGCCCAGACAATTTAGGTGACTTATTAAAGGTCACTCAGCTAATAAGTGGATAGAGTCAGGATTTGAACCCAGGTCTTCTGACTCCAAATCTACTCTTCCGTATTTAAGTTTACTTTTAACTTCTAGATTTTCTTAGGAATTATATAACTGATGGTGGTTTGATTCTTCATGTCTCCCTCTTTTCTTCTTTTCTCATGTATCATGTCAAAAATAACAAAGTTCATGATCCATTAGCTGCTGAAGCACGCAGAAGAATTCCAAATAACACATATTCCCCTATTATACATGTAATTCCTAGAATTCTAAGGAAGACTTTATTTTGGAGAATTAGTTTCCACTATGTTAATGGATTATTCCAATTTTAGTTTTCCCTCCTCCCTGGGGATTTTCCCCTAACTCCAACTACAATTTTTTTTTTCACTTCTCCCTTCTCATATGTAATTTCCTTTAAATTTTATGCTACACAAGACTTTGATTTTAATATGCTGCTTTATGGGCAATGGGAGTAATGAGAGGGGAAAAAAAGAAAAACAAATACAGGTATATTAAGTATATGTAAAAGATTTCCTTTCGTGGGGGCAAAATAATTTAGAGCAATGAATTCTCCAGCTATCTGAAAAAGAGAGAGAGAGTACAGGAGCAAATGTTTGTTTTGTGGTGATTGAGGCCTCACAAGTTTCACCTGAGTCCCACAAAAAGATCAAGAGAATAACAAATATATATGACTGACATGATGCATCTTCTTTTTACAAAATATTTAAGGAATAAGATACACATGCACAAAAGGCATCTTTGATGAACTTATGGAATGAGAATAGCAATATTCTATAGTTTACCACATCTTTTCAGTTGCATTATTAACTGAAAAGAACCTAATGTTTGTCAACTATAAAGGAACATTTGGTAGAGAAAAATGCTTGTATAAAACTCTACTTCCCCACCTCACACACACGTACAGTTTCCCACACATATGTTAAAGATGTAAAAAATAACCCTGTGTAACAGAGATAACATTGGCGATCCATTCATTAATAATATCAAATGAAACATAAAACAGAGAAGCACATGATCACCATAGTGTTTGTCAACATTAACTTTAATAATCCTTGGAGGAACTATAATCTAGAGCAGAGGTTTCAAAATCACTCTGGTCATATCTCCTTGGGAATGCAGTTTGAACTAGATTAAAATTTAATTGGGAAATATTTAGCAAAATAAAAAAAAATACTATACCACTTAGACAATGTTTATTTGTGGTTTTCTAAGTCAATATATGTGCAATTAGGTGGCATGGTGGACAGAGTTCCAGACCTGAAGTCAGAAAGACTTGGCAGAAGAGCAGTTGCAGATCTTCATTAGTAAAAACAATTTCCTCACAAGTAGGTACCTGCACCAATGAAATCATAGATCTGAACAGAAAAGAATATGAGTTCAAATCTGGCCTCATACGTTTACTAGCTTTGTGACCCTGTGAAAGTCATTTAACCCTGTTTGCCTTAGGTCCTCATTTGTAAAATGAGCTGGAGAAGGAAATGGCAAACCACTCTGGTATGTTTGCCAAGAAAGCCCAAATGGGGTCACAAAGACTCAGATACTACTGAAATGACTAAATTTATTTCAAGCACTGGGCTACTTAGCTGCCTCTATGACATCTCTAGTAAAACTAGAGTGCAACTGTAAGAGGAATTCCTTATTGCTGATTAAGTTATCCAGATGTTCCTATAAGATGATATTGGCCTAATTTCATATTTCAATCAGTCAACAAGCATTTATTGTGGACCCATTCTATGTCAGTCATCAAATATCAGAATGCTATAGTGTCCTAAATGTAATCCATAATTTCATTGCTTCAGACAAATTGAGGCCTATGAAAGACCTTAACTTAGAAATGCCATGGACATCCACTGCATCCTGTAACATTATCAATATCAATATCAGTTTTGTCTTACCACTGAACTTTGGTGATTCTGGGGAAGAGAATGAGGCTGATGACTTTGCACAATTCTGACTCACTTGAATTTACACAAAATTAAGACTTCACCCTCATGATGTCTTTGGTCCTTTTCAAGAAAGACAGATGAACACCAACAAAAACAATCACTTACAAGAGTTTAATCTCACAAAATTTCTCTGTTTTTCAAATATCACAGATCTAAATGTGGAAGTGACTGAAGAGTTATCTAGTCCAGCTCCCTCATATAAATATAAGGAAAGCAGGACCAAAATTTGCACAAAGTAAGTGAAAAAAAGTCTCTTAATTCCAAGTTCTTTTTTTTGATCACGGCTTTCAGGTAATCCAATAATTTTTAGATTGTCTCTCCTAATTCTGTTTTCCAGGTCAATGGTTTTTTCAAGGAGATATTTCACATTGCCTTCTATTTTTTCATTTGTTTGGATCTGTTTGATAGTATCTCGATTTCTGATAAAGTCGTTTGCTTCCATTTGCTCCACTCTAATTTTGAAGGAGTTATTC
>CM053587.1:190679595-190697187 GCA_028646515.1 Pseudochirops corinnae
ATATATATATATATATATATATACACAATTATTATTATTATTATTAACCACATCCGACTGGAACTTGAGATACACAGGCACTGTGGTTGGGAGATCCATCTTGCCCTACCAAAAAGTCAGAGGGGTGAGGGGGGAAGACATAGGAGAGAATAAATTGGGGAAGGGGGGACACAGTGAGATGGCTTTTTTGGGGTGGTGGGTAGGGGAAAGATGGGGAGAAAATTTGTAACTCAAAATTTCGTGGAAATGAATGATGTAAGCTAAAATAAAATTTTAAAAAATTGCAAGATGTTCAATATGCATTATTGTTTCACTTAAAGTCCAGAACAACCCTTACAACTTGGTACTGCAGGTGTTATTACCTCCCTCTCATTTTACAGATGAGGATGCTGAGGCTTAGACATGTTTTGTAACTTGCCCAAAGACACAGCTCTTATCAGAGCTAGGATTCAAACTAGACTCCTTTTGACTTTAGATCTATCACACCTCCCTATATATTATATGAGTAATAAAATTTAAAAACAGTTAAAAGAACCAAATTCTAAAAAAAAAAAGAAAAACAGAAAAACAGATTTAAAAGTATAGATTTAAATACCATGATATAGCTCAATGCAGTCAATTTAGTGTCTTTTTCTTTATGTGATTGAAATCATGCAGAAATCGGTATCCTATGCTGATCTTGTTCCTATGGAACTTTCTGTTTCTGAAATAACTGCAATTCTAAAGAATAGTAATGTCCTACACTCCTTAAGAATCTTAGATTTTCTATGTATTTGTTACAAATATTTTTGACATTGTCAACTGTCAGAAATTATTAATGTTTATTGTTGAAAAGCTGTCTGGATTGAGACTATAATTTTAAACTCCAGTTCTGCTTTAATAGATAACTTCTTGTGCATCTTTTTTCCTTCTCTTTTTTTCTTTTGTTGTGTGTCAGAAATATGCCACTTGATCTGTCCTCCCCCCCCAAAAAATTAATAGAATGATCTGAGAATGGTGAGAAAATATCAGTTTAAAAAGACATATAATATAAAAAGATGTGTACTTTTGCTTGGTTATAAAGGGAACTGCCAATAGGAAGAAGGCATATATACTGAAGTCTTATTGTCATGCTCTTTTATCTCTTAAGGGAAAAGAGTTTTGTTCCAGATTTTTTATGGAGAAATAATAAAGAATC
Source organism: Pseudochirops corinnae (assembly GCA_028646515.1). Classification (NCBI taxonomy): domain Eukaryota; kingdom Metazoa; phylum Chordata; class Mammalia; order Diprotodontia; family Pseudocheiridae; genus Pseudochirops; species Pseudochirops corinnae. Next base: position 190,680,773 of record CM053587.1, read on the forward strand.
ATCTCATTTCTCTTCCAAAATTGAAGTCATCTGGTCCAGATGAACAGTGCTTGTTGTATTGAAGGAAATGGTAGCTACTAGAGGTGAGGCACTGCCAGATATATCTAAAGATTCTACAGAAGATACAATTAGTCAACCACCATTTATGACCTTTTACTATGGGTGAAACATGCTGTCCTCATTTTAAAAAGGGATTATGGGAATCAAATAGGAAAAGTGTAGATAACTGGGCATGATTTTTATTTCTGGGGAAATTCTTTGAGTCATTATTCAAAGGCTATTTTATAGTTTAGTAAGTTTTTCATTAAAAAAATCCAATTTTATTTTTTTGCATAAATAGGTTATGTCATGACTTTTGGATATGGTTACTAAACTGCCAGATTAAGGAACACTATAGCTATAATAATTTACATACGCTTTAGCAAAACATTTGATAATAGTCTCTCATGCTATTATTGTAGGAAATATATAGATGTAAGCAAGATGAAAGTAAAACTAGATGAATTCAGAACTGGCTGAGTGACTAGACATAGCATGTAGCCATTAATGGTTCAGTGTCAACTTGGAAGGAATTGTCCATTGGGTTATCTTAGGAATCTGTTTGGCCCTGTGCTGTTTAATAAAATTTTTAATCAATGATTTAAATAAAGGCATTGATTTTATGCCTGTAAATTAATTTGCAAATAATAGTAAGCTGGGAGATATAGTTACCACTTTGGGCTATAGCGCCAGGATAACAAATTATATTGAGGGACTAGAACATTGGGCCAAATTAATATGATGAAATTTAATAGAAATAAATGTGAAGTCTTTCCACATTGACCACACTTTTAAAAATTGTATTTCAAAAGTACAAGATTGAGAAACACAAGTTTACAGAAAAAAACAGTAGGGGTTTTTGATTGTGAACTGAAGAGGCACTAAAAATATGATATGGCAACACAAAAAATAAATGTAATCTTAGTCCAGATGAAAATATGGAAAGCCTCTCAAAATAGGCAGATAATTATTCCATCGTCCTCTGCCTCTGATTAGATCATATCTGGAGAATTTTCTTCAATTCTGGGGTCTCCAAATGTGTTAGAACATTGATAAACTCAAAATTATGCACAGGAGGATAGCTAGATTGGTGAAGCACATGGAGATCTTGCCATATCAAACTGAGCTGAGGAAACTGAGAGTGGTTATCTTAGAAGAGAAATAACTTTGAGGCATGAAAGCTGTTTTAAAGTATTTGAATGACAGTCATGTGAAAGAGAGGTTAGATTTGTTCTATTTGACCACAGAGAACAAAAGTAGGTACATGGGAGGAAGTTGTAAAGAAGCAAATTTAGTCCTGAATCATAGGAAGAAAAAAGAATTTCCAAACAGCTAGTGGCATCTAAAAATGTAATCAGCTGTTTCGGGAAGTATTTCATAACTCATTCAAGCAAAGTCTTGATGACTACTTATTGGGTGTGTTGTAGAAGGGAACTTTTAAAAATATGATTTCGACTGAATGGCCACTGAAATTTAATCAAAGTCTGAAATTCTACAATCCTATACTTATCTAGTTTGGTAAGCCCAAGTCCTATACATCTGTGAATAATTGTTACTATTTTTGTTGTCTTTACTACATTCTGCATACTATTTAGATGATTTTCTACTCTACTTTGATAACTGCACTGTGTAGCTATATCTTAACATAAGTTAAGAAGAAAATATTGAAAATGAATTTTTGAACCCTATTCATTTCATGGATATTTTAAAGGATTTTCCAGGCCTTCTATTGCACCATTCCTCCTAGGCAAAAAGCAAATCTCACTTGTGCCGGTTACAATAGCTTTTTATTGAATGGAACTGAGCAAACATCTCCACTTAAAAACTGTAGTTACCAGCTTATATGCTGTGACTTTTATGTAGCCAGTCTGATTCTCACAAACCTCACCAAAATTAATATCACTGCTTTATTCTCACATCACTTACTCATTTTTTTAACTCTTTACTTAATATCTGTGAATACAGCAAAGTGACATGCATATTTGCTCAAATATTTTTTTTTATTTGGTTCATGTAGACATGAACTAAGAAAACAATTCTTCCTTTGAATTATGTATGGCAAAAATTTGGTACAAAATGGGTGAATTTTTGTCCATTTCATTTGTGTACAACTGATTATAGAAGACTTTCAAAGGAAAGCTTTTCTTTGTCATGCCTAAATCTTTAGTGTGAGAAATCTTGATTTGACACATAGTATCCTGAAGTACAAGAAAGTGATTCTGTAAGGAAATGAGAAAAATAACTCCTCACAAAGGTACCTAATGAAATTAAAAGTACAAACTTACTTTGGTTGTTTCTAGAAAGAAAATTAATTCAGAGACCATATTTTCAGTAAATTTAGGTACTATTTTATTGCAGTCAATTAGTGAGGAAGATATCAGATATAAATCAGTCAGTACAACTCAACATATGATATATTGTTCTTCATAATGTGCTGAAAAAATCCATTGCTCTCTATAAATTATACCACATAGGAGATGGAAAAAGATACATATGCAAATTTTGAAGTTGATGGACTTAATTAGGTAAAGTTTCGTTTTTCCTTTTTTTTTAAATTTAAGTGGAGAACTAAGAATTATAGTTCAATACAATACAAACTATGATAGTTACAAGATGATAGGATAACAGATTTAAAGTTTGAAGAGAATTGTGAAACCATCAAGTGCAATTTCTTCATTTTACAGAAAAGAAAATTGCTGAGGCTCACACTGGTAATAAGTGGCACAGTTGAGATTCAAACCCATGCCCTTTAATGCAAATTTAACTCTCTAATGTACAATGCAGAAAATAGTAGGTTTTACTTTCTCTAATAGTTAAAATCACAATCTTTCTCATTATTGCTTATAAAAGTAAAGAAAGGGTTACAAGTCAGAAAAACTGTATTTTTTTATTGACTGTTGCATGACGTTGGGCAATTCACTTAAAATCTCTGCACCACTGTCATAATTAAAGTAGGCTGATTACAGGTTTTTTTTTTTTTTCAGATCAACACATGGAGACTAGAGATTTTATCTGGATAAGGAGAAATCTTCCTCCATGCAGTGATCTTGGGCTTTCTGTTCTCATTCTCTGTGTCTGATGTTCTTTTATGTGGCTTCTGCTTTGTAGGATGATCTATTCTTCTGCTTAGCCCTGAATCTCATAAACCTCACCAAAATTTAAATCCCCTACCATCTCCATATCACTTTTCTCCTGATATCACCTTCTGTTTTCTATGCTAGAGAGGACAGAACCTGGAGTTTATGAAGAATACTGGAGAAGTGCAACCAACCATGGTCAGAATGTCCTCCATCTAACTTATGGGTTCATCCTACAATTATGTCCTTTGGAGCAATTTAGAACTGTGCCCAAACAACTATAAAACTGCATATCCTTTGATCCAACAATAAGACTATTTGGTTTATATCCCAAAGAGAAGAATAAAAAGTGGGGTGGAGGCATGTACAAAAATATTTATAGAACCTCTGTAGTGGCAAAAAATTGGAAATTAAGGAGATGCTCATCAGTTGGGGAATGGCTGAACAAGTTGTGGTATATGGATGTAATGAAATACTATTGTGCTATAAGAAATGGTGAACAGGTGGATTTCAGAAAATACAACAACAACCTGGAAAGACTTACATGAACTAATGCAAATTAGAGTGAGCAGAAGCAGAACATTGTACACAGTAACAGCAACATTGTGCAGTGATCCACTATGAATGACTTAGCTCTTCTCAGCAATACAGTGATCTGAGACAATTCTAAGGGACTCATGATGGAAAATGCTATCCATATCCGGAGAAAGAGCTGATGTAATCTGAATGCAGATTGAAGCACACTATTTTCACTTCCCTTATTTTTTTTGTGGTTTTATTCTTTTGGTCTGCTTCTTCTTTCACAACATGACTAATATGGAAATATGTTTTACATAATGGCACATATATAAGCTATATCAAATTATTTACCATTTGGGGGTGGGCTGTGACCATCTTTACTATTTCTATTCACTTAATTATCTTTACTCTTGCTGTTGTTTAGTCATTCACTTATATCTGATTCTTCTTGACCCCCATGGATCATAGCACTCCAATACTGTCCTTGGCAAGAATACTAAAGTACTTTGTCATTTCTTTCTTCATTGCATTAAAGCAAACAGAGATCAAGTTGCTTGTCCAGGATCACATAGCTAGAAAATGTCTGTGGTCAAATTTCAACTCAGGTCTTCCTGGCTCCAGGCCCAACACTCTATGCCCTGACCTACCTCGCTGCTTCTATCTTTACTTCACAGGGAAATAAAATTACACACTGACATACAGCCAAACAATAGATCAGTGATTCTAACAAGATGTGTAATCCATTCATGCTCATATTCTTATACCCTTACAACAAAAGGAAAAAGATATTTTTTTCATCTCTTCTACAAGACTTGATAATTATATAGCATATGGTATCACTTTATTGGTCTTTTATACTTTGCAGTCTTTATGAATATAGTTTTCCTAGTTCTGTTTACTTTATTCTTCAGTCATTCATATCTTCTTTTCTTCTTTTAAAAATTTCTTATTTTTATTTATATACTTTTTTCTTCTAAATCATTCATTTCCAAACATATCCATCAATCCCCATTCAGTTCAGCAAATTAACCAACACTTGACTCCTTGATAATATAGGTAAATTTCCATGTCCACAGAGTTCTCTACCTCTTCAGGAAAGAAAGGAAAGTATAGTTTCTAAACCCATCCCTCAGGTTACATGATCATTAGAATAACATAACTTTTAGTATTGTTTTGGGTTTTATACTTATTATTCTTTCCATTTATATTAATGTAGTCTCACAGCAGTGTCCAAGAATTTCAGTCCTTCAAGGATACTTGTGATGACTGTGCACCATAAGTGTGGAGTAATTAGGGGGAAAGGTGGTAGACATTGCAATTAAGGAATAAATATTTAAGTTCCTCTATGTGCAGTGCCAGACTTGTGCATTTAGTTTTATTTATTCTATATCCTATGTATAATTTCTTTTTCTGAATTTTTTCTTCTATTAGAAGTTGGAGGAAAACAACTACTCCAATATTTTTCTGGTTACTTGATGCTCAACCTTTGCTTAAATATATCCTGTGATAGGGAAGAGGGATGGCACTGGCACCCTGAGTCCTTTTTATTTGTCTCTACTACTTGCATATATTGTTCCTTGGTCTGTGCCTTAAGGTCAAAAAGAACTTGTCAAATACCATTTTTATATGATAGAGCTTCAAACCTCCAAAGTCAACTCTCATCTCTAATCCAAGTTTTTTCTTTTTTCTAGGTTAAGTATCATCATCAGTTACTTAAACTGTACCTCATATAACATGAACTTGAGGTTATTAAGCATTCTGGTTCTCATCAGGATGTTTTTTGCTTTATTAATTTATTTTCTAAAATATTGTACCAAAATCTACAGAAAGCATTTGCTTTATGGTCTTGTTGGGGGCAGAATTTAATGTGATAATGACCTTCTTACTTCTAGATGCTATCTTTCTTACTTAATGCTATAAATTATTGAATTTCCACCCTTGCTTTAGTATCACATTATTAAGTCACACTGAGTTTGCAATTGATTAAAAATCTCAGATAGTGTCCTGTTGTCTAGCTGTTTCCCCCCAACCTAAAACTTATGAACATATTTTAACCCAATGAGATTAATAATGAAAAACAATTGACATAATATTTGGTCACAATAAAAAAAAGATTCATAAAAGGAAAAAAAATACAACCTGTTTCTCTTTACTAGCTAGGTCTTATACAATGCTTAGTCCAATCGTAGACAAAGTAGACATTCAGTGTTATTTGACTGAATAGAGCTATATCCATTCCACAATGCTTCTTTTCTCCCAAAAATCTTATAAAATCTTTTCCTTCAGTACTCATATTCATCTAAAAAGTAGGTGGCATCTATTTCTGAAGGAACACAATTAGAAATGAAAGGCACTGGAAGAAGACATACATGAAGGCATTTTTAAAATTGAAAAAGACACATAATATACTTTTATTGTGTTCAAGAGACCTTTTTTTTGCACATCTCTGTACACTGATACCAGATGGCATATTTTCCATAGATTCTCAATTTAACTTTTTTTTTTCTTTCCATTTTTGCAGGAGATTTATGTACTTAAGAAAATTGGCCTTTCTCTAGTAAAGAGGAAGCAATGTGCTTTAAGTGTATAAGTCAGACATACTTGGGCTTTCCTAAATTGCTTATGATAATACTACTTTTATGGCACTTTTGGGAAAAGGATAAATGTCAGACCACATTTCCAAGGTAGAGTATAGCATTGCATCAATTATTTCTTCAAATAGATCCAAAAAAACCATTGTTCCCTCTTTCATAAATTAATGTTGAATGAAAGGATCTAGAAGGGGATAAAATGCAATTTAGAAGAATTTTATTTCAGTTTTTCCTTTCTACCTCACATAAAGTATCTATCAGATCATGTTTTATAAGATGTGCTACCTTACATTAAAGGTTTCCAACTGTGCATCAGCGTTGAAATAGATAGTGTTGCCTTCAGAAGAAATACTTGTACTTATGATTTCACAACTCATCCTAAAATACCCTGAATGAAATATAGAGACCGATGAAAAGCTCACTAATGCAAACTTCTGAAGTCATCAGGCCTCCTCCTCAACTTATCAGTCTCTGTCTTTTTCTCCCTCTCCATTTTCATTAAACAAAAGTGAACTAGATTATACAAATTTGTAAGTATAAAGGATACCTGAAAATAGGCAGAAACACTGTTGTTCATTTTTCAACTTAAGTTTAAAGCACAAATGGTTTAGATTACCAGGCAAAGATGTTAAATGTTCCATGTTCTGGCTGATATCTTTAAAAGATTTTTTGAAAAATAAATATTAATATGAAATATCCATTTCCACACCATTTTAAGTGCACTTTATATTTTAGAAAGTTGGGAGAATCAATTCAAAGAAATGAGCAAAGATCAAGTGAAGTGGGAAACTGAATAAATTATACAAAGTTTAAAGAAAGGACACTGAAGATATATGTGGATTTAGTGCTCTTTGTCATGCTGAGTAAAATTTTCATCTTTGAGATTCACTGTTTACTAGGAATGCCTTTGAGCATTTCTGTGTCCTCTGCTCAGTCCAGGAAAAGTGGCTTTTCTCTGATCTTCACATGAAGGACATCTAATGTTAGTGAAAATATTCAAAGAAATTGACTAGTGTTCAATGGATTGATTCCTTAGCCAATTACCCCTGCTCCGTTTGACTTGAGGGTTACAAATGCAAATGAAAAATCCTTCCTAAAAGACGGTGTCTTGCACTCTACCTTCTCTTGCAACAATGTCTTTTACCCTGATTTCCTTTTTCCTCTGTAGAAAATGATTGATTGATTGCTCACAGCTTGCAGGATTCTATGCTGCCCTAGCTCCACTGCTGCTCTTCATACTTCATACAGTTTGTGAATCATTGACTTTCTGCCAGCCATTTGCCTGCCAGTACACAAACTGACATTTAATGGTCTTTAGATGCAGCAATGTCACATTTATCATCCTTTATCAGTTGTGACAGACCTAAATTCAAATGTAAACATAAAAGCGAGATTGAATCCAGTCCAGGCTGGGGTATACTTTTGAATGACATCTATCAACAGAGACTGATGAAAGACATGGAAAGGTAAATCATCCATTGCTTAAGTAATAATTAAAATCATAAAGTTTTCCATTTTTTTTTCTTTTCTGAAGAATAGTATAAATGCCCCATCATGTTATTTTAGGATAAGAAATGAAATAGTCACAGTATCATAGATTGTTAGTTCTACATCTGTAGATGTGGTGAGGGGAGTTATAGTGTGAGATGGAAATGGAAAAAGTTCTGTAAGTCAGAAGCAGAGTTGGGAGGAGATAGTTCACATTGAGCTTAAATATCATCCAATTCACTGGCATTAAACTGAAGTAGAAAGGGATCCCTGAAGTTCATAGTAACTTAGAAAACCACAAATTAACATTATCTATGTTACACTGTATTTTTATTTTGTTAAACACATTCCAATTACATTTTGATCTGTGAGTTTGACACTTTTTACTTAGTTAACCTCCTGCTTTTTTTTAGATGTAGAAGCTAAGATCCAGATGGGTAAAATTAATAGTTCTATGTCACATGGCAGCAAAATAGTTCTAGAACCCATATATTTTAGTAATCTGTGTCCATGTTACATATCTCTATGGAATGTCAGCTCCTTGTGGGCAGGGAAATTAATTAAAAAAAATATCTCCAGTACTTATCACAATGCTTTGCATATAGTGAATGCTTAATAAATATGTGCTCAGGTGAATTGATTGGAAGTACACTCAGTATGGCATGATCAATAGGGTGATTGATTGCGTTGGACTCAGGAAAATCTCAGTTCAGTTTTCCCCTTTGACACAATATATGATCTGGACAGTTCAATTTCTCTGTGCTTTTTGTAAATTACTAAGTTAAAGTTATAACTGGTTTTGATGATCTACGTTGGCAAGAGGAGTTCCTATATTAGCAGGTCCCCAAAATGATGAAATCATGGCTCCTTCATATTCCTGTATACAATAATTAAAAGGGAATTGGGTTAGTCATTAGTCTGGGTCATGGTCCTAAATCTGATAATAAACATTAAGTATTATGAGCTTGACCAAGATCAGTGGATCTTTATAGACATAAGAACATCTGTCCAGAATACCCATTAGAATTCTTCAAAAGATAACATTATAAGATGTGTAAAATCATCTTAAAATAATAAAATTAAAATAAAAGGCATACATTATTATTTAGCTCCTTACCTTCAAATTTATAGGAATTTCTAAATATTTAGGTTATTGTAGTTTCCAATTAAATTCTTAATCTTCACAGTACATAATGAAATAGAATATGAATATATGTGCATATCTATACACATGTATGCATATATTTGCATATATATGTGTGTATATGTGTATACACACATCTATCTATCTATATACATACATACACATATATAGGTCAAAATATTATTTGACCATTGCTTTTATTTGAAAAAAATCAAAAGCAGTTTAATCTACTTTTTAATTCATACTGAAGTTTAGACAAGTAGGCAACAAGCATTTATTAAGTATTTACTTTGTGGTAGTGCCGGGGATACAAATTTAGCAAAGTGAAAGTTCATGCCCCCAAGAACTTAGAGTCTAATGGGAAAGGCAACACATAAAAGAGAGTTTAAAGGGGAGGGAGGTAACATGGTAGGGGCACAATGGTGAAATCCGAAGAATCAAAAGCAAAAGTGAGAGAATAATAAAAGCTGCTGGCTTGAACCCCTCCCCCAGAGGACCAGAAGTAACTCAACAATGGGAGACTAAGACTGGAATGGCAGATGGGTATTCCAGAGCAATGAGGTGCAGGGTGGTGAGGGAAGTTCTAGGGTGAGATGGAAACTGAAGTATAGTGTGAAAGTTCTGTAAGTCAGAATCAAAGTTGGAAGGAGATAGATCACTTTGAAAAACCCTATATTTGGGAAATAGTAGATTAACAAGTCAGTCAGGCTAAGAAGTGATACTCCTCTCTCGGAACCTTGTGGAATAGCCTGAGAATTTCTTATTCTATAGTTCTCAAAGGACTTTGTTGAGAGGGAGATCATGATGTAGTTTGAATCAGGAAATGTGAGTTCTAGTTAATTCTAGCTCAGTTCTGCAGTTAACCAACTCTTTGACCTTGGACAAGTCCTCTCCTTTTTCTGAGTTTAGCCTTCCTCATGTATAAAATTAAGAAATTAGATAACATGGTCTCTAAGGTCCCTTCCAGCTTGACTATTTTATGTATCTATAGATATTTTATGCTTTCCCCTCAAATGTCTCCAATCAAACTCCTAATCAAATTAATTATCAAGTTAATATTAAGTATCTGCCTATCTTAAAAGTTCTCTACTCCCACTCTCCATCCCCCAGTTTCCTATTACTGAGGTGTTTACTTCCTCTGCCCATAGAATATCATTCTTTTTTGGGTCTCTGATCTTTTTTTTTTTTCTTACCTCATTTCTGACTTTGCTTCTATCTTTAAAAAAAAGACTTCAAACAGACAGTTCCTCCCACCCCCATCTACATTTTCAGGCATGAAATGAAGTCACTGAAATTTAACTAAACATTGCCTGTTGATTTCAATTTAACCTACTCAATCTCTTTTTTTATGTTGTTATTTATCCTCCACTTTGAAATTCTGGGAAAACATCTATAAACACAATGCTGGCACTGTTATGGATGAGCAATGCCTTTCTCCTACTGTCTTGAAAGTGGGTCAGTGATGCTCTCTTTATAGCTAAAAAACAAGTGCCAAAATGTTGTAATAACTAAATAACACTCAACTAAATGTCTTGGGTATTTCTTCCATTTGTCTTAGATGACAAAAAGTATAATTTCTTGAGGATGTAGAATGCCATAGTGTGAAATGATCTAGCCCAGTGCTACATTCTCTATGATATAATGGCACAAATGAAAGAGAAAACATTATTCCTGCCCAAAGGCAGCATACCATTCAAGTGCAGAACCACACCACCAACCACGCATGTGCATACACCCTGCTCACTCATATTTGACAAAATTAGAAGTTAAAATTTTTTGGGTGCATAAAAACAGCACTAAATTATTCAGTACAATCACGACAAACAGTCCAGGTAATATACAGAGAGATACATTATGATCAATATAGTAAAACAATGAAGTTTTAAATAGTGCTACACTGTTAGTTAGACACATGCTCAGAGTTGTGTTTTTTCTTTTTTTCAGCAGTGGTGACAAGGGTAATTAATGACTAATACAAAAGTATAAAACAAGTAGCAGTGAACTCAAGTAGAGTGGCAATGAGATTTCTCCCAAAGAACATTACCAAGTTACATTTTCTTCCATTGTCAACTGGTCATGAATAAATGAAAATAATTGTCAATATAATGCAAAATAAGAACAAATTATTTTGAAAGAAAGATGAAATTGAAGTCATAATTTTGGTTCTATTGCCTTCCCACCTTGTTTCTTCTCTAGTTGCTGTAAGGTCCAGAAGCCACCCCTGATGGGATAATCCTCTACCATTAGAGGTACCCAATCTTCTTGCCTTTATCCTTCTACCCATTCCCTCACAGGTCACCCAGGAGCACATCTAATATACTTGACTGCTTATATAGGTTTTATGAGATAGAAGTTACCAACTTTATTCCTCCTGGTAAGATACTGGAGGAACAGACTTTATCATCTGCCCTTCCTATGCCCTGGAGAACCCTAGAACTAGTGATATAACTGAAAGATATCTGAATTTTGCTATACAATCTGTCACTACGTCTTTTTTGAATTCTCAGCTGTTCTATCCTCCTTGCAGCAAACTTTCATGTATTAATTCCTTCAACTCTGTTTTGGCTCCTTTAGGAAAAATCCTGTTTCTCCCTTTTTAACATCTTGTGTAAATACCCCTTTTCTCCTCTGACACTGCCATCAAATTGTTGCAGGCCCTCATCATCTTAAAAAATGCCTAATTCAATAGACTGATGTTCTGTCTCCTAGCCTCAAGTCTCTCATCACTTCAATCCATCTTTTATCCAGCCATAAACTTTATCTTCCTAAAATCCAGGTCTGACCATGTCACACACACAGGCGCACTGCTATACACATTCTCTCTCTGTCTCTGTCTCTCTTTGTCTCTCCATCTCTGTCTGTCTGGCCATCTCTGTCTCTATATCTCTGTCTCTCTCTCTGTCTCTGTCTGTGTCTCTCTCTCTCTGTCTCTCTGTGTCTCTCTCTGTCTCTGTCTCTCTGTCTCTGTCTGTCTGTCTGTCTCTCTCTCTCTGTCTCTCTCTCTCTCTGTCTGTCTGTCTCTCTCTCTTAATCTCATTGAGTAAATTCCAGTGGTTCTCTGCGCATTTCAAGATCGAGGATAAAACCTTGTTTGCTTTTCAAAGTGGTCCATAATCTAACCCAATTCTACTATTCCAATCTTCTTACACCTCATTCATCACTACTTACTTTGTGATCAAATGACACTGGTTTCCTTGTTGTTCCCCAAATATGATGCCCTATCATCCAAATAAGAGTTTTCAGTAGTTCTCCCCCATGCCTATAATATACTCATTCCTCATCTCTGCCTTGTAGTTTCCCTGGCTTCCTTCAAATCTCAGCTAGCTTCACATTTGCTAAAAGCTTTTCTTAGTCACCTTTACACTAGTTCCTTCTCACTGAGATCACCCCCAATTTTCTGATATATTGCTTTTCTGTACATAGTATTTTGCGTGTTGTCTCTTTCATTAGACTCAGAGTTCCTTGAGAATAGAGGAATTCCCCCCCCCTTTCTTTGTAACTCCAGTGTTTAGCATGTTTTGCTTATCATGGGTGCTTTATAAATGCAAACTGGCTGACTGACTGACATGTGACTGTCTCAATTATTCCCATGATATCCCTAAGACTTAACACAGTACTTAACATTTAGTAAGAAATTACTGACTTTTTCTCATAAATTCTATTATAAAACAAAAACTACTTACCTAAAATTCATAGTTAAAGGGTATCTCAGGAGAAGTTTGGGAGTTTGGTGAGCTTGTGTCTTTTGCCCTATACTATACTGTAATGAGGAAGCCTGGGAATATCATAAGTTGACACAAATGCAGGGTTATTGATATTTAATGGATATATTGTAAGCAAATCCAGAAATAGAGTAATATAATTTGGGATAGGCCAAATGTTTTCTGGATAAAAAGGGGGAAAATCAATCAGATTATATAAATTTATTTAGACAAATGAGCAAATACACAGATTGTTTCAGTAAAATATGAAGAGACACACTCTCTAACTTAGAACAGTAACTAGTATATGAATTTGTCTGGATATCTTGTTTTGACAAGTAATTGAATGCAATGTTAATTGTCTCACTTTCATAAAAGATGTCATTTTAGGCCAATGTAAATATCTTCATAGCTCATGTCAAAAATTTACATTTTTCTTTATTTAATGTAGGAGTTTTGGTAAATACCTTTACTTGTACAACATACATATTTTGTAAAATTTTCTAGTTCTTAAAATATAATCCCTCCTGCTGGATGGAAAAATTCAGTTAGTTAAATAAAAATGTGAAAAATCTAAATCTTTTTCTAGTCATCATATGTTAACCATATCCAAACCATTATTCAAGATTAAGAAAACAAAATAATGGACTGATTTCAAGCCAGTATGGCAGAGAAGACAAGCATTTATTAGATGCCTAATATGTTTCAATCTCTATAGTAAGCACTTCATAAACATGATCTCATTTGATCTTCACAACAGCCCTGGGAGATAAATGCTATTATTATTCCAATTTTACAGATGAGATAATTGAGACAATGAGAGATTAAGTAACTTTCTCAAGGTCATACATCTAGTAAATGTCTAAGGGTAGATCTAGAGTCAGGTCTTGATGTCAGGCTTACCTCTTGATCCCCTGCACACTTAGTTTCCTCAATCATGTATTGGGGATAAAGCCAAAAACAGGAAGAATTTATTTCAGTAAGGATTTTTAAAACTCATTTTTATTTTTTTTATTTTCTGATCAACACAAATTAGCATTTCCTTCTACATTTATGTGATTTCTTTCCTCCCAAAATATAGTAGCTTCAACATCTTTGTAGCAACATAGTTACTGTCCTTCCTTTGATAGTTCTGATTCTTTTTAAACAAGTTAGAAATATTTCCCTAATCCCATAGAAGGATATCTCAATAACCATTAGAATGAAAGTTCCTTCAGGATAGGGATTTTTTTTTTCTTTTGCCTTGTATGTTCAGTGACTGGCATATGAAAAATTTTAATAAATCCTTGTTGAATGATTAATATATCTGAATTTATCTAAGTTTACTAATATGTGAAGATGTGCTGGACTTCATAATTTGCTTACAAAATTATTGTATTTTGTTTTTCAAAAATGATTTACCCACCTGCAAGAATCTTGAAAAATCAGCCCTATCTTCCTTTTTAAGAAACACATAAAGATGTGAAATGGGCATATGTTGCCCCCACTGGGGTTATTAGGTCTTTCAGAGCATATAAATTCACTGCAAGTTTTCACTTACTTCACTTTCTTGGTGAAATTGAGCTAGAAGTGGTGGAACTGGAATTTTATCTTGACATTTTCCTTAATGCTAAGCTAGATTTGGACACAGTAGTTTAATTATCCAACTTACCAACCTAAAACCTTTCAGTAATTCTCCTCACTTTATAATTATATATTGAATGTGCTCTGCATGCAGATTTTCTTTTTAAGAAGTTTCATGTTTAAACTCTTCTTTCAGGTATATTAACAGTAGTAGAAGAAATAAATACTACACAGATTTAAAATAAAGACATTAGGGTATGTTAAAGGAATGAAAAGGAGGCAATCTTCTTGAGGGCAAGAACACATTTATGTTTGTCTTTGTATTCCCAGTGAATAGAATAAGTAACTTTTGAAATAAATGCTTATTGGATAAACTGAGGCAAAAATTTTGGCATCCCTGTAGTTTGCCCTTGAATCTGATAATAATATAGGTAAGAATCTGTCATTTTGAACATTTCTACAGTCCTTTCAATTTCACTATTTTATTAGTATCCTTGTAAGCACTCTGTGATATGAATATGCCTGGTTATCATCATCCTAGTGACAGTGATGCAAATTTTTTTTTCAGTTTATGTAAATTGGAATTTTGAGTAAACACTCAGAATGTTCTTATCATTCATAACAAAATCAACATTGAAATGGAAAATCTTTGGCCTATATTTTGAGTTCAGTAACTCTATAGAACACTAATTATTTGAAGAATGGGCAAAGATGATAGATCAGGAGGAATCAGTCCAGGCAAGGTCTCTCAAAACTATTCCAACAAAGATTTATGTAAAGCACCAGACTGAGGAGTGATCACGAAATTCAAAGAAAAACCACAGTGAGCCATTTTGCCATAACCTCATGATAAATAATTCCCTACATAAACAAGGGACCAAGATAGGAATTATGGATCAGGTGTGGGCTAGGAGCCTTGTTGTTTTGAACCGGCATTTGCATTATTAATTCAGGTCACAAGTAAGTGACCAGAGCAGGAATTGAGAAGGAAGTGGAGATGGAAGGAAGCAGGCCTTTAGATTTCTTTTCAGATAGGTATCATTGATTTGGATCACATACAAATAAACAGAATAGAAACTGTTGCAGGAAAAGGGAAACAATACAGGGCTCAGTCAATCTGAAACTGCAGAAATATTAAGACAGTTGACAGGAGCTAAACCCAGCAAATGTCTATGGGAGATGCACAAAACACTCTACCTATAATTGGTCCAGAAGTAAATGGGAATCTGAAGCCTATAAAGCTTGAAACAGGAAGACATCAGTTAAAATAAAATACTAAAATATAGTCAAAATCCTAGACAAAATAGAATAAAATATAGTTTCATATAAAAACAACCTGAACAAAAAGGTCAAGAACAGATAATTTTTAAATGATCTGACAATTCAAAATTTATGCCAAAAAAAGAATGAAATATTTTTATAAAGGATCAAGAAAAACTAATGAAATTTGCTAAAAGAAAAAGTGAATAGAAAAAAAAATATTGACAGAAACCCCAAAACAAAACCTCCCAGCTATATTATAGGGAATAAGAAAAGCTTTCTAGTTCATATAGAAAAAGCTTCATAGATGCAGAAAGAATTGTTCAACTCATAGTAAGGATCAGACAAGATTTGGCAAAATCCAGCAGAAAGGAATGGTAAAATATGGTATTATCCCCCCCCTCCCTTTTTTCTGTCTTTTTGGAAGGGGAAAGGCAGGGCAATTGCAGTTAAGTAACTTGCCCAAGATCACGCATTTAGTAAGTGTTGAGTGGCTGAGACCAGATTTGAACTCAGTCCTCCTGACTCCAGGGCCAGTGCTCTATTCACTGCACCACCTAGCTATCCCTAAAATTTTATACTCCTGAAGGGAAAAATAAATAAATATAGACTTATAACAAAAAAGAAAGCTACCCAGCAAAACTCAGTGCAATTTTATAGAATAAAAAAATTATCCTTAAAGAAATAGAGGGCTTATAATTATTCTCAATGAAAAATTAGAGGTGAATAGTGATTTTTGAAATTTTGAAATACAATTTTGAATTTTGAAATTTTGAATTTTGAAATACAAAAAAAATGGACTCAAGAGAAATATAAAATTATAAGTATAAGTCAGCCAGTGGAAGGGAGTATTGAAGAGTTTGCATCATCACAAAGGCAGATAATGCAACTGGCTCTTAGAACTTAAAATTATTAGGGATGAAAGAGCAAATTAAGAGCAAAAAGAAATGCCACTGGTTTTGTTAGGTTTTGATAACCTAAGCAGAAGAAAGGATTTTTTTTAAATTTAAAGTTTATTTTTATTTTATTTTTT
>CM053587.1:190697687-190717572 GCA_028646515.1 Pseudochirops corinnae
TGGTTGCTGTTCTTACCCTGCTTCTTATGCTTATTCTTATTCATGGTTGGTCAGTCCGTGATTTTTTTTTTGTAAAATCTCCGTGGAGCTCTGCTTCCAGAGGGGAAAGCTCTGTCCCAAATTGCTGAGGTCCTCCCAGCTGCCAGAGCTCTTAGGAAGTTGTTGGGTCCCTCCCCCACTTCTGGCTCACTGAAAAAAAAAAGAACCGCAGGACCATAGCCCAAGATCGCCATCCAGATCCAGGCCGCTCAACATGAGAGCACTAGGCCTCTGAAGGATTGCTTGGTTCCCCTGCAGTCTGCAGGCTGAAAGCTCTGAAGCAGCAATGTGGAGGTGGGTGCAGGACCTCTACTTTCTGCTTCTCAGCCCTGGAGGCAGTTTGGCCAGACCACTTTTCTCCCACAATCTCTCAAGCCCCACTCACCTAATTCTGGATACTGCTGCAGCTGTCGCCAATCCGCTCACCCGAAGCTCTAGCCAGGGCTCGGTTTCTCTCATCCAGCTGCCTCCAGGACACAGCCATGGTTTCAGGGCAGGCAAGTTTCAGTTCACAGTGCTTATGTGGTTCCTCATACCCAAGCTGACTTTACTGAAAAGTATATTTGTGTGCATTTTGGAGTTCTAGTTTTAGTTTAGAGTTTAGTTCTAGAATTAGTTTAGAGTCATGTTTTACGGGCATTTTGGAGTGGCTATGTGAGAGCTGTGATATGTTGCTGCTCTTATGCTGCCATCTTCCATCTTGCAATTTTTAAAAAGAAAATTCTATGTCCTGGCCTTCATTCTGATTAAAGAGATAAACCTGAGGAAGAGGGAATTAAGAAGGAGATTGTTTTTGTTTGTTTCTTTAATACACTAAGACATAAAAGCTTTGGTGGGTCAGCCTACAAAAATCTCTTGGGACTGTAATTTGATATTGTTCTAAGTTTTAATTTCATGTATGATTGTCTGAATTGTTATGAAGCCAGTAGTCCACCATTCAAAGAGAATGTCACCTGATACCAAAAGGGTGAAAGTTCAGTGTGAGAACTGCTACAGGTAGATAGATGTCTATCCCTGAAAAAAAAAGTTGAAAGGATGACACTGCATGGGCAATGGTAGGATTCTCTTGACTTGGTATTTCATTGTGTTATGTCCTTTTTGAACAGTAAATTTTCCCATCTGGTTAATTCTGAGCCTGGTTATGGTACCTTATGAATAATGTCTAACTTGGCTTTGTGATTGGCTATTAACTATGACTTTCATTGGTATCAAACAGAGCTAAACAAATTTTCAGATCAATCTGTGCCTTTGAAGGAACAATCTTATTATTATCATAACAATTTCCCTCTTTTTTTCTTCCATAGCAAAATTTCATAATCAGGGTAGTTGAACAATGGAAAGCTTTTCCACTGCAATGTTAAATCTATTAATTAATAAATTAATGCTAAAACCTCTCTTAGTTACTATAATAAGACACAAGTTTGAAAGACCTCACTATTTCAATTTCAATTGTGATCAATTGCATGTCCTTAGTAACTAAGTAAATGAGTTCCTAGGCTTGCCATCCCCTTTAATAAAAGTTGTATGTTCAGGCATAAGATCATGTACCTAAAGTATCTCATTTTTTAAGATGAAATGAGGATTAGATAGATAGATAAACAGATAGATATAGATATATACATGTATATATATGTGTGTGTATGTGTGTGTTTACACATATGTACACTCTCTCTCTCTCTCTCTCTCTCTCTCTCTCACACACACACACACACACACACACACACACACACACACACACATATATATCCTAAAAAAGGTGGGGGGGAATAAGATAAAGTTTTAAAAGTTCTTTAAAAATTTGTGAGAGTAGCCATCTTTGAGAAAGCAACAATATTCAACTATTAGAAATCTAAGAACTAAGATACGTATATAACAACTGACTTCCAATGTTTCATTTGAGAATATACAGACTTGGTCACAGGTTCCAAAAAATTGGATTAAGGATTGTACACATAAAATTGCATTAATAATTGTAAAGAAATTTTAATATCATCTTTCCTATTTTGAAGTCTCTATTTAATAACAAAATATTAGGGGACAGGAGAGTTCATTTTCCAAGTTAGTTCTCCTATGGCCTGAGAATGGCATTGTTCATGTCATATACAGAGTTTGGGTAAAGATAGAAACAGCAAAAGGTATATAAAAAATTTAAATTCTCTGAAATTTAGATGAATTATAGATTTTTAATTCATGGTTCTTATAGCTCTGTTGTCAACAGTGTTAGATTTATAAGGTTTGAATTGTTTTTGATGATATGAACTATTTACTGGGAAAGGAAACTGACAGATTGTACAAAATTGTACTTAGTTTTGTTATCCAATGATTAGCATAATTACCTAGGAAACTCTGAAAGGGACTTGGAACCAGAGAAGCAGATTTACTATGAGGAGCTACCTTCAAAGATGCCACAAGAGCAAAGTTTATTCCAAAATGTCCAAGGGAAGATTTTTCCAAGGATCAGACATCTACATAGGACATCTAGCTCTCAAGGTGAAATGTACTGATTAAATGAACATTGGGCGTGGGTTATCAAATTACAAGGAGACGATATTACTTATCATTGTTATATCACTTTGCTCTTTTTGTTTGGTTTCATGGTTTTTATATTTACTGAGTTTTCTCAGGGATATGTAAATATCCCCTCTGAAATTAATAAATGGTGAGCCCTCTAAGTGGTTTAATCTGTAGCCTGTCTTAGTTTAACTATAGAGTCCATTTAATAAGGTTTGTCTCCTTAAGGGTTTAGAGTTTTGGAAAGACTTTCATTGCCACTCACATTGTCAGTTCAATTCTTCAAACATTTCACCCATTCTCCTCTTATCTCTATTTGTTTAAACCTTCTCCCTTTCTTTCTGTTTATATTCATCCAGTGTACTTTGATTAAAGTCAAACAACTTTGAAACTAACCTTTCATTTTACACTCTGATTCCACACTTCTTTTTTCCTACACTATTTTTAAGTCCATTTCATCTTGTTTCTCAGTCATATTCTAGTCTCACATTCCAATGAATCTCTCCTGTACATAAAGACTTATATTTGTAATAAAACTGATGTGGATACAAAGATGCCCTAGAGGTTGAGTTGCTCATTTGCTAGCATCATAAAGTCTCCCCTTATCCTGAAATACCACAAAACTTCCCTTTATCCTAAAATTCCTTGTCTCCTCCCATCCTATGTCATAAAAAGGCCCTTATTCCCTTATTTTGCGTCATTCATGTTCCTCATTCTGTGTTCTTATCTCTCAATTTAGGAACATTTGTTCCTAAATCTCCAATCCCCTTTAGAAACCTTAAAATTGCATTATCATCCTACAGGCTGTATAGCTTCCTGTCTATATATGTCTGGTCTTTGTCCTATATCAATGCCTTTGTTTAGCTCCCTGCTAAGTCTCAGGCCTGCATGCTTTTGCATTAATAAAGCTCCCTTTGGCTAAAGAGAAGGTCTTGTTGAATTCTTTCAAAAATCTGAACCAGCTCTGTCAACTATGAAACTTGACAAAGCTATTACAATTTAGTTATAATTTTTAATCTCTAATTGGTTTATAATTTCATAAACTTTTACAAACCAGGGGGGAAACTCTTGTCTTGTCTTATGTGTGTTTATCTCCATAATATCCAACCTGGCCAGGATTATGAAGGCAGAGAGAGAAAGAATTTCATAATTTTCCTCTTCATCTTAAGCTGAATCTCTAATCAAAAGTCAATGAGTGTAAGTTTGTTTTTAGACTTCATTAGGCTTCTCCACCCTTCTAAACACCTTTTATGGGTGACAAAGTCCTCCTTTCTAAAGATAAGGTAAAAATCTTCAAGGTAAAAACACCTTGTGCACACTACAGTACTTCTGAAATGGAAGCTTCATCAAGCCCATTTTACTCTCTATATTGCCCCTTTACAGGGGCCTGCCTAAATCTTTACTTTCTTCTTCTCTGATTATTCCCTAAGAAAGTGGTTTCTTATTAATTCCATGTTCTTTTTCTTTTTCCCTTTCCTTTTCCTTTTCCTTCTCCCTTTCCTTTCCATTCCCTTCTCCTTCCCCTTTCCTTTCTACTTTCCCTTTCCCTTCCCATCCCTTCCCATTCCCTTCCC
Source organism: Pseudochirops corinnae (assembly GCA_028646515.1). Taxonomy (NCBI): domain Eukaryota; kingdom Metazoa; phylum Chordata; class Mammalia; order Diprotodontia; family Pseudocheiridae; genus Pseudochirops; species Pseudochirops corinnae. The sequence goes on from CM053587.1 coordinate 190,701,812, forward strand.
CTATAATTTCATAAACTTTACCAAACCACGGGGAAAAATAATTATTTTCTCATCTCATGTGTCCTTAGCTCTGTTAAATCCAACCTGGCCATGATTGTGAAGGCAAAGAGAAAGAAAAGAATCTCATAATTTTCATTTTTATCTCCCACTGAATCTCTCATAAAAAGTCAATGTGAGCAAGTTTGTTTTTAGACTTCATCAGTTTTCTCCACCCTTCTCCACCCTTCTATGCTCCTTTCCTTCTCTTCCCTTCCCTCCTCATGTCTTCCCTTCTTTTCTCTTCTTATCTTTTCTTTTGCTTTTTCTTTAAAGAAATCCAGATTATGTATACATGGTAATTAAGAACAACCTCAGTTTTGAAAGTGACACCCAACAGCACAATAATTCATTTTTTCCTAGGTTCTCATTCTTCAAGTTATAGTGTTTAGTATGTGCAATTGACAATAATGAAAAGGCCTATATTTATTTGGATAAATTCATTTCCACAATTATCCAAAGTGAACTTTACTACTTATTGGGAATGAGGCTTGAACATGGCTGGTTTCTTGGCAGTTTGCCTTTATCCCAATTTTTTTGTTTGTTTTTTGGAGGGGTAAGGCAGGGCAATTGGGGTTAAGTGACTTGCCCAAGATCACAGGGCTAGTAAGTGTTAAGTGCTTGAGGCCACATTTGAACTCAGGTCCTCCTGACTGCAGGGATAGTGCTCTATTCACTGTGCCACTTAACCACCCAATCCCAATTTTTTAAAAGCTTGACTAATGGGTAGTCAGAAGGGAGATCGTTCTGTGAAAACCACATATTTCGTACTAGTGCCTGCTTAACCTTTCTGTTTCTGGGCAACCTTATATTGAGTAAGGACTGATACTCTTCAACTGTCGTCTTCTGACATGCTGTTCCTTTTCTTCCTGCACAAATGGGAAAGAATCAATTTGGAATTGGTTCTTAATTCCCCTTATCCTTCCTAACTTTAAAGGAGTTATATTTTCTGACACCTTTACAGCTAACTAACCAGTAGAGAAGTCCATTCTGTCCTGCCATTAGAAAAAGGATTGAGTTCAGGTTGCTGGGGTGGTGCAGGCTTTCTCTCAGTGATAGGCACAGGTGAAAGACCTTCAAAAGGTCTCCTGGCTGGCTGCCCATACTGTTAAAAGAAAAATCTATGTTCATGCCTAATTAAGCCCTAATTAAAGAGGAAAACTTAGAAGAGGAAGTTAAAAATCAGTTTGTTTTGTTTTGTTTTTCTTTTAAATACACCAGGGCAGAAAAATGTTGATGGGCCAGCCTACTGGGCCTATCAGTTATTCAATTTAACTTAATCATTTTTATATTAAATTTTACTTTTTTTTAAAAAAAATCCATTTTCTCTTTTCCCCACTTCCTCCTTGCACTACAAATGAAAGGAAATGGACAATAAAATCTTTGTAGCAAATATAAATTATCAGGCAAAATAGAAGCTCTTATTGGCTGGATTAAAATATATTTGGATCATTCTGCATATTTAGTCTATCGCTTGTCTTTTGGAAGATAGAAAATATTCATCACCAGTCCTTTGGAATCATTGGGTCATTGTATTTATCAGAGTTCATAAGTCTTTCAAAGTTGTGTTTAAAATATTGTTAAGTATACATTGGTCTCCTGGATTTGCCAGCTTCATTCTGTGTTATTTTATATGTCTTCCTAGATTTCGTTGAAATTACTTAATTTCTTAAGGTATAATAATGATTTATTATATTCTTATATCATACATTATTCTGCCATTCCTTAATTGATGGGAAAATTCTTAGTTTTCAAGTTTGTTTGTTTTCTGTCTCTGTAGAATTTATATCTATATGCTATTGATGCTACCACCACCACTTGCCCTAAATCAAGAACCATAGGACCAGTGAGAAGTCAAGTTATGAGGCAGAATTCTGCCAAGAGCATGAGGTACCCATGATGACTCTCAGTCTCTTCATACCACAGCAGAGATGGGAAAACAGACTATAAGTCTAAGAAGCAAAGATATTCTGTAAATCAGTGGTTCTCAAACTTCCTAATGCTGCAACCCTTTAATACAGTTCCTCATGTTGTGGTGACCCCCAACCATAAAATTATTTTCGGTGGCACTTCATAATTTTGCTACTTTTATGAATCTATCTGGTATGCAGGATGTGTTTTCATTGTTACAAATTGAACATAACCCACAGGTTGAGAACCGCTGCTATAAATGCTTTGATACATATGGATCTTTTCCTCTTTTTGATATCTTTGGCATTTGGCCCTAGTACTAGTTTTGTTTAGTCAAAAAGTATGTGTTGTTTATCATTTGGAGGGGTACATTTCCAAATTGCCTTGCAGAATGGCTTTAGCAATTCACAGCATAAATCTGCCTTTTTTGTCACAGCCTTCCACATTTGTCATTTTTGTTTGTCTTGCAAAAAACTTCTGTTGAAGGTGAGGTAGAACCCCAGAGTTGCTTTAATGTTAATTTTTCTCTCTCTTTTTTTTTAAATTTGGCTCTTGCTTTTAAACATATTTTTAATTCCATGTCATGCTTTCATATTCTAACTCTATTGCTTATCCATGCTTGCATTTCTTTTTTTGGAGGGGCAATCAGTGTTAAGTGACTTGCCCAAGGTCTCATGGCTAGTAAGTGTTAAGTGTCTGAGGCCAAATTTGAACTCAGGTCCTCCTGACTCCAGGGCTGGTGCTCTATGCATTGGCCACCTAGCTGCCCCCACATGCTTGCATTTCTATTTACTAAACATACCTACATTCAATGGTTTCTTACTTTTGGGGTTATATTGAATCAGTTGTAGACTATCCTTTCCTTTTTAGGTTTAAACAATATTGATTAGATATTCAAGACTCTACAAAACACATTATTTTCATCCTTTTAAAGACATTCATTCCCTTGACAGAAAGCTATCCTTTCAATATTTTTAAGAAATAACCCCAATATTTGACTTTTATTCCTAGGAACCCTTTCAATCAAATACCTACTGCCTAAATCTGCTTTTCTCTTTTATATGCTTTGCCTCTGATGAACATGTGTGAGGCACATACCACCTGTGCCATTATGGTTTTCTGTTTCTTGCTCAAGACTTCATAATATTTGTTAATGTTTTATGGTTTCCTTCTGACAGTGCTACAAATACCCATAAAAGCCATTAGAAGTAGGAAGTAGTTTGACAAGGTGGGAGGTTTTCTGTCATGTGCTAGATGTATACCCTAAGAATACAATAAGCTACTATATTTGCTTTTGTTTGCATATTAACAAATAGCTCACTCAATTGTCTGGTGTGAGGAGTCTAACCACCATGACTATTCTTTTATGCATCCTCTGAACTGCTTCAGTAATTCCTCATTTAATAGTAACCTGTTTCATCATTCCTGTGAGAATATGAAGATGCTTCTTACTTGGAGAAAAATATCCTGGAGTTTTTTCTTTGTAATTCATTATGATTAGTTAGTCAATAAATTAACATTTAATAAGTACCTAATATATGCCAATCCGTGTGCTAAGTACAAAGAAAGGCATACAACAACCCCTTCCCTTGTTGACCTCACAATCTAATGAGGGAAGAAAGCATGAAAATAACCAGATATAAAAGACAAAAAAAGAAACTTTCTATTGGATAAATAGAAAATAATCAATGGAGGAAAAGCAATAGAATTAAGCAACCTTGGGAAAGACTTCCTTTAGAATGTGGGATTTTAGCTAGAGCTTGAAGCAATCCAAGGAAGGCAAGATGTAGAGGTGACAGAAAGCATTCCATGCATGACAAACAGTCAATATACATGTCTGGGAGTTCAGGGATGTATGTCTTTCTCAAGGACCACCAAAGAGTCTGGAGTCACTGGAGCAAAGTATACTTGGGAAGGGGAGTTGTATAAGATATAAAATGCTTAGAAAGTTATGTTGGGAGGGAGGTTGTAAAGGCCTTTAATTTTATATTTGATCATGGAGATGATAGGATTATGCTGAGTGGAGGAGTGATGTGATCAGATCTGTACTGGAGAAATATCACATTGACAACTGAATGAAGTATGGGCTGGAATAACCATAATTTCATAGGATTTAGGGCTTCAAGAGTTCCTAGAAATCATCCAATCCAGCCTTTTCATTTTACCAGTGAGATCAGCGTGTATTTGGATGTAGTTTTTATTTTACAAAATAAATCAGGATCACAAAAACAAAATAACTTGACAAAGGACATAGAACTACTAAATAGCAAGGGTAAAGATATAAGATAGGCTTTTGATCCTAATAAAACTTTAACAAATATGAAGTCTTGGGCAAGAAAAAGAAAATCATATTCTCAGGTCTTTTCACTATACAATATTGTGTTTATCATAATTTTGATGAGAAACCAAATAAAAGGAAAGATTTTGCTTGCATTTGAATTGTGTGATAGTCATTGTCCTAAAATGCAAATATGAAGTGCTGAGAAAGATAATAGAACTCCCCTATCTATATTCTCCCCCTCCTTTCCTCCTTTTTATCATATATTTATGGATATAGTTTGTTTTTACTTTAGTTTAATTTCTAAATAAATCTCTTCCACTGTATTTTTTCAAGAAGCAAATAGAAGACATCTACCCTGGATGATTTTGTCATTTTCTTTGATGCAGGATAAAGTCCTTTCTACCTCTGTTGTTTTATCCTTTGCAAGATTTAATATAGAGATGTTATTTACATTATAGGAATTGCATTAGATGAAGTAATTTCAATTCAAGAAATAGTTAGGCATTGTCTAGCTGACTTATTTAATTTTAGTTAAATTTCCTTAACAAAGTGATGGCAGGGAGGTGCCTGGAGGACAGAAGAGAAGTGTATGTGTGTATGTATACATATAGGTATACATATATACATACATATTCACATGGATGTACATGTATATTTACATATACATGCACATTATATACACACATTTATATGTTTATTGAATATAAGAAACCATGAAAAGAATGAAGAAGGAGAGGTCAATCAATAAACTACTGTCTGAAAATGTAGTATCTAGTACCATATAAGGAACTATGAGCCATAAAATAAGCCTGAGGTAGGATATTTGTCCTCAAAGAATTTAAAGTCTTATTGGAAGAGATGAAATGAAATGAAGTGATCAGGGGAAGGAATGATAGATGGTCTCCCAAATATCTTAGCATATCTAAATCAATCTATCTATCAGTCTGTCTATCTGTCTGTCTGTCTATCTATCTATCTATCTATCTATCTATATGTCTATCTATCTATTTATCTATCTTATGAAAGCCAGTAGATAGAGTGTTGCATTTGTAGGCAGACAGACCTGAGGTCAAGTGTGACCTCAGGAAATTACTAGGTATGTGACCCCAAGTAAGTCATTTAACCTCTTTTTGATTCAGTTTCCTCATTTATAAAATGCACATAATAATAGCACCTACCTTGCAAGTTTGTTGTAAGGATCAAAGGAGATAAATGTAAAGAGCTTAGCAGTGTGCTGAGCACATAGTAAGAGCTATATAAATGTTATTCATTATTAATATGTGCTAGGTAGCTAGGGAAACTGAATAAAGTGTTACTTACTTGAACAGAACAAGACAGACTCCAACAAGCAAATTGACGAGTATACCAAAAAAAAAAAATGCAGTTAGTAAAACAAGCAATAAATATGCTCCAAACACATGTGGGTTTATGCATCTTTTATTTAACTCAGGAGCCAAACCTAAAATCAGCATTTGGTGTATAGTATCAGTTGGCTGTATTTTCTAAAAACTTAAGCTCCATAAGCCTGTGTACAGATTATACCAAGATATAGCCTTACTGCCAAGTCTTTTGTGTTACAGAATTTAAAGAGAAATAACACATATATTTTGTTCTGTCAAGAAGCCTGGAACTAAGAATGACAGGAAGCATTTCCCAGCATGAATAAACCATGAAGCATATTTGGAAATTGGGGTTTTAATGATAATTGGCATTAAAAAACCTTATTGCAAAGTGGGTACAATTTTCCTTTAATTGTTTCAGAACACCATGTGTAAAGAAACCCTGACAGAATGCAAATTATTTCCATGGGATATGAGAAAGAGAAAGGGAGGCTTTCATAGCTATGTTCTTTATGCAAAATATTATTGGATGATAGCTTTACAGAAATAGTGAGCCAGAATGGGTCATATTAGTCGCTTTTTGAAAACCAAGTGTCTCAGATTCTTAGTGGTACTCCACAAAGGCCTGGGAGTTGACAAACCTTGTAACCATGTTTCTAATCTCTATACTAACAGAGACCTATTCAAAGAAACTGAAAGCAAAGGACCAGAAGAAATGGGAATTGATGTAGGTTATTTGGCACATCTAGAAATGGAATTTGCCTGTGTGACCCTTTTGGCATTGCCATATCCATTCAAAAAATGTGAGGAGGTGGGTCTGAACATATTCCATGCAAAACATTGGGACATATTTACTATAACAATAACAATAATTTAGGTAGCATTTCAAGGATTACAAAGTGCTTTACATGCATCATCTCATTTAGATCTCACTCCAGCCCCTGAAATTTACTATCTCAATTGTGCAGTGAAGAATCTGACTCAGGGGAGATTATGTGAATCCACTAGAATCACAATGTTGGCAGATATCTGATTTAGGATTTTTCTGGTTCCAAGACTCACTCTCTATCCACTAATCTTCTCTCAAATACTTTAAAAGAGGACTTCTATCAATCATTTGGGACTTGTCTCTACAGACATTTCATAATTATATTAGAGTAAGGAGGAGACTTAGAATTCAGAAATGTAAGTCATAACAAGATCATAAGTTTGTTTCATCAGGTCCCTGGAAAACATTTATTTTTCAAGGCATATGATACAAGTGCTAGGGGAAAAAAAAAACAAAAAACATTATTCTGTTAGAATCTCCAGTAGAGTAAACCTTTCCTAAATTAATTTTGCCGTAACTCTCTGAACAATAATCCAGTTGAGAGTTAGACATACAGGGAAATTTATTTTTGTTTTTTTTTTTTTCAGGCCTATTTATCATTTAAAAATAATTGCTTTTTAAGAGCATTGTCTTTTTTCATTAAATATCAATAAAATTCCTGAATAATAATTAATATCAATTCTTGGTCAAAACTTTCACAAGTTTCATTTAAGGCTCCTCACCTGCCTTGTCAAGGGACGTTGTGTGAATGCATTTAATTTTCGCTGCTATGCTGTGAGTAAGACTTTGGCAACAGCAGGGATAAAACTAAATCCAACTCACACAGGTGCTGCGAGCTTAATTAATGGTTTAAATTCTTAAGTTTAAAAAAACAGTGCATAAGTGAAAGCATTGTTATGATTTCATGGGGATATTATAGAAATCCTTTAGAAGTCTGGCAGGAATTACTGGGATGAATTTATATTCAGTATGCAACCCAAGTAGGATTAGTGCACCATTGATTTCCATTGAGGTGCTTAGCGCATCTCTATTAATCATATATCTTTCCATAGTTCACACATTGTTCCTGAAATTTTTAATACATGAAGAGAAATACTTTCCAAATGAGCAGAGAACATACTTCTAATAAATAATTTGAAGTAAAGACTGAAAGACAAAACAGTTTGAGTTAAAACAGAAAATCCTGTCTTTCAAAAGTGATTTGCCCACAGGACTATGTGATTCCTTCCTATGGATAGCTATAACACCAATAAGACCTGGAAGACAAATTAGACTCTTGTCTCTAATTGGATGAGACCTGTAGAGTTATTTGTTGTCCTAGAGAAGGATCCAATTGTGAGAATTAGCAATTTCAATTCAGATATTTTTCTTATCTTGAGAAAAAGAAAATGCCACTAAAAATTATACAAAAGCTATTACATGAAATGCTTTTGAATTCATGAAAACATTAAAATCATTTTTGTGAATTGTTTTGTTGGTTTTTCTTTTCAGGTAGCAAGAAATTCCTTTTCAGATCTTCAGTTAGCAGAGGGGTGATATATTTACAGTGCCCACAATCTTGATAAAGACCATGAATATAAGTATGACATGACATTTGATTGCAAAATATAGCAGATTCTCCACAAAAAGGATAGAACTGAAGGATTTACTTAGACACCAAAGCCCAAAACCAGCAAGCCAATTATTGTACCAAAAGATATTCAGAAGCCATGATAACGCTGAGAGCCATGCCATCTTTTAGCCTTCCCACAACCCAAATCAAAATCAATATTTACTCATAAACCTCTCTGTCTCCTTAATGAGTGTCCTCCCTCCCTCCCACCCCACCCCACCCCACCCCACCCCACCCCACCCCAATCTGGCTGCTCTGATTCCCAGCTTCCTGTGGGCTCTGCTTCCCTTCAGCAAAACTCCTCCCACCACAGGCTTCATGTGACTATATTCAGTCTATCGGGGTCAGAGTTTATCTTCACAGCAGCAGGGAAGCTTCCTGTGGGTTCTGATGAACCCTTCAGCAAATTCCCTCCATCACAGGCTCCGTGTGATTATATTCAGCCTCTTAGGAGGCAGAGTTTATTTTCAAAGCAGGGGAGGGCTTCAAACTCCCCCTTAGGTCTATTAAGGGGCAAGGAAGATCTTCAAATTCCCATTCCCATTACATGCAAAAGGAAGCTCACAAGGTAAGAGAAAAAGGTACCAGGTGTGGTAGATGAGTATCTATCAGATCATGGTTAAAGAGGTCCCAAAGCAATTCAGTCAGGTGGGAAATAAGATGGCTGTCCTGAGTGATTCCTTAAATGGAGTTTTTGTAGTTCATGGCTTTGTCCTCCAGTTAAAGGAACAGAGGGTAGTGATGATGTACAATTACCAAGCTGATTCCATCTTTAAAAATTATGAGTTTTCTCTATGATGAAGTTCCTCAGAGAAGTCAGATATACTACTCTGAAGTTGTACAGCCAGGTGGGAAATGAAAATGGTATATTACTTTTCTTAAAATAGATATTTAGATTAAATCAATATATTTTAATTTGAGTTTAGTACTTGTAGCTACTCAAAGCAATAATCTCAGTCTGATTAACATATTGACACATGACATCCATCCTTTCTATCTCTGTCTCTGTCTCTCTCTGTCTCTCTGTCTTTCTGTCTCTCACTCTCTTTGCTCTCTTGCTCTGTCTCTCTGTCTCTCCCGTTCTCTCTCTCTCAAAGCTGTAACAAATTCATTCTTTTTTTTCCTATGGTGTCTGAGGAAGTATTGCTTTCTTCCCTAGGTATCATTCCATAAGACTAAATTTAAAAGAACTCCAGAACCACCCTCTCAAAACAGAGTCTAATAAGCTTAATATAGGATCACTTCTACTTAGTCATTAAACTTCTGTTGATCTGAATACTGCATGTCAGTTTACTGATCGTTTTGTGGTAATGTCATCTTGGAATTTTTGGTAGAGAAGAAGAGACTCATAATGTTAGTTATACATAAAAATAAATTTTAAAGAATTCCATGAAAATATAAGCAGATATTACTTTTTGGATTTTAGCAGATATCTAAACTATCTCATGATACTTACTTTGACAAGATACAGAGACATATAGACTGGGCGATACTGTACTTATGTAGATTGAAACTATATGACTGACCAAAAACCAAGGAGGAATCATTAAATCAGTACCAAGTTGGACATAACTTTCTATAGGAGTGTCATAGGAATCTGACACCAGTTTTTTACATCATTTTTATCAATGACTTGGCTAATGGCAGAGATGCTATTCTTGTTAAATTTGACCATGACTTTAAACTATGAGAACTGGTCAATATGTTGTATAGTGATAAAATCTGTGATGGAGAGAAACAGAGGTACAAAGGTCCAAGCATAATCTACTTATTGGCAAGTCAAGCAGTTTCCAGTAATGAAGGTCAATAGTCCTTCAATTACCAGAGATACATTAGAGCAAACAGAATAATCTTTTATAGAGTTGGTAAAGGTGTTGAATGGGCTTACATTTAGCCTGATTTATAGGAGAATATTTTCAAGACCTGTTGTGACAGAGAGGAGGCCATCTCCAGTTGTCTTGATCTATATCTTGCCACTGGACCCAGATGGCTCTGAGGTGAAAGTGATGGTGGTATCTTTGCACATCCCTGTCTCCCTTAAATCCACTTCATTTGCAATTCATGACATGACCTTCTAGATGTCATGGTCTTCTTTGAGAACAAAAGACAAACAATAGCAACAACAACAACAGGGAAAAACAGAGTTAATTATTATTCTATGGAAAGTCAAGGGTTAAACAACATGTAATTTATGGTCAGGCAGATCATCTTATTACCCCAGGGCAAGAATCCAACTCTAGCCCACAAAAATAGGGAAGTTACACTTTTATTCATAAGTCAGACTTTCTACTGTGAAGTAGTCAAAGTATCATTTAAATCAACCCAATTCAAAAGTAGTGATTCTAGTGATTAGATACAATTCTTAATTAATAAGTAACATACCAATCTCACAGTTGTATATAAAACAAGGATTAAAAAAGCTCCCAATAGGCTAGAATGATGGGCTGATGCACATAAAATGAGTTATTATAGGAATAAATATCATGCACATAAGTTCAGTAGTTTAGCAATATGAGCACAAGAAGGGAGATAAGACTACAAAATCATTCATGTGGAGGAAAAATTTATGGGTATCAGAAAAAGCCAACCTCACTATGTCTTGGTAGTATGATATGGGATCCCCCAAATGAACAAAATCTTAGGCTCCAACAATAACCATTACTTTTAAAAGGATATCTAGTATCCATGGTGAGCAAAATGATATTTGTCCTATCATAATCTTCTCCAACCAGGCCATATCTAGAAAATTACATTCAGTTTGGGGCATTTCATTTTCAAAGATGTTGAAAAGTAATGCAGTGAGCTTGGGTGACTAGATGGCCAAGAGGTACAATGCCATACAAGAATAGAGTAAAGAGAATGTTTAACCTGGGCATATGGAGATTTAGAAAAAGTGCTTTATTAGTCAGTTATCACCCTCTCTGCAGGAAATTATCACAGGGTTAATTAAATAGAATCTTGGCTGAAAATACAGTTCTAAGACTGTACCTTGTTTTGTTCTCAAGGAATATGCTTAAAGAACTAATTAGGTAAATCACCAGTTCATAGTATTTGCATCACAATTATCCTAATGACAAAGTTATAAATATATTGGCAATGGCTAACCACCTTAGAGACAAGTGTCCAGTACATATATTGAACAACATCAGGAACTTTATATAACAGGTATTTCTGACAATTGTATGGTGTCTATGTTTTGTTAAGCACAAAAGCCTTAGAAGTGTTTCTTCTACTCAGACAAAGCTAATTCATTGTTGTTACAATTCCCAAGCATGGATAAAATGTCAAAATCTATTATGTGGAATGTATGGCATTTTATTGTTCTTTTTTGTTATCCTTAGGAACTTGTTAAATATTTTCCTATATAAAATATACTTAAAACACAGAGAATGAGATATTAGTTTCAATTTATTCATTCATAGATTTCCAATGATTATGCAGCAACTAAATTGTCATTAAAATAGTAAATGAATGCTTTGAAATATCAAGCAGAGTATATATGTTCCCTGGCCATTTGGTTTCTAAACATTTAGTAATCACACCATCATACTGACACATGCTGTGCCTGTAATAGCTCTGGCTATTTGAATTTGATGGCATTATAAATAATAGATAAATAATAGATAAGGACTTGACTGAGATGTTGAAATTATTTTTCTTGGGGAGGTAATTCTTTTAAAATCAGGTGATAATCCATATGTTACTTTAGAATTTTCAAGTATTCTGTTTCCTATGGGGAACTAAATGGCAGTTATCAAAGTATAAAACCCATAAGTGTTTAACAGAGGTCAGTGAGAAATGCACACATATATGCGTACATATATGTATGTGTATTATACATACATATATTTAAAGTAAAAATATTTTTCATGCATCCAACAATTGATTTCCCAAACATTTTTTGACTCTTTCAAGGCAATTTGTTGTACTGGAAAGAACACTTTACTGGGAAACAAATGATCTGAATTTAAGTGGTAGCTAGGTGATTCAGTGAATTAAAGCACCTGGCCCTGGAGTCAGAAGGACCAGCTTCAGAAATTTATTCCATGTGTGACCCTGATCAAGTCATGTGACCCTGATCAAGTTGCTTAATCCTGTTTACCTCAGTTCTTCATCTGCACAATGGGGATAATGATATCAAATTTTTTTGAAGAGAAAGTTAAAAAATTTTAAAATTACTTTGCAAACCTTAATGTTCTACATAAATGCTAATTACAATTAGTAGTAATAGTAGTAGCAGTAGTACTAATGGAAATATTGCCAGTTCCATCCCTTTCATATGACCTCACAGAATCACTTCATTTTTCTAAAGACAATTTCCTCAGCTACAAAATGGGGGTAATTATATCTGTATTTCTTACCTGATAGGTTTATTGTAAAGAAATTTTCTTTTAAATCACAAAATATCTTGTAATTATGAACTGTTTTAATAATGTTTTTCAAAATGATACTTATAAAGGCAATAAAGTAAAGCTGACCATCCCAGTAGCAGAACTGACTTTCAAAATGAATGTGGATACTAAGTTATCTTGAAAAGTTTTTGAGATGGACTTCATTTGAATAACAACATACCCAGCCAGCAGCAATGATCTCTCACCTACCCCAATATTCAAAGAGTTTAAATGATTCGGATTCATCTAGAAAAAATCTCAGTTATTTCAAACAAATCTTTATTTCCCTAGTTGGTAAATGATAGCTATAGACTTCTGATAGATAAATGAATTATTCACTTCCAAAATAAATACGTTAAAAAGAATCATTTCAAACCTAAATTATATTGAATGGAAAAAGTCACCCCAAAAGACAGTTTGGGGCAATTTCTAGGCTGCAATAGCTTTTAAATTATGTTCTAATCACACTGGCTACAGTAACACCTAAATATGTCTTTTACTTTTAGTGTGTGGAGGTGTTTTGCAAACATGAAAATATTATGGAATGTTACTCCTAAATTGAAATTAAAATGTGTCCTTGGTTATAAAAAGACAATCAAACATGGAACCTTTTTTCTAAATGTGAAGTCATTTTATTAGAAATAAAGCCATCAGAGTCATGTGATTCTGAAGAAAATAAGGCCACTTTGCTTTATCCACAGCATTTTTTCCAGGACAAAGGGCCTCCCTTTCTGCCAGATGTATCACCTCAAATTAAAGAACAATTACAACCATTATACCCTTGAGGACAGCTATTTGAATTTGGTAACATTAAGGAATATTTGTGTGATATGTATCATACAAATCCAATATAAACAGGGATAATTTAAAATGACTTACTTTTCAGCTGCATTTCCCTTTTTTTCCTCTATTTTCATCTATCTCTTACTCTACTGCTATTCATTTACATGAACATTCTCTCACTCCAAACTTCTGAATGGGTCACCTCATCCTATGGCTGATGGAGATACAAGTAGAAAAATCACTTCTTCCTGGGGGCATACTTTGACTGAACTTAAAGAAAATACCATGAGGAGATGCTAGGAAAATCAATAGCATCAAGGTCACTCTTCTTTGAAAGTCACAGAGTTCTTCTCTTAGCTATAATTGAGCCATACCAAAAGATTGTGGGTTGACTCCTCTCTAGAGCACCTATAAACAGAATGAGAAAGTTTCAGGAAGAATCTCTCCTACTTTATTCCATACTCTACCCTCCCTCATACCCGCCCTTCTTGAGGCCAATCAAATGCAATAATATACCCATAAAAATTTAGAGCAGTGATGCTGAGCAAAGAAGAACTAAATTAGGGCCATATAAAATGTGAAGCTTTCAATTTGCAGGAATTCTGTTATTTGATAAGCTATATCTCAGGTTGCAAGTCATCTTAGGAAAAATATCTAGCTTTTACCTCTATATTTAATGAATCTCAATAAATAAGGGTAATTAAATTTCTAAGTAGCTGAATTGCATAGTGTAGGGGAAAGAACTTTGGATTAGGGATCCAAAGGGTGAATTTCAATACCAGTTTTACCCAGTTGTTGGACCTTGGGAAGTAGCACCTTCCTCTGTGAAGCTATATCTCTTGAGAAGTGTCTCTTCCTCTATTAACCTCAGCTTCTTCCTCTATAAAATGGACAGAATAACACAGGTGATATCTATTTTGTAGATCTATAATGGAAAAACACTGTATTTGTGAACAAAAATCTGGAATCTTGTCTCTGATTACCTGTATGGAACTTTATTTCTTCATCTATAAAGTGATGGAGTGAGAAACTAATAATCTGTAATGACCTTTCCAGCTGTAACTCTTATGCAATGATCCTAAGATTACAAACGCACATGCACACACGCATGTGCATATACATATATATGTATATATACACACATATATCTTAGAATAATATATACATGTCTGTATGTGTATATGTCCTTATATATGTATGTATGCAGAAACAAGAATGAAAGAGCTTTGAAACAAAGCACTGTATAAATCTAGCTTTGAACAATGCTTAAATAATTAATAGTGCATCATTAAAATAATATAGAAATAATATGTATAAATGTCAGGAACAGAACAGTGGTCTGCATACAATGTTTGTTGATTTGACCAATGTCTTTGATTCTGTCATTGGTGAGATTTTGTGGAAGATCATGGCAAGGTTTGGATGACTGGAAAAGTTCATCAGCATTCTAAGTCAATTTCATAATGGCTTGCTTACACAATATCTGGATAATGAGTGATGTTCTTTCCCTTTCCTAAGCATCAATGCTTTTTGGCATGATATTTTCAGTGGTGCTGTTGGACACTTTCAACAAGGACAAAAACAGCATTGAGGTCAGCTACTGCATTGATGATAAATTATTTAACTTGAAAAGGCCACGAGCCAAGACTAAAGTGGAAGGAGATGATAAATTATTTAACATAAAAAGGCTATAAGCCAAGACTGAAGTGGAGGGAGAATTGGTACACAACTTTTTATTAGAAGATGATTGTTCATTGAATGCAGGCTCTGAAGCTGGAGTGCAACAGGTTGTGGATTGATTGATTCTCTGCCACCTTTGTTAATTTTGGCCTAAAAATTAACAACAGGAAAATAGAGGTTCTCCACCAGCCAGCACCACAATATTCACATGTAGAAGCATTAGTTGTAGCACATGGAGAAATTTTGAAAGCTGTGATTAAGTTTATTTACCTTGGCAGCATACTTCCTAGGGAAGTAAACATAAATGACAAGGTTGACACTTGCCTCAGCATTTGGGAGGCTCCTAAAGAAAGTGTGAGAGAGAAGAGGTATTAGGCTGCCTACCAAACTGAAGTTCTACAGAGCCACTGTGCTTACCTCCTTGTTGTATACCTGTGAACTCTGGGCAGTATACCAGCACCTTTTCGGGAAACTGAATCATTTTACTTTTAATTGTCTTAGGAAGATTCTGAAGATCACTTGGAAAGATAAGGTACTAGACACTGAGGTCCTTTCTCAAGCTGAACTGCCAAGCATTCAAACTGCAGAGAGCACAACTCAGATGGATTGACAATTTTATTTGAATGCCAAATGTGTGCTTGCCTAAAATATGATTTGATAGTGAAGTCACACATGGCAAGCATTCACACAGAAGTTAGAAGAAGCAATGCAAGTAAACTCTTAAGGCCTCTCTAAAGAACTTCAATATTGATTGTGAGACTGTTATGGGAATCTAAAGATCTTCCCTGCCCCTAGGCCCTTTGCTGAAGTGGCTACGTGACTTTGAGGACCCTTGGATATTTGAAAGTATACTGTGTTCCCTAATAGGCTGAATGTGGTCACGTGGAGCCTGTGGCGC
>CM053587.1:190718072-190754541 GCA_028646515.1 Pseudochirops corinnae
AAAAGCAGCAGTCATCAAAACTGCTTGGTACTGGCTAAGGGGTAGAGTAGTGTATCACTGGAATAGATTGGATACAAACGACTCAGTCATCAATGATTATAGTAATATACTATTTGATAAGCCCAAAGATCCCAGTTTCTGGGATACATCATACATATGATGACCAACTTTAATAAACTGGGGTGTCCTCAACAACGCACAGCTAAAAACAACTCTACAAGCCTCAGGATGGAAGGAGATATCTAAACTCAGAGAAAGATATAGAAAGACTATAGTTTAAATGGAGACTGAAGCAAAACACGCTATCGTTCTCTTTCATGTCTGTTTTTTTTTTCCCAGTGACCACTCATTGGTTACAACTCTTTTATATAACCAAACTATTGTACGATGTGAAAGTATTTGCAGATCCTATACATGATTGCACGCCACCATGGGGGGCGGGGGGAGCAAGGGAGGGGAGAAAATCTGAAACTCAAGTGAATGTGGAACTGAATCTTGTAAATTAAAAGTAAATAAACAAGTCATTCAAAAGAAAATTGAATGTAGACAGAAAGGAATATATCTTTGTTCTTAGTGGCCCATGACACCTATACAAAAGTTGACCATCTATTAGGGCATAAAATCTGTTTCTCAAATATATAGAGAACTGATTCAAATTTATAAGAATATAAGGCATTCCTCAATTGATAAATGATCAAAGCATGTGAATAGGCAGTTTTCCAATGAAGAAATCAAAGCTATTTATGGGAATATAAAAATGCTCTAAATCACAATTGGTTAGAGAAATACAAATCAAAATTACTCTGACATACCACCTTACAGCTGTTAGATAGACTAATATGACAGAAAAGGAAAATGACAGATGTTGGAGAAGATGTAGGGAAATTGGAATATTAATGCATTGGTTTTGGAGTTGCAAATTTATCCAGTCATTTTGGAGAACATTTTGGAACTATGCCAAAGACCTGTAGAGCTGTGCATACACTTTGATACAGTGATACCACTCCAAATATGTATCCCTAAAACATTCAAAAATACCCACATATACAAAAATAAATATTTATAGCAGCTCTCTTTGTGGTGGCAAAGAATTGGAAACTGAGAGGAGGTCCATCAATTGGGGAATGGCTGAACAAGTTCTGGTATATGACTGTAGTATAATACAACTTTACCAGAAGAAATGATGAGTAGTTACATTTCAGAGAAATCTGGAAGGCCATGCATGAACTGATGCTGAGTGAAGTGAACAGAACCAAGAGAACATTGTACACAGTAACAACAACATTGTGAAATAATCATGTTTGGTAGACTTGGCTTGTCTTAGCAATGCAATGACCTAAGCCAATTTCAAAAGACTCATGATGGAAAATGCTATTCATATCCAAAGAAGGAACTATGGAGTCAGAATCTAGATTGAAACATACTTTTTCACTTTTTGTTGTTTTTTTTCTTTGTCATATTTTCCCCTTTTTGTTCTGGTTCTTCTTTCACAACATGACTAATGTGGAAATGTGATTAATATTTTTGTACATGTATAACCCACATCAGATGGCCTGCAGTCTTGGGGAGTAGAAAGAGAAAAATTTGGAACTCAAAATCTTATAAAAGTGAGTGTTGAGAACTATCTTTGCATGTAACTGGGGAAAATACTATTAAGTGGGCGGGAATAAAAGAAGGCACTTTGTAGGGACCCTCTATAACTCAAAGAAGTTAAACCCATACAGACAGCAAGCGGAAGAGTTAGAATTTGAAGCCAGAATCTATGGCTCCAAATCCAGCTTTCCTCTATCTGCACCAGAATGAAGAAATGAAAGATTAAAAATTTAAAGCTACAGAAGGCTTTGCAGATTAGTTGACACAACTCCATTTTATAAATAAGGAAACCGAAGCCCAGAGAGATTTGCTGAGTCACTTAGATAGCAGAAGATTTGTGTTTGTATTCTGTTTGCTTGATTTCAAGTTCAGCTGCCTATCTACTACATCTCTCAAATCAAGTGTGTTTGTGTGTGTGTGTGTGTGTGTGTGTGTGTGTGCGCTCAGGCACATAGATGTGTTTATGACATATAAATTGTTATTTAACAAAATAATCAAAAAGTTAATGTTTGTTTCTCTGCATTTCTAAGGTATTCTATGAGGCAAAATATTCAGCAATGGTAGAGTTCGTGTTGCTGTTGTCATGCTTCTTAATGAATGATAATGTTGCTGGCCTCGTACTACATAATGTTAAATGCAAAATTGGACCTTCCTAGAGAAACACTTAACCTCACCTACATTCAAACGCCCTACCATAATTAATGGCAATCCCCTTGTCACAGTCTTAACAACTCAAGTTTGCATTTTTGTGTCTTAAGTCAGCATATGTTTATAGATGGAGATGATCAGTTTATTGTGTTAATATCCTGCTGACTCTTCTGTAAAAATGCATTATATTCATTATATTGCTATTTTACTGCCTATGAGTATGAGATAGTCCAGAGAATATAATTAACATAGACTGAAGCCTCTTGAAAAATAAGAAACCCTAAGCAGAAAAGAAGAGCTGATACTTCCAAGTGCTTTTGCCTGACATAAACTATCGGATCAGACAAAAGAGATAAAATGTTACTGCTAACTTTGAGAAGAAACACCGCCTTCAAATTACTTAGATGGCACTTAGCCCTAAGTGGTGCTCCAAGGATTAAAAGGGTTAATGTGAATATTAAGATTGATACCAGATTTTATGATTAGAGACTAAAACTTTGTCAGTAGGCAGAAAGATAAGGGGTTTTCTTGTTGTATTTTAAGACAAAGTATCCTTTTTCCTTAGACTGGAAGTACAGGGGCTACTCAACTCATTCACTGGGAGCCATTCTGATTAGCTTGGGGACTTTAACTGATTTTAAACCTGGGCCATTTTACCTTTCCTTAAGTAATTAGTCAATTAGTCAGTCATAAGCATTATTAAGCATTTAATATATGACAGGCACTATGATAAGTCCTGGAGATACAAAAAAGGGCAAAGGCAATTCCTGGTGTTAAAGAATTCACAATTTAATGGGGGTATACAACAGGTAAACTAATGTACATCTGGGCTAAATACAGGATTAATATACATTAATTAACCAAGGGAAGGCATAAGAATTAAGAAGCATTGAGAAGAGATTACTTTTTTAGATGTTATTTTAGTAAGGATTTAAAGGAAGTCTAATAAGCCAATGCATAGAGATTAAAAAGGATATTTCAAGCATAGGGAAAACTCGGAGGAAATAGTTGCAGATAAGAGAGCTGGAATGTCTTGTTCATGGAACAACAAGGACTATGTCACTGGATTGAAGAGTACAAAACACAGAGTAAGAAGTGAGAAAATTGAACCATAGGAAGGAGCTAGGTTATAAAAGGTTATGAATGCTAAAGAAAGGATTTTGTATTTCCTCTGAGAGGCAATTGGGGAACACTAGAATTAAGAGGGGTTGGGAAAAGCTTCCTGTAGAATATTCAAATAAAAATAAGGCCACTAAACCATACATAAGGATCATCCCTGCAGCTGACTTCTGTATCAGCAAGCACCCTAGCATCCCCAGGATGGCTGCTAGCACAGGTTCTTAGATCTGCTTTTCTAAAGGAAAGCAACTCAAAATGGGTTAACAGACTCACTTTAATCAAACATATCATGTACCTAGTTCAGGGGGAAAAGTCAGCACCCTGAACTTCAGAGAAGGCAAACACAAGTTACAAACACAAGTTTCAAACAAACAGAAAAACAGATCCGCAGACAGCTTCCAGCGCCTGACCATTACATCAGTTACCTATTCAGTTACCAGAGAGGGAAGCATCAAAGTCTCGTCTGGCCAAATCACACAACTCTTCTCAAAGTGAGCCCCAAAGCAAAACCTCACATCAGGGCGTATATATAGCCTTCTCCTGGCTCAGAGATTGTCACAGACCTCTAGACCCACTGCCCAATCACAAAGTTACAAGGAGCAGGCATTCCCAAAAAACAAGCCTCCTGCCACAGGCTCCACGTGACCACATTCAGCCTATTAAGGGGCAGAGTATACTTTACTTTCAAATTATGGAAGGTTCTCAGAGTCAAGTAGCTACTTTAGCAAAGGGCCTAGGGGCAGGGAAGATCTTCAGATTCTCATAACAACTTCTTGTTTTAGAAAACCACTTATTAATATTATCAATGTTCAATTGTATTTTTATTTTGGGGAATATTACCCAATTACATCTCAACCAGGTTTGGGCTTCATTGGAAAATGTTGTAGCAACAATTTTGCTGGGGGGTGGGAGGGAGTAGAGGAGCCCTGCGGCACATGTTTTACACCTCTTCCGGAGAAAATAAGATTTTAACTGGGACTTAAAGGAAGCTTGAGAAGTTAGAAGATGAAAATGAGTAGAGAAAGCATTCCAAGCATGAAGAACAGTCAGAGAAAATGCTTGGAGTCAATAAATGGAGTGTCTTATTCCTGGAAAAGAAAGTAGTCCAGAGGTAAATCAAATTAGATTAGATTAAATTAAAGAGTGCATATAGGTAGGAAGTAAGAGAGGGGGAGACTGGAGAGGCAGGAGGGGGCTTTAAAATAAAGAGTCTTAAGCACCAAATAGAAGATTTTGTATTTTATCCTGAAAGTAATAGAAGCCACTAGATTTTATTGTCTAAGAGCTTTATATGGTCAGATTTGCACTTTAGGAAAATCATTTTGTTGGTGAATGGAGGATGGACTAGAGTGGAAAGAGATTTGAGGCAGGATATTAGATCTGCTTTACCAACAGGATATTGGAATATCTCAAACATGAGGTCATTAGGGCCTGTAATGGGGTTGCAGTAATAGCAAAGAGAGAAAGGGGGACATATTTAAGACATCTTTCAAATGTGAAATCAATAGGCCTTGGCAACAGATTGGATATGGAGAGAGAGAGAATGAAGAGTCAAGGATGATACCTAGATTCTATGCCTGGGGAACTTGGAGGATAGTGATCCCCTCAATAGTAATAATGAAGTTTGGAGAGTCATAAAAAGACTATGAAATTAATAGATCTAGAAGGAATGAAATAGTAGTCATAATAAAGCATTGGTACCATAGAACAAGGAAGAATGGACAAAGGAGGATATGGATTGTGAAGAGACATAGTCGAGATAGATAGAAATGAGAGTATGGGATATCATAGCTGGGGGGAGAATAATTTAAAGTGAGTTGTCAATTTCAAAACTGGAAAATAATAATATCTAATATTTACCACACGCCAGGCATCATGCTAAATGTTTTACAATTATGATTTCATTTGATCTTTGCAACAACCCAGTGAGGTAGGTGCTATTTTATCCCCATTTTATGGATGAGGAAACTGAGACAAATAAAGGTTAAGTAATTTGCCCAAGGTCAGTAATAGCCTGTAGTTTTATTTGAACTTAGGTCTTCCTAGTCAGACCCTGTGCTCTATTGTGCCACTTAGTTTCTACAGTTTAAAAACTGCTATTGACCTTAATTATAACCATTATCTGCCAAGGTTTAACCAATAGAAAGTAATGGGTTGCAATGAGAAGAGCAAAAAACTTAAAATAAAAATAGATATGTGCTAAAGGCAACAATCTTGAAAATATTGAAGGATACTTTTACAATACATGATAACAGCAAGATGCCAAAAAGATGAAACAATTCGTTTTATTATTAATAAAAAAGAGATTAACAAAACCTCAGTAACTGCCAAGCCGTATACCCAGTTTCTCATATTGATAAAAACCTCATGAGAACGATCAACATGTGGATTGTTCATATCTTTGATAAAAATATTAAAAGAGAATAAGTAGGCCTTTGTAAAATAGTTTCTATGCTAGCCTACTTTAAAGTCATCCAATTGATACAAAGGTATACAGAATATGCCATTCCTTTGTAGTTACTGCTTGTGGTTTACAAAAAATAAATGATGTTAGGGGAAAATGCAGCCTCAAAATCTCTCTCCCACAAAGTATTTTTCATGCATAAATTTAATTGTAAAAAGATTCTAGATTAATAAAAGCATTTAGATAATTTACTTCATTGACACTGATTATTAATGACAAACAAGAGTTAAAGGAGGAATAAGGGCCCTTTCTAAATGTGTTTCTTACTGTGAAGTAGAATGCCCTTTTCCTAGTCCAAAAGGAAGAAGAATCCTATATGGTAACACCCATTTTCATCTTTTCCTTGTAGATGATATTGTATTGATTTTATAGACACCCTATTTATTTAAACCTTCTTCTGGTGGTACTTCATGGTTATAAATCTTTCAGCACTACTATCTCTCAAGAATCAAAGTTGTGGGTGATCCCAGAGGCAATAAAAAGATTCATGATGGGCACAAGTATGCGTTAACAGTTCTCTAACAATGACCTGAGTCAAATGGCCTAAGGTTCATTAAGGAAATGAGAAAAAAAAAGTTGTATAATAAGTAAGATTTAGCAAGAGATAAGCAGCCAGTCTAGTAACCTGACTTCCATGAAATAGAAAAAAAAAGATTTAGAGAAAGTCTATAATAGGTGCTTCCATTTTCTCTCCTCTTCCTCTCTTCAAAACTCTCTAAAGTCTCACTCATAACCCTTTTATTCAACTGAAAACTCTCTCCCAAGTCATCAATGATCTCTTGATTGTCTAATGGTGTTTTTTTTCAGCCTTCCTTCCTTTTTGCATTTGATACAGATATTCACCCTATATTCTTTGATTTTCTCTTTAATTTATTATTATTTAATCATACTTTTCAACATAATCTCATCTTCCTTCTTCCCGTTTCTGTATTAATGTTACTGAGTAATAAGATGTATGTTGCTTTGATTTTGAGGATCCTGTCAAATTCTTCATAATTTTTTCTTCTTTCTCTTGTTCTCCAAAATATATTGACATAGAAATTGTAATTATTTTTAAGGTGTTGTTGTTTTGATCATCATGAACACTGAAGAATGAAATAACCAATATCTCCATGAAATGGTGTTTTTGAAATGTGGAGAAATGAACAACTCCTTCATTATTCTTTCTGAGGAGAACTTAGCCCACCTTTCTTATATTTATGCAAATTCTTTTCATGGATAGATCACATATAATTATTAATCTGCTTTATATATTTTGACAGTACATCAACTCTTTTTTTGCTATTCATATATGAAATACCATTCAGCTAATGTTTTAGATATTCTAAAATCTATATTAAATTTTTAACAGAAGCTGCTGCTTTTTCTTCAAGGCCACGATGAAGGAAAAGGGAAAAATTCTCACTGAGAGTAATTTTGTAGGGGGGACTGAATCACTGACACCTGTGGCAGATTGCAGACTTCTCAGTTCATAAACTCCAAAGAGAAAGCAAAAGTGGGAAAACTCTGTTGGACCTGGTGAGAGAAGAGGTATGAGTAGATGCCTGCCCCCCGAGGTGGTGAAGACTGTGGCTGCTGTAGCAGCAAAGCTGCTTCTGGAGCTCCAGACAGAGATAATGGGGGGACCAAGTGGCTGATCAGAGGGTAATTGCAGGAATCTTCTTCCTGTCACTGAGGCAGAATTATCTTGCTTTAACCTGCTGGATCTGTTGCAATCTTAGATGGCATTGCTGGGATGAAGAGGAGTGTTGGTTAGGCAGAGTTTGTGGGGGCTGTGGAGAGGGAATCCTCCTCACAGTTGTGAGGCAGGTGCCTAGGAGGAGATTTGACAACAGGTGTGCAAAACCCCAGAAGTTTGGGACACAGCACTGGCAACTCTGGAAGCAGAGTTCTACCATGGCAAAAAGCTCAAAAGTCAAGTAATTTGCTGGAAAAATTACCAAACAGAGGAAGAGAAATAAGAATAAAGGCATCATTGAGCCTGGATTAAGATTTAAAAAATGAGCTATCATTCTAGCACTTCTTATATTTCCCCATTCTAAGAGTCAGATTGTTCCCCAATAGAGACAGATAAATAGTATGGTTTTAGTTAATTGTGTGCTAGAGACTTGGTGTTAGGAACACTTGGATTTGAATCCTATGAAGAGGAGGCAACATCTCTAGCTCTTTGTTCCCCACTACTATTTCTAGACTTTATCTCTGCATCCACCACTCTGTAATATCCTTTCCTTTCAGGATCATACTATTTCACAAAGTGAAATTAATTTTTCAGTGAGTTAAAAGGAATCAGGATACATTTTTAATGCTAATCAGATTGAGGAAATCAATAAGGATAAGGGGACCTAGAGAACAATGAACAACAGAAGTGATTATTTAACAGATTTACTTTTATTGTGGGTGTTCATAACCATATTCTCTCAATTCTTAGTTGTGTTAATGTACTGCATCTACGCTGAGAGCCATCTGTGCTCTGGCGTTACCTCTCCTTCTAGGTAACTTTCATGGATGTGGGATTTTGAGTTTAGCAGAGAAATATCTTATAACAATTGTAGTACTTATAGGTTACAGATGGACTCTTATTTTATTGACTTGAGTTTATAGCAGTCCTAATTGATGAGAAATTTCTGATTCCATAAAGAATAAAATTATTGATTTCAGGTCATAAAGAATTTCATTCAAGTGCTGCCTCTGGTCCTGACAATTTTCATAAGCATGGGAATGCCTTTAATCTCTCTGGGCCTCAGTTTCTTCCTCTGTAACATGGAAATAATAATACCTATGGTACCTTCCTTAGAAAATAGTTTTAATATATTGCACACATTATATTGAGTGATATAGCAGAAGTCTTATTACCTTGTCCAGTAGAAATGGGCCCACTTAGTCAATTTCTTTGAGGGGCAAACTTTTTGATTTCACATAGTTTTAGATTTCACATAGTTCACAAAGACCATATCTTTGTTCTAAAAGTCTTCCTCAGCTAAATGGTACTGACTCTAAGCTTCTGGGGAATCCATAAAATGACATTAAAAATAAAGTAGCTCCATTCATGAATGCCAAAACAACTAGGACATTCTCAGTATACATATTCATTCATAAAGATATCTTATTTACCTAAATATTTAGCAATTACATTAAGATTTTCTAACATTTATTTTTCATACCTTTCCATTTCAGATTTTTCCCCTCCCTCCCACCTTTCCCTTACTCCTTGAGAAGGAAAGCATTATATTGATCATATATATGAAATCTTGCAAAACACATTTCTGTGTCAATCATGCTGCAAAAGAAAACAAATGCAAAAGTACCCCCAAGAAAAACAAAGAAAGTAAAAAACAAAAGATATGTTCCAATTTGCACTCAGAGCTCATCAGATTTCTTTCTGAATGTGTACTGCATTTTTCATGGCGGGTCCTTTGGATTTTCTTAGATCATTTTATTGGTCAGAGTAGCTAAATCTTTCACAGTTGAATGCTGTTACAATATGGCTGTTTTTGTGTACGCTATTCTTCTGCTTCTGCTTATGCTGTGTGACATCAGTTCATTTCAGAATTACAGGTTTTTCTAAAAACTTCTTGCTCATAATTTCTTATAGCATAAGTGTTCCATTAATATCATACACTACAACTTGTTCTCTTTATTCCTCAGTTGATGGGCATATCTTCAATTTCTAATTCTTTGCCACCACAAAAATAGCTACTATGGATATTTTTGTACAAATATGTCCTTTTCTCTTGTCTTTGATTTCTTTGAGATACAAACCTAGTAGAAACATATTCATTCAAAAACTAAAAACCCTTTAAATTTAATTTATATATTTGTTTGTATACAAACTGATGCCAGTTTGGATAGTTACAAATTCTCTCAGACTAGTTCTCTGAAAAGACTGCTTGTGTTGTAGGAAGTGGATGTAGGGAAAAGTGAAAAGTGAAATCCATAATTCTAATGAAATGGTGTATGAGTTAAAAAAAAAAGTTGTAATAAAATCCAGTCAATAGTTTGTTTTTTTTTTTATACATAATATATCACATTATCACATAAACTATTTCACCAGGATGCAAAGTAACCACTATAGTAGTAGGTTGGAGGCTATAAAGGACAAAATAAACCATTATAATGACAATATGTTGATCCCACCCTGGGATAACAGTAAGCCACTACTAAAATTCAAAGTTATTTCTCTCCACAGTTGTTACATTATGGTGGTTGTTATAAATCTGAGGCTTTTCATCTTGGGACTTTGGTCTTATATAATCTT
The DNA here is from genome assembly GCA_028646515.1 of Pseudochirops corinnae. Lineage (NCBI taxonomy): Eukaryota > Metazoa > Chordata > Mammalia > Diprotodontia > Pseudocheiridae > Pseudochirops > Pseudochirops corinnae. The sequence goes on from CM053587.1 coordinate 190,728,152, forward strand.
ACAGACCTACTGATACTGTTGCTCTCCTTGAACTGATGTTCTCATTTCTACAGATGTTATTGCCATTGTCATCTAAACTTTAAATGGCAAAAACAAAAAAACAAAAAAACACTCATATACTAAATTTAGGATATTTTGCCAGGTATTGGTAATACACTCCACTGTAATTCAGTGACGCCTTCAGAAACTAATTATGTCAGCAGGCTGAGGGTTAAAGATGAACACATTGGTGGGGGTTCATAAACTATAGTTTTAGGAATTTGAAGCCACAAAGTACTCTGAACAAGTATCTTGAATGTGAGTTAGTCATCCTTTAAGGGATCAAACCGAAAGTGTGAGTTGAAGGTAGGAGCATCAGGACATGAAAGATTTTTTATTTATTACTTGGAAAGCTATAAAAGGCATGGCCTAATGCACATGAATTGGTCTCTCCTGATTAAGAACAAGGTAGATTTTTGTTCATTTGATAACTGTCCCTTTAACTTTGATGACAGTTTTTGAATCCTGGGTATAGTTTGAGTTACTAACTACATGTTATTTTATAATAAATATCATAAACTATTCATAGGATAAGTGCCATGAACCAAACTAAATTTATAAGACTTAGTTTCATCTTACTGTTTATTGATGGAAAGCAAAAACAAACAAAAACCAATAGTTACTACAATAGATACTTGCTTCCAAAAGCAGTTAAATTAATTATTACAATTGTCATAATTTGGCCAATAGTTAAAAATCAATACTGAATTACATTAGTGCATGTACTAACTGTTTCATTGCACAAAATTAATTCTAACTATAGTGATATCAGACATTTTACTGACATCTCAACCAATACTGCCTTTGGCTAAGAGGAAGATGAATATTGAATCTGATCTACAATTCTTTTCAGTGGTAAATCTTCAACTGACGTACAATGGAAATATATTTATATAAACCTGGAAGCATTCATGCCATAAGAAACTTACATCATGCAACAATTTTTATTTCATCTTCTTATTTTCCTTTGGGAAAAAGTCAAACTTTTAAATTCTCTTAAACTAATAAAGTTTTTAGACCTCGTTAAAATATGTGCTTTTTACCAAATAGAATGTTACTTCCTTGTTAACACAATTTTTAACTTTCTTTGCTGAATATTAAAACCTTTTTATACAAATCAAATATTAATACTTAATAGAAGATACAAACATGAAAGTTGCAAAGTTTAAAGTTAAAAAAAATAAGTGTTGAAACAAGTGTTATTAAATATTCATGGTTAAATTATTAAAAACATTAAAAACAGAATGTCTAAGTCATCATTTTCTGGTGCTAGTGTAATACAGATATCTAAAAAACTGAAATGTTCTTTTATGGGGATATAGCCAGGCAGAGATTTTGAAGTCTTTCTTATTTGTCATGGGTTTAGGTTAATCTCTCTGAGGTTTATACTTGGAGTTGTGAGAAAGGATAGTTTGTCTTCTCTGGCAATCACAGCTTTATGGAAAGCTATATATTTAGATTTTGTTTTTACCCAAAAGTCAGGGTTAAATGAGTCACCCCTTAACAGTCCTATGACCAAAGCAAAATATTTTTTGTAACTTCCTATTTTAATTAATACAGGCACTTTAGTCAAAGAATAAGGGTCAGGGATATGATATGATAGGCTGAGCCCACCCCAACCCCCTTTTTTTTTTATTTGGCATTCTCATGGCATTATGAAGATACCAGTGGGCAGTCCAACAGTTCTCTTTATTCCTGTTGCATGAGAGAAATTAACCTCAGGTTCAAACCAAAGAATTCCCAGAATCAGAAATCTTAGAAGACTCTGATCATGCTGGATAAGATGAATTTTCCCTCTCCAAGTTGTGGTGAGGTTTAAAACAGATCATGTGAAAATAATTTGCAAACATTCATCTCTATACGCTGAACCTAACTCCTTAGATTTGTGCCTCTGTTGGGTTTGGGAAACCAGTCTATGTTTAGCTTTCTTCACTTAAAGCCTCATCAGTTATTTCTCTGGAACAAAGTCACTGGACCATTTGACAGAGCAGCAGACAGAGTGTAACACAAATTAGATATCCTACTTCAGGCTATAGGTTTACAAAGTAAAGTATGGCCTAAAGCCTATTTTGTAGCAGTGAGTCTTAGAACATTGGCAACACCAAGGCCTACACAAGTTTTATTAGCCATTCAGAGGCACCATTGTTGATGTTACATAACTGAATTGGAGGCAATCACATGGTAGAAAACTATTGTCTCAGATCTAACAAAGTAATGCTCTTCATAGCTCAGCTCAAAGGAAAAAAAAAAGGGAAAAAAAGCATAATTCAAAATGATGACATGCCAGAACTGATAGCTGAGGAGAGAAAGCAGCACTTAGACTCCTGGCTTGACAAAAATAAAAGATCAGGTATTGCCACCTGGGACAAAAATGTCATACTAGAAAAGACACAAAGATACACAGCTGAAAACTACAATAGACCATCTCAGCGATGGGCACATTTTCCAAAGGGAGCCTCTGCATTTTATCATGGTTTGCCAGCCATATTTTTATCTTTCTCTACTATTTATGAGTCTGCAGAATTCCCCAACAAGCTATGGATATAGTTTCAATTTGTCAAATTCTTTAGAAATGAGGGATTAGGAAATTTCATAGACATCAAATCTAAAATGTCCCCATTCTGTGGTCTAGCAAGAACATGAAGCTTTCTGGATGGCCATGGAGACAAGAATTTTCCCTTGAAGTGCACTTTTTACAAAGCCATTCCTTGTTAGAAAAAAAAATTCAAAATATAATTTGCAATAAATAACAAAAAAAGTTTAAGCAAAGTATCTTTGAACTGTCTACTCCATCTTTTCTCTATGTTCATGGTAGAACAGGTTATCTCTGTTTTATTTAAGTACTATTATTATTAACATCTGTATCATATGGTTTGGAAAAGGGAATCAGTAAGCCAATTTAGTGTGAAAGAAGGTGTAAAGGACTTTTGGAGCATGCCTAGATCATATGAAATGGAGGTACCCTAAGGGAGCTTGCCTAGGTTTCTTCAAATCTCCCTAAAATCAAGGCTTTCTGGGGCATCTAGGTGGTACAGTGAAGAGAGCACCAGCCCTGGACTCAGGAGGATCTGAATTCAAATTTGGCCTCACACACTTAACCATTACTAGTTGTGTGACCTTGGGCAAGTAACTTAATCCCAATTGCCCTGCCTTCTCCCATGCAAACCTCCCCCCCCCCCAAAAAAAAACAAGACTTCCTTTCATCTCCTTTCATGTGAATGAGGTTAGCCTTCAGTGATTTACTGTTTAATGGGAACAGGCTACAAAACTGGTAAGACAGAGTCATTCTCATTTTGGCTCACACTTTTTCCTGTCTCCTTCCTGCTGTGTCCAGAAGTTGAAGATCACAGTTTACCTAGGGTGCAGTCAATATAAACTAACCTTATGAGAGGCAAATGACCTCCTTCCCCTGCTCTCCTTTTTACCCCAGTTCTGAGAAATGGGCTTTAGGGTGTTTATTTCTGTCTGTTATTTGTCCTTTTCAATTTCTAGATTTAGACAGTAATCATTATCTCATGGAGATTTTGGAGTTAGATTTGCAGGCAAAATGATGAGGCAGAGAAACCTAATGAAATCAATGTGATCAGGACTTGAATACAAGACAGGGGACTTTGGAATTGAAATTGGGACTGGGAACTATGGCCCTAATTCACTTCTCTTCCCCAAAGACTGACATGCCCTACTGGGGACATAGCTGATTAGTTCCACTTGGGCAATTCAGCTTCTCCTCACATCTCCACCCACCCCCATTATTCTTCTCCCCTCTCTTCCTTTCTCCTCTTACCTGAGGGTATTCTGACCAAAGGAAAGTAAATTTTGAGTGTTGAAACCTACCTACTCAACTTGGGGTTTACTGGCTAGATTTCTCTCTCAAAGACCAACCCTTTAACCCAATTCACTCTGGATCTCATTGATTGGACAACAATAGATCTCAGCCCTCTCAACACTCCATTTAAGAGCTGTTTTTTTGCTCTCCTGGCTCAGATTGAATGTAAATAGTAATTGTTTCTCTTTTGCCCAACTACTCTGATAATCTTCCCTACCCAGTCTGATTTTTTTTCTTAATTAAAGACTTACTTCTGTAATGCCAAGCAAAAGCAACTTCCAAGGTTCAAATTACCAGCATAGTAAACCCCATTTATTCAGCAAACATTCACAGAACAGAAAAAAAAGTCAAAATACAGTGTAACTTGTGTTTTTAGCAAGTTTTCAATTCAATCCAGGTACTACTCCACCCCTAGACAGTACATTCATTTACTCAGTCAAAAGTCTCTTATCAAACAGAGATTAGTCTCCAACCATAAACAAAGTACATTCATTTGGTCAATCACAGAAAGACTTCTCACCCCTGAATCTCAAAAGGGGAAGGAGAGCACAAAGGGCCATCCACCCTTAATTTACAAGGTTAAGCTCAGCATTGAATACCCAAGGAAAGGGCCTTCTTTCATCTTCACTCAAGGCAAGTCCTCAGCAATCTTAGTTCCTGGGGAGACAAGGCTCAACAAAGCCACAGCCAATGTCCTCATCAAATCACTCTCTGCCTATAGTACAGTCCCAGAACCCCTGAAAACATTAGCAAGTCCCTCTTCCAGGATTTCTGTGCAGGTACCACAAGAAAATCTCTTTCAGAGCTTCTGAACCAACACCCAGGTTCCAGGACCTCTACAACAGCAGCACTGTCCTTCACCATCCAGTAAATCTGGCAAAACAACATCAAAACAGACAGACAAAATACTGGCATCACAGCTATACCTCCTCAGTCCTTGGCAGTTCTGGGTGGCAGTTCCAGGTGGAAGTTCCAACAAGCTCTTAGCAGTCTTTCTCTCAGCAACTCAGGCTCCACAATACTGGATACTGCTCTCCCAAAGTCCTTCTGGATTTCTCTAGGCTTGGACTTCTCTCCCAATTCATGGCTCCTCCCAGTTCAGCCCCCTCTCTTTACGTCAACAAGTCCATCCCACAAGTGGGATTCACAAGTTCTGGGTTTTAAGACTCAACCCAAAAACCAAGCCAATACAGGGGCATCTCCATATTCAATTACCAATACAACTTCTTAAAGTGGCTTATTCACTGAATGGGCATTGCGTCACTCAAAATGAGAACTTGGAAAGAACTTAGCTTAAAAAGACTAAGATCTCTGTAATGGTAATGGAATTTGAAGATCCCCTTGTATTGGCAAGTTAGCCTAGAGCTTGTGAATCCCACAGTGGGATGGACTTGTTGATTTGAGGAGAGGGGGACTAAACAAGGAGGAGCTGGTGTCCAATATAGGGAAAGCTGAGAGAGACCAGAAGAATTTCTGGGAGCAGCATCATGGAGGCAGAGGGAGAGAGAGAACTGCCGGGAACAAGAATGCTGAGAACTGCCAGACAGAGTTGCTGAAAGAGAGACAGAGAGAGAGACAGAGAGAGAGAGAGAGACAGAGAGAGAGACAGAGAGAGAGAGAGACAGAGACAGAGAGAGAGACAGAGAGAGAGAGAGAGAACTGCCAGTCAGAGTTGCCCAGGACTTTTGAGGGCCACCCAGAGCTGCTGAGAACTGAGCAGCCATGACTGGGGTGCCAGTTTTTTTGTTTGTCTTTTTTGATATGACTTTGTCAGATTTTTTTGTTGATAGAGGCCTCAGACCTTGTTATTGGGTCTAGGTTGATTTCACAGGCAGAAAGTGGATTGATGAGGATGCTGGCAATGTGGATGAATGTTATTGTGGCATTGTTAAGCTTTGTCTTCCCAGGAAAAGAAACCATGGGAAGAGGAACCATGAAAGCTGAGAATCTGCCTTGGGTCAAGATGAAAAGACCTCTCCTTGGATACTTAATGCTGACTGATGATATTGTAACCTAGTTGTGACCTAGTGATGGATGGCATTTGTGCTTGTGATTAACTAAATGAATGTACTTTGTATAAGAAAGAAGACTTTTTGATAGAAGAGATTAAGATGGTGTGACCTAGGGGTCAACTTTGTGATTGACTAAATGAATGCACCTTGTTTAAAAGAGAATTTTAACCTTTGTACTTTGTGATTGAATTGAGGACTTATTAAATGATTGAGTTACTAAATGAATGTACTTTGTTTAAAACTTTGTGATCACTTTGATAAAAACTATATGGCCATTTAGGGTTAAGTTGTTGAGTTGTGGCATGGTGAATGCTGTATTTTGAATTTCTGTGAATGTTTTGCCTTAATTTGTTCCTGAATAAATGGAGAGTTTACTATGCTTGTAATTGAAAACTTGAAGGTTGTACACAGCAGCAGTCCTCTGGGAAGCTGCTTGTGCTTAGTGCTACAATCTCCCACTGTATTCTGGGCCATCTCCAGTCCTCCTGACTGATATCTAGCTACTGGACCCAGATGGCTCTGGAGGAGAAAGTGAGACTAGGGATTGCACAATCCTCCAACACTCAAATCAAAGTCATTTGCAAGTCATGTCATCATCTCCCTGAGGTGATGGTCCCCTTTGAGAATTAAGGGCAAACCACACAACCATAACCACAGAAAGTCTCATGAAAGAAAGACTTTAAGTGACTTCCATAACATTAACATAGTACTCCCCTTCAAGGCAGATGTGTATGTGTGTATGTATGTGTGTGTGTATGTGTGTGTGTATGTGTGTGTGTGTTGGGGCCTTAAAGAGAATGCTTATCTAAATTGAGAGAAACTGATTGTAATTTTTTTCTCTAGAAAAATTACAGAATTTTCTAAATTAATAAATATTTTCTCATTTTCAAGGGTACTAATTAATAGTCCAATTGATCTATATTCCTAATCCAAAGTTTTCTAAACCTTTAAACTATGTAATATGACATGAAGTGGGTCAAGAATAATTAATATATAGTATTAGGCCAATTTATGTGTTTTCTGCTCCTTTTTCCAGATGATTCATGCATCAGATATAGTTTACCTCCATTTCTATAAACTCTTTGAAAATGTCTCATACTATTCTTATGTTCAAAATGTAGCAGTATGGCCTAGATGAATCAGTAATTTCAGTGTTGTTTGCATGAATAGACCAAAAAAAAATGTTATCAATAATCAAAGGTCAACCTGAAGTATCTAAAGGAACCCCAAACTAAAGATGTCTTCATCCTGTTCAGCTGCACTGTAGACCTATCTCCACAGGACTTTCTCTATCACATCTTAGAAACTTTTCATCTGGAAGCTCATTATATCCCTGAACCACTCATTTTGGAAGTACTAACCCACCCAAAGGCTTCATCTTCTGATTGTTTGGTTCATCCCAGAAAGACCATTTCATAGAGGAGACCCAGGACAAAGATATGGTAATTTCCCTCCAATTAGAACTGACAACTCATCTCCACAGGACTTGATCTAACATGCCCCCATAGTTGATATATTCTTCCCCTAAACATCAATATACTCCTTTTTTGTGCTATTTCCTCTCATTAGAAGGTTAAATCTTTAAGGCAGAGAATGTCATGCTTCTGCCTCTATTTGTATTCTCAACACTTACCTTTACAACGCCTATGATTTTCTGATTCATATTAGTATGAGATGGGTATGATGTCATTGAGAAGACAATTAAAGCTGAGGATCACCCACAGGGAAATGAAGAATTACTTGGTAAGGGTAATAGAAGTGGCATAAAATATGTTACCACACAAATAGATGGTTGGAAAAAGATGTTGGTCAATCATATCATGAGAGCAACAGGAAAGAGACCACTCATGATGCACCATTGCTGGATTTGAAGTTTGCCAATGCACTCATTGTTAACTTCTTGGTTCAGGCTGACTATCTAAAAAGGATTCTTAGACTTGAGTGAGAAAGTAATGAGTCGACTAATCTGCCCAACACAGTTGGTAGATGCCATTTTAATCCCAGAAAGTTTATCTGTGATTCTCAAGCATTTTGCAATCAACATAGGCTTAAGAAAAAACAGATGAGGAAGAATAAAGCAGTTACCTCTGCAGTCATCTTGTTAATTACCATGCCAAATGCTCATTCTGTGAAGGACTGATGGGCTCAGCATGAACTTCCTGAGGGTTGCTGTTTCTTTCTTTCTTTTTTTTTTTCTTTTGGAAGACACTAGTGATTTTATGTCTATCAGTGGGTTTTACATTCTCCTTACTGCCTTCTTAATATACCGTGGCCACTCCTATCTCTGAACTTATTCAGAAGACTGTAATTTCTACTTGGAATGTTCTCTGCTTTCTCATTATTCTACCTCTGTAAGGTGTACCTATTCTGCAAGATTATGCTCAACTTTTACCTTCTTTATGAATCTAATCTCACCTACTTTAATCTACATTTATGTTTCTTTCCCTTGGATTCCTAGGAAACCTAATTCACAAATCAGACTTGATGTTTTCTTATATTTTTCTAGTATCATTAATGATTCTTATGCATAAAGCATCTCATTCCTCAAACTGCTTGCACAGTTCTTAAAAGCAGAAATTATATTTCACACTTCTTTTGCATTTTCCACAGCACCTGGCAAGTGCAAATTAGACATATATTTAATCGTTTTTATTGGTGTTTGCATCAACAAGTAGCTAATTGGCACATGGAAGACTGTTGGAATTAGAGTCAAGAATATATGATTTCAAAATCAGAATCAAACACTTACAAGTTGTGTGATCCTGGGTAAGTAATGTTACCTTTTTCAGCCTCAGCTATCTTATCTGTAAAATGGGATAAAACAGCACCTATTTCATAGTGTCTTTGTGAGTATCAAATAAAATTATATATGTAAATCTCCTTATAGACCTTAAAACACTTTTTAAGACTACCTAACGTATTGTTGGACTTCTACTCAGAAAGTCATCAAATCTACAGGCATTTTTTAAGGGCCTACTTAAATGTCCCAGGAACTGGGCTAAGTACTTAAAGACTTAGGTTTGAATCCCACATCACATATTTATAATCTGTGTGACTACTTGTTTCCTTCAAAGTTCAACTCAAGCACTATCTCCTACATAGTATGTTTCCTGATGAATATAGTGGGTAGTGTTACCCATCAAAAAATTTTCATATATACATATATATATATATATATATATATGTATGTATATATATATGTATATATATATATATATATACATATATATATACAGACACACACACATACATAACACACATAAATACATACTGTAACAGCAATCAATTTGGCAGATACTTAGCACTTAGTAACTTGGGTCTAAGTATGGAAGGTTTGAACTCTGTCCCACTGTTGAAAGGGCATGAACTCCCCTGTTCACATGGAAGAAGGGAATTGGCTGAGAGAGGAGGCCAGTGTTTGCGTAGAAGCAAGAATTCTAAAGACGGATAAACAGAATTGGAATGTTGCTCTTCGTGGAGGAAGAATCATGGAGACTGAAGCTGGCTGACAGAGAGAGAAATAGAGAGAGAGAGAGAGAGAGAGAGAGAGAGAGAGAGATGGAGATGGAGATTCGCTCCCATTTGGAAGCTGAGAACTGAGTTGGAGCTTTCTTGAAAGAGAAGGTGAGAGAGTTTCTCTCCTAGCATCTGGAAGCTGACTGAGAACTGAGATGGAGTTTTCCTGATACCAGAATCTAGTGAAGGCCACCTAGAAGGCTGAGAGGGCTTGACTGGAATACTGCCTCAAAAGCCAATATTCCTTCTGGGTCCTAGGGCCAGCTGAACCACTGGAGGACTGAAGAAGCATGACCAGGATAAGATTTTGTTCATGGCCTGGATGATCCTTGAGTTCCAGGCAAGAGAAGTGGTGAAGGGTTTGAGATGTGCTGGACCCTGTGAACTTCAGTGTGCACCAGGGACTGCCCTGAGGACTGGACAAGGACCTGGGAGCTGTCTGCTTCTGAATCCAGGTGACTGTTTGGTGGATTCAGGAGGGAGCTGGGACCATGGAAGGGGATCCAGGGAATCAGAGAGACCACCCCAAGTCAAGATGAAGAAAAGGCCTCCCCTTGGATGAAACTGAGGTTTGCTGGACACCAAGGGGTGGAAAGTTTGTGTGGTTTTTTAATGATTGTATTTAATGACTGATTGGGTTGATGTATGATTGCCCCATAAGTGGAAGATTGATTATTGTATTATGAATTGATTGAATGATTGAAAATTGATTATTGCATTGAGAATTGATTGAATGCTTTGTTCTAAATACTGTGGCTGCTGTAGTGAAAACTGTGTGGCCATTCTAATGTTAAGCTGTTATGAACACTATATTGTGATTTTTTGTGATAAGATATGATGTTGTGAATATTATATTGTGATATATTGGGAATGTTTGCCTTGATTTGTAATGGAATAAACAGAGTATTCACTATGCTGTGTAATCTGAACCTTAAAAGGTGTTCACAGTAGCATTCTTTTGGGAATCTGATGCTGCATGGCATTTTATACACACACACACACACACACATATATATACACATACAAATACACACATATATACACCCATACACATATATACATATATACACACATTTTATGTATGTCTATATACATATATATTCACATGTATTTATGTGTGCACACACACACACACACACACACACACACACATATATATATATATATATATATATATATATGTATTATGCTTTACATGCTTATATGTGTACTGTATGCATTATTTACCATGATAGATTGTGAAATTCTTTAGGAAAGGGATACTTTTCTTTTTATTCCCTAAAGCCAAGCACATTACCTAGTACACGTTAGGCACTTGATAAATGTTTTTAACTTGATTGACTGACAGTCTTTGGCTTTCAATTTCCTCATTTGTATGTTCAATAAAGATAATGACAACTTCCTCACAAATTTGTTGGTACAACACCACAAGATAAAGTATGTAAAATGTTTCACAAACCTTAACAAATTATTTAAAGGTCAAATGTTATTATTTTCTTGCAAAAATATCTGGAAGTGATTACGTCCTAAAAGTTTTACTATCTATTCAAATAATTTCTGAAAAAAAAATATTTTTTCACTAATACCAGATATATTCAACCATGATGATGGCTACTAAAGAAGCATAAATAGGGGTGTTATATTTATTATATACAATTGTCTTTCTCAATATTGGGCCTAGAAGAGATCAGGTAACCTTTGGAGGTTCAGTTTCCTCACCCTGAATCTCTGTCATACTCCATTACTAAGTTTTTGTGATGATCAAAGGAGATATGTCTGTGAAAATTCTACACAAATATCAAGTATTATTTTTTTCCATTTGATGAAAAGGTAATTCCTAGACACTGGTTGCAGCTATATTTTCATAAAATACCTTGAAATCCTTGCCATGTATAATCATATTCACAGAACATAGAATCATAGAGACTTCAGAAATATTTAATATAATCAATATGTGAACAAGGAGCCCCTGGATAATTTTTTTTTAAGTCATGCAATATTTTCTTGCAGCACTCCCATGGAGGGGAATAAACTATCTCCCTATTGCAAAACCTCACTATGCCACTTTGTTGGTACCCTTAATTGAAAGTAAGTTTATACTTCAACTGAGTAGAAGTCTGCAATTTCTACCCATTACTCCTAGTTCTGCCCTCAAGAGTCAACAGAATAAGTACAATTTCTATTTTATAAGACAAACCTTAAAGGTTTTAATACAGTTGTGTTATTAATAAGGTTTCTATTACATACTTAAACATCCAGAATTTCTTCACTTTCCTAGTTGCCCTCAACCATATTCTCTCAAAATTATTTATGTCTTTCCTAAAGTGTGACATATACTATTTCAGATGATGTCTTACTAGAACAGAAATAATGCAAAGAGAACTGGAAATGGCATCAGAAGGACACAGTGGATAGACTCCATAATGTTGATTTTTCTTCAGGCATGTAGAGGAGCACTGAAAGAAATCACAAATTTTTTAAAGTATTGAATACATTGTTTTCAATGAATTTTTTTACAAAGAGAACCAATTTTCTCAAACCACAATTATTATATGGAGAAGTCCAAAGTCCAAAATGGTTCAAGGATTTGACTAGAGTAAGAAATGCTAAAGCAGATCCCTAAGACCAGAGATTTAAATAAATATTTTCTTTACCAACCATATAGACAACAGGTTCGTATCTGTCATGCAATATCTATGTGTTGATAGAAATCATGTGTCACGTAGTAAGGTCTTTTAAGAAACATGCCAAGGTGATAAAGCATGATAATAAATCATCCAAATGATTCATCTTATCCATCTAATAGAAGAAAATCTCCTTCTCACTATTGATCATCACGATCAAGCTTTCAGGCAGATAGCAGTAGCCTTGGTAGTGATCACATGGCTAGTGGAGCTCAAGGACTCAATCAGCCTTTAAATGTACTGAATGGTGGAATATGGAATTTTTTTTTCAGATTTATAGTTGTCTATTAAAAAGGGTATGGAAAAATCACATACACGTAACCACCCATACATATACATCCTTATAAACACACACACACACACACACACACATCCCACACACTAATACTTTTAGTGATGGTAGGGACCTTAGCAGGGATATAAACAAATTTATTCTCAAAAATGTAATACTCATTTCATAATAAGCATCATCCCAATTTTTCTTGCAAGCTTCCACTGAGGGGAACCAACAATCTCCCCCAAAACCTCATTTCGCTTAGGAATAAATATAATTAATAGAAAGTATTTCAGCACTAATCATAAATTATTTGTCTCTTCTCAACTAATTTCCATTCATTAGACCTCCTTTTTTCCTTTCTCTCTCTCTCTCTCTCTCTCTCTCTCTCTCTCTCTCTCTCTCTCACACACACACACACACACACACACACACACACACTACACATTTCTTTTGCTCATAGGGAAACATGCACATAAGACCACTAAAGGATGGATGATGAAAATAAGGAATGAAGAGATAACAGATTTATAAAAAAGCAAGCTGCCCCATGAAAATGAGGCAGTGATGGTGACAAAATACATTCTTTGACAGAACATCCAATAGCCACTGGCCTTAGCTGTCACACTGATGAGGAATCAAAGATCAAAGATGAGTTTCAAATATATGCATTCAGGAAATTGATTGACTTTATAAGTAATACTACTTTAGACCTTACTGTTATCTAAATACTACATATGCCTGGAACATTCAAGGAGAAGTGCAATTCCAACCCAGTTACTAGTCTCTTCCCTATCCCTTTCATGTATAGGAAAGTGTAGTGTTTATTGACTATAGTTTTTAATAGCTTTGTATCTATAGTTATGAAAATGGAATGACACAAAAAATAATCTTTTATGACAAACTCCTAAATACCTGTAAGACAAAGATCCTATCAAATAAATGTTATTCTCAATTCTCCAAATAGACAAGCTTTTTCTTCCTTTGAAAAAAGGATCAAATTTCATGAAAGCATCGGTTTGTAATAAGGAATTTTTATATAACAAATCCTTTAATTATTTATATTTTAAAGAAAATTTGGAGATTTTCATTAACTAATATGTACCTATGCTTCAATATTGGGGTCTGTTAAGAGTTGTATTCTCACCATTTCTGAAATTTCCAGTTTTTATTATGTATTATACTACAAATAAACCCATTCGCATGGGTTTGTTTTTCACATTTTTAAAATAAGTTTTGAATGGATTTATTAAAGTAGAATTAAATTCCTTTATCTAAAAGGGACTGATGAAGCTTTTTCCCCAGTATAAAAGCCTCAGACTGAAAACACTTGGTTGCAGGACCAAAGAATATGCACATTTACTTAAAATTAGCCAGAAAAGTTATGACAGAGAAAGTCTCAGAAAGTTTCATCTTAAATCTGTGAGCTTAAGACCAGAATTTGAGGACAAATCTCATTAGTGGCTGATTTTTAATGTAACCTTGGAAGAGTAGGTTATATTCTAAACTTTCTCCTACTGATCACAGAAAGCAATCTATACAAACCCTTGATTTTCCCAGAGAAGATTGGATTAACACCCTGAATTTAAAACCTTTCAGAAAGAAATCATGGATATTATCATAGGTCAAGCAAATATACAAATCAAGTGCCATAAATTCAGTAGCTCCTCAGGTTATGCACACTGGGAGCATAGCAGAGATGGCAGAGAGAAATCAGGAAGTTACCTGAATTTTCTCCAGTTTCCCTCAGAAACAATGTTAAATCAAGCCTCTAATCTAATTCTTGAGTGATGGAACTCACAAAAAGATTGAGTGAAACAAACAAATTTCCAGTTCAAGATAACTTAGAAGGACTTCAGGAAAAGTCTGTCTCATTTCAGCAAAAGGGGAATGCAGACCAGCACACATAGTGTCAGGGCAAACCAGTGGGAGGCATTTAGTTGCAACACAGATCAGCATTCAAAGCCCTTTGGCACCAGTGCATCAAACTAGTGGCAAAACAGATAGCTGTGAGGCCTCCAATCATTGTCCAGAAAGTAACTGCCATCCCCAGAAGCACAGCACAATGAATATGGCTAGGCTGGGACACCCCAGCACAGTGGGCAAGCTGCCAGTATCTGAGGTCCCAGTGCTGAAAGCCAGTAACCAGGGTCCTGGCCCCAAACCCAAGAAGCCTGAGACAGTGTCTTCTGCACCTCAGGAGCAGAGCTCAACTTTTTAAAAAAAATGAGCAAACAAAAAAAGAGCCTTGATCATAGAAATTTACTATGGCAACAAGGAAGATAAAACACAAACTCAGAGAGGACAATAATACCAAAATGCCTTCATCTGAAGCCTCAAGGTGAATATGAATTGGTCTCAAGTCCAAAAAACCCTCGTGGAAGAGCCCAAAAGTGATTTTAAAAATCAAATAAGAGAAGTAGAAGAAAAATTGGGAAAAGAAATGAGACTTATGAAGGAGAATTAAGAAAAAAGAGTCAATAGCTTGTAAAAGGAAGGACAAAAAGAAACTGAAGAGAACCACTCATTAAAAAAATATAATTCACCAAATAGAAAAAAATCCAGGGTGGTGGATCAAGCTCTTTTAAAAGTAAAATTGGTTGAATGGAAAAGGAGGTACAAAAGTAAACTGAAGAAAACGATTACTTAACAATTAGAATTGAGCAAAAGAAAATAATGACTCTATAAGACATCAAGAATCAGTCAAACAAAATTAAAAAGAACGGAAAAAAGGAGAAGAAAATGTAAAATACTTCATTGGAAAAAGTAGACCTGGAAATTAGATCCAGGAGAGACAATTTAAGAATGCTGGATTAGCTGAAAGCCATTATCAAAAAGGAGCCTGGACTGCATCTTTCAATAAATTATCAAGAAAAGCTTCCCTGATATCCTAAAACCAGTCATTGAAAGAATCTATCAATAACCACCTAAAAGGAATTTCAAAGGGAAAATTCTAATTAATATTGTAGTCAAATGTCAGATTTATCAAGTCAAGAAAAACAATATTGCTATCAGTCAGAAAGAAACAATTCAAATATCAAGAAGCCAGAATCAGGATTACACAGGACTTAGCAGTTTCTACATTTTAAAGTAATAAATAATGTGGAATATGATATTCCAGAAGGCAAAGGAAAAAGGGTTACAATCAAGAACAAACTACCCAGCAAAATGAAACATATTTTTCCCCCCATGGGAAAAGATGGACATTCAAAAGAGGACTTTCAAATTTTCCTGATGAAAATACCAGAACTGAACATAAGATTAGATCTTCAAATACAAGACTGAAGAGAAGTTGAAAAAAGTAAACAGGAAAAAATATGTTATTCAATAAGATCAAACTGTTTACATCTCTACATAGGAATATAATACTTGTAACTCTTGAAAACTGTATCTCAATTATTGCAACTAGAAGGAGTATACATGTGCAGAGGATATGGGTTTAATTTGACTTTGATGTGATGATATAAAAAAAAAGTTAGGGGGTGAAAAAAGGATTGTATTGGAAGAAGATGAAAGGGGGAGGAAGAATAGGGTAAATTACACCACAGAAAGAGGCACAGAATACATTTTACATGAAGGGGAAAGATGGAAAGGGGTGAGTATTATTTGAACCTTACTCTCATTGGATTTGGCTCAAAGAAAGGACAGCATAAACTTTCATTTGGATATAGAAATTTATCTTATCTTATAAGGAAATAGGAGGGAAAAGGGGGGAAAAAGAGAAAGGGGGTAACAAAAAGAAGGGTAGAAGGGAAGGAATAAATAGGAGGAGAAAAGGGAAAGGCAAGGGGGACTGATAGAAGGAAAACAGATGGTGGTCAAAAGCAAAACACTGATTAGGAGAGGAGATGGAAGAAAAGAGAAAAGTATAAACAGAGGGAAATAGGATGGAGGGAAATACAGAGTTAGTAATCATAACTGTGAATGTGAATGGAATGAACTGTCCCATAAAATAGAAGCAGATAGAAAAGTGGTTTAGAAACAAGAATCATATAATATGTTGTTTATAAGAAACATATTTGAGTCAGAGAATCACACACAGAAAAGGTAAGGGTTGGAGCAGATTATATTTTGTTTCATCTACAGTAAAAAAAAAAAAGGCAGAAGTAACAATCCAGATTTCAGACAAAGCAAAAGAAAAATAGATCTAATTGAAAGAGACAAGGAAGAAAACTACAGCTTATTGAAGGGTGCCAGAGACAATGATGTAATATCAATGCTAAATATATATGTACCACATGGTATAGCATTCAAATTCTTAGAGAAGTTAAGGGAGCGAGAGGAAGAAATACAAAGCAAAACTACACTACTGGGGAACCTAAACCTCGACCTCTCAGAGCTAGATAAATCTAACTACAAAAAATAAACAAGAAAGTTAAGGAGGTGAATAGTATTTTAGAAAACTTAGATATGCTAGACCTCTGGAAAAAATTGTATATGGATAGAAATGAATATATTTTTTTTCAGCCCTACATGGAAACAACACAAAAACTGACCACTATACTAGTGAATAAAAACCTCAAAATCAAATGCATAAAGAAAGAAATATGAAATGCATCCTTTTCTTTTCATATTTTAATGAAAATTATATGTAATAAAGGACCATAGAAAAGTAGAACAAAAATTATTTGGAAACTAGATAATTTAAACCTAAAAAAATGAGTGGGTCATCAATTGATAAATAGTCAAAAGATATGAACAGGCAATTTTCAGTGGTAGAAATTAAAGATATTTATAAGCATATGAAAAAATGCTCTAAATCAGTATTGATTCAAGAAATGCAAATCAAAACAATTTTGAGGTACCACATCTCACCAGTCAGATTGGCTAAGATGACAAAAGAAGAAAATGACAAATCTTAGAGAGGATGTGGAAAAATTGGAACATTAATGCGTTGTTGCTGGAGTTGTGAACTGATTCAACCATTCTGGAGAGCAATCTGGAACTATGTCCAAAGGGCTATAAATAATCGCATAACTTTTGACCCAGTAATATCACTTCTAGGGTTGTATCCCAAAGAGATCATAGAATTGGATGGAAGACCCATATGTACAAAAATATTTATTGCAGCTCTCTTTGTGGTGGCAAAAAATTGGAAATTAAGGGGATGTCCATCAATTGGGGAATGGCTAAATAAGTTGTGGTATGTGAATGTAATGGAATACTATTGTGCTATAAGAAATGAGGAACAGATAGATTTCATATTTACCTGGAGAGACTTATACAAACTGATGCTAAGTGAGAAGAGTAGAACAAGGAGAAATTTGTACACAATGACAGACACAACGTCTGGACTCTTTGATAAACTGGTCTCTTCTCAGCAATGCAAGGTTATAAGACAACTCTAAAAGATTCAGGATGGAAGGAGATATCTACATTCAGAAAAAGATCTAGAAATAACAGAGTTTAAATGGAGACTGAAGCAAGCTGCATGCTCTCTTTCTTTTCCATGTTTGGTTTTGTTTCTTCTTTCCCATTGTTCATTCCATTGGTTACAACCCTTCTATACCACCAGACTAATGTCCAATGTGAAAGTATTTGCAGATCCTATACTTGATTGCATGCTGCCATGGAGAGAGAGGGGGAAGGAAGGAAAGGGAAGGGAGAAAATTTGAAACTCAGAGGATTGTGAAACTGAATCTTGTAAATTAAAAGTAAATAAACAAATCAATTTAAAAAATAAGTGGGCCAAGCAAAAAATTATGGAAACAATCAATAATTTCATCAAAAGGAATGACAATGAGACAATATATCAAAACTTATGATATGCAGTCAAAACAGTTCTTAAAGGAAATTTTATCTTTCTAAATGCTTCAGTGAATACAATAGAGAAAGAATAGATCAATGAATTGGTCATACAACTAAAAAAGCTAGAAAAATATCAAATTTAAAATGCCCAAATAAATACCACATTAGAAATTCTGAAAATCAAAGGAGAGATTAATAAAGTTAAAATTAGGAAAAATATTGAACTAATAAATAAAGCTGAGATTTGGTTTTATGAAAAACCTAAATAAAGCAGATAAATCATCAGTTAATTTTATTTTTAAAAAGAAAACCAAATTACCAGTATTAATAATGAAAAGAGTGAATTCACCACCAATGAACTGTAAATTAAAACAGTATTTAGAAGCAGTTGTAGCAGCAAGCACCCTAGCATACCCAGGATGCTAGCACAACTTATTTGATCTGCTTTTCTAAAGGAAAGCTACTCAAAAAAGGTTAACAATCTTACTTTAATGAAACATGTATTTCATTCACTTAGTTCAGGGGGAAAAGTCAGCACCCTGAACTTCAGAGAAGTAAAACAGAAATTCCAAGTAGCCAAAAAAATACAGGCAGATAAAATAACACAATTCAAAATACCAACATACAAGGCTTCTAACTGTCTGATCCTTACATACATACATACATAGTTAGTTACTAGAGAGAGAAGCATCACCATCTGGGTTTTAAAAGCTGAGAGGTTTAATGACTACCAAGAGTCTCATCTGGCCAAATCACACAACTCTTTCCATAAGTGAGTCCCAAAGCAAAACCTCACACCAGTCTGTGTGTGTGTGCCTATGTATGTATGTATGTGTATATATACATACACATGTGTGTATGCATATATACATATGTATGTATACATATATACATACACATGTGTGTATGCATATATACACATGTATGTATACATATGTACATACATATATGTACATAGATATATGTGTGTGTATGTATGTATACACCTCTCCAGGATCAGAGGACTTCAAACCTTTGTGACTCAGTGCTTAATTGCAAAGTAACAAAAGGTGTGGGACTTGCTGAAAAACAAGTCTTCCCTAAGCAAATTTCTCTTGTTGGGCTCCAAATGAGGCCCATTAAGGGGCTGAGAAAATCTTCAAATTCTCTTACCATTACAGCAGTATGTCAATAAATCTGACAATCTAAATTAAATGGATCAAGATTTACAAAAATATGAATTCACCAGTTTAAAAGAAATATGAAATAAAATACTTAATCTCGTATTTCAGAAAAAAAGAAAAAGAAATTGAACAAGCCATCAATAAATTCCCTAAGAAAAAATATCCTTGCCCTGATGGATTTAAAATTGAATTCTACCAAACATTTAAAGAACAATGAATTACAATACTATATAAACTATTGGGAAAAATAAGAATAGTCCTAACAAATTCTTTTTATGATACAAATATGATACTGATACCTAAACTGGGAAGAGACAAAACAGAGAAAGAAAATTATAAACTAACTTCCCTAATGAATAATAGTGTAAAAATTTTTGATAAAATATTAACAAAGGGATTACAGCAATTTATCACCAGGATGTTACTAAGGATTATCACTATGACCAGATGCTCCAACATTCTCTATTTCAGACTCAACAAGATTAAAATGTAATTGGGAAGTATTTAGAAAAACTAAAAGGAAAGCTAATGTTACATTTTAAAACTAATTGAATATGCAACTTAGAGAGATCCAAATGGAGGATTTAGTGGTCTTTGTTTTTGTTTTGTTTTATTTTTATTTTTATACCACTGCGGTACCAAATTAAAATAGAAACTGATTTCTAGGAATCTTGCATATTGACTGAGCTATAAATTAATATTATTTATTCATTGTGTTAAACATTTCCCAATTATATTTAGTCTGGTTCCTAGTTTAGGAGTTTTACTGGCTAATTGTGACCCATGGGCCATGGATTTGACATTTCTTCTCTAGAATATTGCCTGACATTAAAATATTTTGCCATCTCTGCCTCCTAAAAATGAACCCAGGTTAGAAAGCATCCTCTCTCTCTATCTCTCTTTCTCTCTCTGTCTCTCTGTCTCTGTCTCTGTCTATCTCTGTCTCTGTTTCTGTGTCTTTGTTTTTTTTTCTCTGTCTTTCTCTTTCTCTCTCTCTCTCTCTATTTCTGCCTTTCACACTCGCACACACACACATATACACACACACTGTCCTGTCCATTGGGGACAGATGACCATCAATTAACAACAAAGTTTACCCTTCTCTAGAGCTCTATCCTTTGAAAAGGTGAATGCAGGAACTGACAGTATTTACCTTCCATGATGTTACCGCCAGGCATGGAGCTTTCAGGGCTTTCTGCATCCACATGTGCACCTGATTAGTATTCTTTCCATTGTCATACCTAATGCAAGATCTGATGACCCATTTTAAAAAGATCATACATCTAATAAGATCATAGATCTTAAGGTGGAAGGGTACTCAGAGGCCATATAGTCTAACCCCCTTATTTTCCAAATTTCAAAAATGAGAACCCTAAGATTCAAGAAGTTAAATGTTTCACCCAAAGTCACATAACTAGTACTAACCTTAGGTGTGATGTGAAACCACACCTTCTGATTCCAGAGGTAAAACTGCTTGTATGATACCACATGCTACATAGCATTCTTTCTGGACCACAGCACTCTAGTTCACAGGTAATAAATTTACTGACTTGCAGTTCTAGACCTAGTTATGTCAAATACATGCAAATTATTTAATATCTTGTGATCTCCTTTTTCATAACCTGTAAAATAAAAGACTCAAAAACATGATATCCTGTTACCTATAGCGTTCTATGATTCTGTGACTCTTGGTTAGGTTGAAACTTTATTTCAGAATTTGGATAGAGTAAAAAAAACAAGCAAACAGCAATCTGAAAAACCAATCCATATGCATCATCCTCTTTTTATTTCATATTTATCATGAATTCATTTTTCATATTTCAATGTGTCAAATAAAGCATGCTTTCTCCCCAAGGGAAATATAATATTTTTCCAACACCTCTATTAAAAACACTCCAAATTTCTCACAAACATGAATCTTTACACATTTATCAAACCATAGGCATTGTACTGTTTTAGTGATTTTCTGGAGTTTTATGAGTTGCTGATATGGACATATTAAAAAAAAATACTGTACCTCCATAAAAAATCACTACCTCTATAAATGATAATATGTGGACCAACAAAATCAGGCTTTTATTTTTTGGGTCCTTACTGACCTTTATGTTCTTTTGTCTATTCAGAATGTGAAGGAAAGGTTCCCTCCATAATTCGGCAACCCTAATGAAGATGGAAGTTGAAGGGTTTTTGTTTTTGTTTTTTGGTTTTTTTGCACATATTAGTTATTATCATTCTGGGCCACTGGGAGACTGACACAACAAAGGACTGAAAGTACTATCAACATAGGCTGTTGATGGAAACTGAGGAGCAGTCCAAAGTTGGAGATCTCAAGATCACCAATGGATCTTTGATCCTGTAATTAGACTTTGGAATGATTGTGGTTTTGCAGTAGAGATGATCTTCTATAAACAAATGTGGAATATTTGAAAAGCTTGCTAAGTTGTCTTGCATACCACCAGTATATGAAAACTGGAATTAAAAACAAATTTCAGGGTTGAAAAAGCATTTTACATATATTGCCTAATGTAAGCCCTGTGAGATAAGCTGTACAAGTGTTAATCAAATTTTGCAGATGAGGAAATTGAGGCACAAAGATGTTAAATGAATTACTCATAGCTCATAAATGGCAAAAATTCATATTAGAAATGAGGTCTCCTGACTCCAGATACTGTGCTTTTACCACTACATTAGATTGTTGCACATCCAGTAGGTTAAAGGTTCTATCAAGGAATAATAACATCAATGACTATGACAACAACAGCATTACATTAAAGATAAGCCATTTCTAGCACCATCTGTGAGCATATTCAGGTCCCTTTAATCTTTAATATATAGGAAAACCAAAGCAATAAAGGAGCCTTTTAATGCCCAGAATTACACATGATATAAATTGTCTGGAGAATATAGCCTTCTCATCTTAGATTTTTCAGAATTTTGAGTGGTAAATAAGTTTGGGATCAATTTTTCAGGTCTGGCCCAGGAATAATGATAGCACTGAGCAGCAGAGAATATCATAATTTCTTTCACTTTTCCAATTCATTTTCAATACACATTAGCTTCTTTTTTTTTTTTTTTGCATATTTTCTAAGGGTCCTAAGTTAGATGACAATTACTCCACTTCTCCTTAAATAGTGCTACCACTTAGCACTTAATGGTGAATTTCCCAAAGGATTTTACCCATTTCCCAACGATCAATCAGGTAATTAAGAATACTGAACAAACCCTTCTCAACACTTCAGATTTCATAACTGGACACTCATACATTTGAATCATTTTCATAACTACTATTGAAGCCTGGAGAGTACATTGGGAAATCCTGCAATTACATGCAAATGTTTGAATGTGGTTCTCCTCTTTACTAGTTTTTAAGGTCAAAAACCCTACTGAGCAGGCTTTGAAGATTGTCATGTTAAAGTTTTCAACATGAATAAAGCATGACTTTTTAAAAAAGTATGATTTATTAGATGTCAAACATTTATAATAATAATTTTAATATAAACTCTTTAATTTCCTTTTCACATAAAGCCTGGAATGATTCCTAAGAGGAGGAAAAATAGAACTGTCACAAAAAAGTGCTTGAACAAAATGAAGAGTAACTTGCTCAGTCCTAACAGTATAGACCAACTGAGACTTCATTTGGGGGGCAAATGAATTATATTCATGGGAACTTATTCTATTCTACTTAAACAGTATTTGGCATTTTGGGTAGTAGGATTTGATTGGAATGATTTCTGTTTTCTAACATTTTCTCTCTTTTCACTGACAACATTTTTCAACTGGGGCCAACATTATAGCCTATCATTAAGATGTCATCATTGCAACTAAACTGGATTTCTGAAATTGGACATGTTGTAAACACTGTCTTCTATCAACTGGAGTTCACTAAAACTTGCTGGTAATATCAACTCTGAGGGGGAAGGGGATGAATAAGCCTGTAGATTTATCTTCTTTCTCATCTTGGAAGTCAACAGGAGCTATGTTCATGGTATGAATGATATGCAGCTGGAGAATTACAGAGTGCAATAAATTTTGTATATATAACATCATTGAGTTCTTTCCTATGGAGAGAGTAAAACTTTAAAGGGCACAATTCAGTTGCACAATAGCTTTGTGATGTAGTTAGAGGTTCTGGACTGAGATCTTACTGTAGCAGAGAATGAGCTATACGTGAGGCTGAGCAATAGATGAGAGTTTATAGAAACCATCATCAAAACAATTTCCGTGATTCCCATTCTATAGGCTGATTAACGTCAACTAGAAGTTCAGAACACAGCAAGACAGAGCAGACTGAAAACAATGAGCAGCAAGAATGATGGAGGACTCTCTAGTGGACAAGACCTACTGATGTGAATGTTAGTTGGATCATTAACTAAAATATATAGTGAAAGCATACAGCAGTGAGATACAGATTCATCAATAGAGAAGTAGTTTCCATGATTTAAAACTCATATAATATATTTACCATTAACTTTTCTGTACAATGGTCAAATAACTAATAGAATCCATAGTATATTGTTCAAACTAATACAGAGAAAATTCCATTATTGCAACCAATATGGCATCATATAAATAAAGACAACAGATGTAAATGAACTAACATTCTCCTTTTGGTCTGATTCCATCATTCCATATGTTAGCAGCCTTAGAATATTATCATTATATATAAGATGTAAATAAATAAGCTTAGGAAAATCAAATCTAAAAGTGACTTTTCTGATTCCAAGGGGATGTGAAATTACTGATTCAAGGTATGAGGCCTACATCTGTTGACTTCAGTGTTGAGATGTTTAGATCGAGACAAAGTAAGTATGATTCTTTCCCACATGTGTTGTTTTGTTTTGTTTTTCTAAAACAACATAGGGAGGAGAAAAGGGAAAGAGGAAGAGTAAAGAAAGAAGAAGTAGATGAAAGTGAAGGGGAAATTAATGAACAGGGAAGAGTAAGGGGAAAAGAAAAGTAGAAAAAAAAGGAAAAGTAAGCAAATATGATGAGTGAAGAGAAAGTGGAGGAAAGAAGAAGGGAAAGCAAAGGAAAGTGAAAGTTACTTACTCAAAAAGTTAAATAAACAAGTTCCATGGTGATGTTAGTTATAAAACAAGGCAAGAGGGAAGAAGTGAGGACAGATTGAGAATTTCTGCACTAGTAATAACATGAATTAAAATGTTAAGGACAAAAACTTCATACTTGCTGCTTACAATGCATGACAGAAAACAGAATTTATTTGCTATGAGAAAACATTCCTTATTTCCTTTAAAATCAGTTGTTGAAAAAAAGATCACAATTAACCCAAGACATAGCACATATGAAGCCTGTAGCTTTGGTAAATAAATAGTATTTAAACATTTTATATTTGCTTTAGAAAGTAGAGCTTTTTTCATTTACAGTTAACGTGGCACAGGGAAAGAAAAAGGTCAATAGGTGTTTTGAGAATGTGAAAGAAATTTTTAAAAACTGACAAAACTGTTTTTCAGAATTCCAGAATACAGGAAACCATTTATATTTTCAGAGATTTCATTACTGAGGTTTCTTCAAACAGAAAAATCCATTAATACTATACTTTACTAATTAAAAGGGAAACAATGGAAGGAATAAGTAAGAATAGAAAGTCTGACATTCTCTCTCTACCACTCCCTCTGTCAAAAGTAAGGAAAAAAAAGACAAAAACATAAAATTTGCAAAATTTTCTTGGATCATTTTATTATCTCCATTTTGTAACTCCTTTCCTACTTAATCTTCTCATTAGTTACTTATTTTCTCTCTTAGTTCCTTAGTATAGTTTTAAGGAGAAGCCTGGCGTAAAATTTCCTGCAAGACAAACTCTGGGTACAGTTGACTCAGAGGACCTGGGTTCAAATCCTAATGCTGAGGCTTACTTACTGCATGTGTTACCTTGGGCGAGTCACTTAACCCTTCTGGGTCCCAGTTTCCTAGTCTGTAAAATGAGGAAGTTAGACTAGGTGACCTTTGAGGTCTTTTCAGTGATCCTTTGATCCTTTTGTAATCGAAGGGCTTCTGAGGCCTTTTTTTGTTTTTGGTTAAAATTTCTTTTATTTTCAATTTAAGGAATCAAACAAGCTTTTCCATAGGATAGCACAGTAAAAGAGATAATTGTACATTAAAATGCAAAATTTCCAGGTAAAAATTCTATTTTCTCCAAATATATGCCTAAATTATTGTGCAAATTTCTTTTTATCTTTTTTTCTTCCATCTCCTCTGCCCCAAAGATGGCTATCATTAGACACAAATAGGTGTGTGTGTGTGTGTGTGTGTGTGTGTGTGTGTGTGTGATATTTTTATTTGTAGTCCAAGGAGCTCAAGTCTTGAATGTAGCTTACTCTTCTAATGTACTTAGAAAAACTAGTGTGTTATTCCACAGTGATCTTGAAATAACACTAATTTATAACTCCTAAAATACTCCTCCTTCCCTGCTCCACCTTGATGCTGCAATATTGCATTTTCCTCCAACCATTTGGTTAGTCTTTAAACATCACTAATGTTCATGATGTCTCTTTAATGCTCAAACTGTTTTTTTTTTCCTGTTACCCCAAATCATTCCCCATGGGGCAATAATTAAAGGAAAATTATCTCAGTCAGACTGCTAGACTAAGACTCCCTAGAAGGTTATTATATACTTTATAACAATAATAATAATAACATCTGACATTTCTTAATATATTATTGCAGTTGATATTGTAGAGGGGAATATTAAATTATTTCCATTTGATTATTACCTTGAGTTATGGCACTCCTGCATACCCAGGACTTATGCTCAGTTCTCAATCTTCATCCACACTTGTCTGCCTTTGGACTTCTTCTATCTACAACATTAACCTTCCTACCATTTTCTCTTTCTCAAATCAAATTTCCCTTTCCCAGAGTGCTACTGTCACCTGGTCAGAATATGTGAGATGATCTGATCAAAGCAACTCAGAGGAAGCATCCTAATGTCTTATGGGACAAATTTTCTGCAGGTATTCTTCACGTGAGATCTATAAGCTAAAACGGTAGATAGATAGATAGATAGAGAGATAGATAGATAGGTAGATAGATAGATAGATAGATAGATGCCCTCCCCTCCCCTTTCCCCTTCCCTCCTCCCTTCCCACCTCTCCTCTTCCCCTTCCCCTC
>CM053587.1:190755041-190798252 GCA_028646515.1 Pseudochirops corinnae
GGGGTGTTTTTGTTCATTTGGTTTTTTGTTTGTTTGTTTGTTTTAGGACACTGTCTCGCTGAAATCTCTCCAGGAAAGGATGGGCAAGATCATAAAGTTGATCCTCTAGAATGTCCTAATTATTTGTTAATGCATTGATTTATGAGGATAGAATCATACAGTTCCTAGAATATTTTTGGATATGCAGTCAGCCTTCCTGAGGTCTTTCTGCCTTCTATGATGGTGATAATTACTAACTCAATTAACAGATAAACTGATAGCTGAGGAGTATTTTGGGGAAAAAAAAGTCAGAGGACCTATACAAGTCACCTATATTCTGATGGTTTAGAAGTGAACTTTATTCAGTAAAACTATAAGAGGTATCCTTTAAATAATTTGGCACAATACTCCTTCCCTGTGTTAATCACTGAAAATATTTCTGGGGCTAAGGAAAGACAGGGAAACTAGAAAAAAACAGGTTTTTTTGATATCACAGGAATAACTAAGGTCCATCAGGAAATTGACGATTAAGAGAAGGTTTGGCACCTGCATTCATATGGTCATATAATTCTCTCTTACAAGCTAATCTGGACTGTTACCTTGGAAATGAAATGTGTTGTTAAGATCCCAAAGTGCTTGGCCAAACATGCAGTGGCTTTAGAATACTCTTAAGATAAAAGAGAGACCAGAGACATTTTAAAGCAAAATGAAACATTTGCATAAGCATTGTAACATGTGAGAAATAATTTTAATACATTCATTTCCACTATTTTAGAGAGAAAAATATTCTTAATGTGGAGATTTTCTCTTGCACCCCCACAGCCCCACCCCCTTTATATCATACCAAAAATTGGAGTTCTGTAGAAAACAGCTGGACAAATAAACTTTCCATCATTATAATGTAAACTCCTTAAGGAACTGTTCATTTAAAATTTGTTTATATCTCCAGTGGTAAAGATAATGTTTTAGACATTATATGATGAAGTAGAAATAGAGATCAGACTTATTTCACTGGTACAAAGACTACTCTGGTGAGGTAACTCCCTTTTACCAGAGCAGATCATCTCTGCCACTTATCATGTTAGAAAAATGTCTATATTAGGGAAAGTTTATGTGATTTGCTCAGGGTAATATAGTCAATATCTGTCATAAATTGGACTTAAGTCAAGCTCTCATTAATTTTGAGGCCAATTCTCTATCCATGGTACAGCTCACCTTGCACAGAGTAGGCACTTCCTACATAGGTATTGAATGAATTAGTATAAAGACTTAGTTTGAATACACACACACACACACACAAACAAACAAACACACCAAAATTATGACCTACTTGCCTACACCTGCACTCTTCTTGTTTTGAGTTTACTCTGACTTAAGTTTAGTACTGGAACAAAATGAAACTTTCATAGTGTTTTAACCACTCAATTGGGGTTTGTGTCTTTGCCTGTTTCTCATTCTACTGTAGTCAATTGCTACCCACTATAAAGAGGCAAGAAAACTACCACCAGTAGAGTTTAAGCTCTCATGCACTATGCTGGGACAGAATGTTCTTTAGGGGTCAGAACTGTTAAACTGCTATTTGCTGGATCCTCATTGTACTCCATGAGGGAAAACCTCACTGCCCAGCTTTTCTGTGGTCCTTCTAGTGCTGGGCAGGAGGGCCATTAATGCTGCTACTCCTAGGGATAGACTCTGCCCTCTTATGCTTGAGAAACTATCCAAAGCAATGTGAAAAGAAAGTCACTTCCTTAGCCAATACATATGCTCTATATCCTATACACAAATTGTGAACTGTGGTCATTGCTGTGACCTTGGGAAAATGTTACTAATTCTCAACTTCTAAACTTCTTAGGGGCACTTTCCTTGAAGCTCCAGAAAAATAAAAAGAATCACAATTCACAGATTAGAGGTTGCAATAGCAAGCAAAGAAATAGTTAACACCTTGTTTCAGCTATTGAATTAACACAGAAGTAGTTAATACCTTGTTTCAGCTCATGATTGAATCAAATACTAAAATCTAGAATTTGTGAATCCCAAAACTTGTGAACCCTAGAACTTGTGACCTCCTGTAACAGGAAGGGGAGGAGCTAATGATCATATATAAGGAAAGGCCCAGGCTGGAGAGAGCAGAAGTGAGAAAGGAGCTGTTGTGGTGGAGGAGAAAACGTGTGGTATCCCAGCACTCTATGTTTGTCTGTTCTGTCATGTTGATGTTTGTTTGTGATATTTTCTTTTATTTTTTAAAAATTTATTTATGTATTTTTAGTTTTCAACATTCATTTCCAAAAGATTTTGAGTTACAGTTTTTTCTCCCAATCTTCCCCTACCCCCACCCCAAAATAGAAAGCCTACTGAATACACCTTCTCCCAATCTGTTCTACCTTATATCCTTCCCCATCACTCCCCTAACTTTCTAGTAGGGCAAGATGGATTTCTATACCCCAGTGCCTTTATATCTTATTTCCCAGTTGCATATAAAAAACATTTTTTAAACATTTTTTTTTGAAACTTTGAGTTCCAGATTTTTTCCTTCTTCCCTCCTCACCTTACCCTACTAGGAAGATAAGCAATTCAATATAGATTGTACATGTATAGTTACTCAAATCATTTCCATTGTGGTTATATCATGAAAGACTAACTATATTTCCCTCCATCCTATTCTGCTCCCCACTTATTCTATTTTTTCCTTTGACCCTATCCCTTTTCAAAAATGTTTGCTTCTAACTATCCTCTTCCCCAATCTGCCCTCCCTTCTATCATCCCCCCTCATATCCCCTACCCCCCCCCCCATTTTCCTGTATGGTAAGATACCCAATTGAATGTGTATGTTATTCCCTCCTTAAGCCAAATTCAATGAGAATAAGGTTGTTCCATTCCCTTTCACCTTCCTGCACTTCCCCTCTTTTGTAACGGTTTTGCCTCTTTTATATGAGATAATTTACCCTAATCTATCTCTCCCTTTCTCCTCTCAATAAATCCCTCTCTCACCTTTTAATTTATTTCTGACATATCATCTCTTCATTTTTAACTCATCCTGTGACCTCTGTCTATGTATACATGCATATATGTATATTCATATATATGAATATATGATTCATGTATATATATAAATATATACATACATAAAATATACATGTATATATGCCCACATTCACATATATATTTATATACACATACACCTTCCTACACATACATATATGTGTGTGTGTGTGTATACACACACATACACACATATATATATTCCCTTCAACTATCCTCATACTGAGAAAAGTTTTATGAGTTAAAATTATTTTTCCACCTAGGAAAATAACTAGTTCAACTTTAATAAGTTTCTTACAATTTCTTTTACCTGTTTATATTCTCATGCTTCTCTTGCTTCTTGTATTTGAAAGTCGAATTTTCTGTTCAGCTCTGGTTTTCTCATCAAGAATGTTTGGAAATCCTCTATTTCATTGAATGACTATATTTTCCCCTAGAGCATTATACTCAGTTTTGATGGGTAGGTGTTTCTTAGCTTTAGTCCTACCTCCTTTGACCTTTCCATATTATATTCCAAGCCCTTAGATACGTTAATGTAGAAGCTGCTAGGTTTCGTGTTATCCTGATTGTGTTTCCACAATACTCAAATTATTTCTTCCTGACTGCTTGTAGTACTTTCTCTTAGATGTGGTAACACTTGGAATTTGGTTATAATATTCCTAGTAGTTTTCTTTTTGGGATCTTTTTCATGAGGCAATCAGTGAATCCTTTCAATTTCTATTTTGCCCTTTGGTTCTAGAATATCAAGGCAATTTTCCTTGAGAATTTATTGAAGGATGGTTTCTAGGCTCTTTTTTTGATCATGGCTTTCACACAGTCCAATAATTTTTAAATGATCTCTCTTGGATCTATTTACCAGGTCAGTGGTTCTTCCAATGAGATATTTCACATGGCCTTCTTTTTTTTTTTTCATTTGTTTGGATCTGTATTGTAGTATCTTGATTTCTCATAAAGTCATTAGCTTCCAATTGCTCCAATGCAATTTTGACAGAGTTTTTTCTCTTCAGTGAGTTTTTGAAATTTCTTTTCCATCTGGCAAATTTGGCTTTTTAAGGCATTCTTCTCCTCTCTGGGTTTTTCAGTCTCTTTTGCCATTTGAGTTAGTCTACTTTTTAAGGTGTTATTTTCTTCAGTGTATTTTTAGGTCTCCTTTAGAAGGCTGTTGACTCACTTTTCATGATTTTCTTGCATTATTCTCATTTCTCTTCCCAATTTTTCCTCCACTTTTCTTACTTGATTTTCAAAATCCTTCTTGAGCTCCTCCATGACCTATAACCTGTTCATATTTTTCTTGGAGGCTTTTGCTTCAAGAGTTCTGACATTGCTCTGTTCCTCCTGCTTCATGCCTTCATCCTTTTTGTCCCCAAAAAAGGATTCTATGGTCTGTTTGTGCTTACTTGGTTTGATCATATTGCCAGTCAATCACTTGATGTTTGAGCTCTTTGCCATGGTAGACTGCTTCCAGAATGGAGAGAGCTTTGTCCCAAATCACTGGGGTTTTTGCAGGTGCTGGAGCTATTAGGAGGGCTCTTTCTCTATATTCCCTACAAGCTCTGACTCACTGGCCACTCCAGGACCACCACCCAAGACAGAGATCCAGATCCAAGCAGGTTAAAATAAGATTGATTATCCTCTGAATGGGTGCTTGGTCCCCCTACAATCTGCAGTCCAGGAGCTCCTGAGGCAGCCTGCAGCCATGTGGCAGCTGCCAGCCATGGCCTTCACCACCTCTCATGCCAGGCACAGGAGTTGGACCATGTTCTTCCATCACCCCCTGTTCCAAGAGAGTTCCACACTGACCTTTTACTTTGTCTTTGGTGTTTATGTATATAGAAGTCTGGAAACCACCCTAGCTGCTGGTACTTCACTCTCCTGAAGTCTACTCTGGCCGCTGGTTGGGGCTGCCCTGGAGCCAGAACCACGGGGCTCAGGTGGGGCTGGGCTCAGCTCCCAGCATGCTGCGATAAACCTTTCCTGTCTGCCTGCTGTACTTCCTTCAGTGGGAGATTTGATTCTCTCTTTCACTTTGTAGGTTCTTTAGCTCTAAAGTTTGTTTAGAGTCTTTATTTTACATGTATTGGAAGTGATTAGAGTGGGAGCTCACAGCAAGTTTGTGGTTCTATTCCATCATCTCAGCTCCATCCCTTGTAATACCTTCTACAGAAGACATGAGACCTTGCTGGAAGCCCTGAAAGAAGATTTTCTGGTTGTCTCTTTACATAAGTCCTGGAGGAGGATTTTGGAGGTCCTGGCACTTTACAGATGATTTGTGTTGACCGCTTGGAACTTGTTTGTGGGTCTTTGTTGATTTCTATACTGATGACTTGTGTAGAGGTTCTCAGACCTTGTTGGTAGGTCTGTGTTGATTTCACAGGCAGGTAGTGAATTGATGATGATGCTGGCAATGTGCGTGAATATTGTTTTGGTACTGTTAAGTTTTGTCTTCCCAGAAACATGAAGGACTTGAGGTGGACTGGATACTGTGAGCTTCAATATGGAATGGGAACTGGACAAGGAACTGGACAAAGAAGTGGACAAGGAGCTGGACAAGGAACTGGGAGCTCCTTGTCTTTGAACCCAGGTGACAGTTGTGTAGATTTGGGCAGGAGCTGGGACCATGGAAGAGCAACAATGGAAACTGAGAGCCAGCCTCAATCAAGATGAAAAGTTC
Organism: Pseudochirops corinnae; assembly: GCA_028646515.1. NCBI lineage: Eukaryota > Metazoa > Chordata > Mammalia > Diprotodontia > Pseudocheiridae > Pseudochirops > Pseudochirops corinnae. The sequence goes on from CM053587.1 coordinate 190,760,731, forward strand.
TCTTCTTGTGTACCTGATGCTGACTGAGATTATAATTTACTGTGACCTAGGGGTGGAGAACTTTGACCATTGTACTTTATGTCCATTAAAGAGACAAGCTTCCTTAAGGATGATTGAATTAAGGACTTACTAAATGATTGTACTTTTTTTAAAACTATGTGAACACTTTGGTGAAAACTATGTGCCCATTTTAGTGATAAGTTGCTTTGTCATAACATTGTGAATGCTGTATTTTTTATTTTCTGTGAATGTTTTGTCTTTGTTACTGAATAAATAGGGAGTTCAATATACTGTGTAATTAGAATGTTGAAAGCTGTTCACAGCAGCACTCATCAGGAAAGCTGCTTATTCTTGGCTTTACAGAGATGAAGGTAGAAACTGATGAAGTATCCCTGTCAGGATTCAGGTAATTAAGCATGGTGAAAACTCTACATTTGCCCATAGCTTCAATTCCAGGAATGTCACTGTATTCCAGGAAAGAATTTGTCACTATCCTTTCAAACTCCTCTCCAAATAGCTTACATTAAAGAATCACAACAAAACTTGCATACAGATTCCAAATTAAAATACAACAACAAACAAATAAATGAACAAACAAATAAAATTCAGCAGTTATTTGACAATAATAAAATTTCAGGGAAATATCTTGGATTCCACAATCTAAAAGTTTACCATATTCCAAATATTGACATCTTATAAGCATGAGCATGAGTTTTCCTTTTTACTATTCTGTTTAGTATTTCATGTTTGATATTATATGTTTTCCAAGGTATCTCACCATGAAAATAAATAGCATGTGACTTCTGAAAAGATGAGCTTATATGTACAAATCATATCCACTGGAACATAAATAGGTAATATCTAAAAGTTTAATTAAAAGTGAAAAAAATCCACAAAACAGTGTATATCATATAAACTTACTTTTGACTTTTCAACCTGAAATAAGAAAGGGTTTCTGAAAACGTTCAGAAATTCATCCTGTTATAAGTGAATGGCTGAATAAAAAGCATTTCATTAAGTTCCTACAATGTCCCAAATTCTATGTTGAGCTCTAGGGATGCAAATAGAAAAAGCAATATAATTCTTTATCTCCAGGTGCTTATTTAGGATTCCAAAAAGTCTGAGTAATGGAACTGAGGAAGAATACACAGAAGAAAAAAAATCAGCTGGATGTTTCATGGAAATACCTGGTGGTCCTGTATTCTCCAGAAGCAATGGATTTTTTAAAAAAAAAAATTCAATCTCATTCAAAATCTGTGAGCAATTATATAGCACAGAATAAAGGAAGGCAAGGGATAGTGTGTCCTTCCTGGTAGCAGCTCTTCCTACCTCCATCCTGGATTGTGAGTCTTAATGTCCTTAGTTTGAGTAAAGAAAGAATACTTAGGGGGTAGAAATCAGGTTTACAGCTAAGCCTGGAGGTCAATTTTCTTAGATTTAGAATTAGAATGGGAGCTGAGAGATTATCCAGCTCACTTTCCTCCTGTTAAGTAACAGAAAAGGAAATTGAGGCCCACAAAAGAGAAGTAACTTGTTCCAAGCCAAACAGGGGTACAATACCCTAACTCACTGGAACCTAGGAAAACATTAGTGTGGGGAAAGTTTCAGTGATAGTAGAAAACATTAAAAGAGATGGATCCTGGAAAATTAAATCTGGAGGTAAGGATTTCATTTCATTAGGTAGAAGAATGTCATGATTCTTCCAAATTAAGGAAAGCAGAGAAACTTAACATGTAGAAGGAAAGAAGTGGAATGACAGAGTCACTAGAGGCAGAAATGAAAAGAATCACTTCAGGAGCACAGTCCAGAGAAACACAGAAGTCACTGGGGAGTAGAGCTGACATTAGGGAGCAGAGATGCAATTAACTATATCAGAACATCTGTTAAATCTGTTGCAGAGCCTTTATCTAGTTATGACAGCTAAACTCCTGTGCCCTTGGATCAACAGTGCTTGCCAGTGGTTGATCTATATAGATAGAGTTCAATATAAAAGTGACAACTTTCAAACAGATCCCTAACTTCTTCAGGGAAATTTGGTATTCCATAGATTTTATTAGATGGGTTTATCAGAAAAGAGAATAAAAATAAAGTGAAGTTGATATTTACTTAAGTTAACAAAAAGGACTGTGAGAGTATCAAATGCTCAGGACTATATTTTTCAAGCAATAAAACTGAAATACTAGGGTAAAAAAATCAACCAAGTAGGAGTGAGAAAATATTAAGTGATAAAATTGTAATAACTAATAATTGGCTATAACTTTGATATTCTAGTGCTTCAAGTGGGCAAAGTGTTGACAATATAATAGAATGTGTAGTAAGCTACATATTCAACACACATGTCAATTCATTTTTCAACCAAAAAGAACAATTCATATTATCGGGCATATTTTTTTAGTGGGACTCAATCTTTGGTTATTTTTATAATAATTTTATAAAAACCCAATTTGTACCTGAATGATTTGCTCATAGTATCTTCCTTTCTTTCATGTTAGTGTTTTCCTTCTGTGGATTATTTTAAATTTATTAAATTTGCATACCTTATTTTATACATCTTTGTTTGTATATTATTCCCCCCATTAGACTCTATGCTCCTTGAGAACAGGTCTTGTCTTTTATTTTCTTTTGTATCTACAGCATTTAACAAAGAACAAATTAGTCACTCCCTAAATGTTTATTGACTGACTAATGAAAGTCACCAAATATTCACTTTATAATCAATGTACACAGTATAACTAATTCACTTAAAATGATAGAGGTAGATAGACAACTGATCACTTATCAAGACACAATAAATTAGGGCCAGTCAGGTAGTGCAGAGAATAGAGCACTGGCCCTGGAGTCAGGAGGACCTGAGTGCAAATCTGGACTCTGACACTTGACAGCTACTAGCTGTGTGACCTTGGGCAAGTCACTTAACCCCAATTTCCTTTCCTTCATCTCTCCAAAATAAAAAAGAAGCTGTAAATTAAAATGTCTTTTCTTGAAGAATTTGGTCTAACAACACAATAAAATGTAGAATTTGGGAAAATAGTACAATGATCAAAAAGGAATTTCTCATAATGCTTTAAAAATCTGAATTAATCTGTAAAATCATTAATGTGGCTATAACCTAACTCTACTGAAGCCACATCTTGCCTTGACACTCAGTATAAACCTAGTTCATAAATTCTATGAAATTGTTTACCTAATACACTGAAAAATTTTTCTCTATTCCCCTTAAAAATTAACTTTCAAAATTATGTATTTTTTTTGTCAAATCACCAGAGTTTTCCTCAGTATCCCTAACTGTGCCTCTCTTACAAAAAAAAATACTATATGGCAAATAACATTTTCCAAGAACAATAAATAAATAAAAACCTCCCAAATAAATAAATGAATGCTGCATAAAAGTAAGAAAAATCAGCATACTTTATCAATACATCTAAATTCTGAAAATACATCAGTGATTTATACTTATGAAATTCCACCTTTGAAAAGGGGTGGATTAGGAGTATGGTCTTTTTAATGTTGCAATATTTACTCTGTGCTTTTTCTTTCTATTTACAGCATTATAGTCTTTGTGTATATTTATTTTTCTTGGATCTGCTTTCTTCATGATCCATCAATTCATGTAGATTTTTCAGTACTCTGTGTTCATTACATTCATCATTTTTTTCTAGCATGGTAATATTTCATTATATTCATGAACCATAACTAAATAACTTAGTCATTTCCCAAGTGATGGTTATCTACTTTACTTCCAATGGTTTACTGTCTTATAAGAGGTGCTAAAAATATTTTGGTGTATATGGGATTTTTTAATTTTATCAGTGGCATGTTAAATATATGAGCTTAACAATAGATCTCTGGGTCAAAATATATGAACATTTAAGTCAATTTATTTCATAATTCTAAATTGCTTTCCAAAAAATACTTGTATAGATACTGTGAGATACCAGTATGCCTATATTATTAAAACATCTCCAAAACTGACTAATGCCTTTTTTGTCAGGTTTATCACTTTTCATTGAGTGCAACGAAATATAAAGGCCATTTTGATTCCTATTTCCCTTATTACTAGTGATTCAGAGCATTTTTCAAATGATTGCTAAGAGATTATATTTCTTCTTTTGGGAGCAGTTTGTTCATATGCTTTGACCACTTATATATTGGGAAATGACATTTGGCCTTACATATAGCTATATGTATATTGTGTATATGCAAGTGAGTATACGTATATGCATGTACCTATACAGATATGCAAGCATCATATGTAAGTGTATGTTTGCACATATACACAAACCACATACACACATATATACACATACACACATGTGTATATATGTGCAAATGTATGTGTATATGCGTAAGTATACATATATATGTGTATATATGTATACTTACACAATATATGTGTATATATGTATACTTACACACACAATTCTTGAATTCCAATACAAGATACAAAGTTTTTTCCCCCCATTCTATCATATTCTTTCTTATCCTATGTGAAATGTGAATTGAATTTGCCTACATAAAAGCATTCCAGTTACATGTAATAAGTTATCTAATGAATTTTTTTTTTTTTTTTACTACCTCTATCCTTTGGTTAGGAGTACATCTTCTATCCTTCTATGAGAAGTATAAATCTACTTCTTTTCTAGTTTTCTTTTCCTCCTATGGTATTTTATATTAAGGACACCTGTCTATTTAGAATATATTATGAAATATGGTGTAAGGTACTGATCTTTACCCAATTCATGCCAACATACCATGTAGTTTATCCAGTAGTTTTTTTTAAGTTTTTCCATAAATAATTTCTGTTTTCTAATTTATTGAACACCAATTAAGCAAGTTCCATTCTTTCCTTGTTTAGTACCTCTCCATGTTTTTATTCAATACTAAATAATTTTGATGACTACTACTTTTTAATTTAGTTTGAGATCTAGAAGTGCTACTCTCCCTTTGTCCTTACCATTTTTGTCTTTTTATTTGCTAATTTTGATCTCTTGTTTTTCTAAAGGAATTATATTTTAATCAAGGTCAATAAAGTTTCCCTTTGATAACTTGGTTGGTGTAACATTAAAAATACAAGTTACCTTTGATATTTTTGTCACTTTTATTATATTGAGACAGGTTAAGCATGGTCACCAAATATTTCTCCAGCTATGTAAGTTACTCTTTATTTCTTTAAGAAATGCTTTGCATTTAAATCTCTGCAGCTTGGCATGTAAATACTTCATCTTTGATAAGTTGCTTATGGCATCTTTACCATGTTTACTTTCTCATGCTTCTTGTATTTGAATGTCAAATTTTCTATTCAGTTCTGGTTTTTTCAGCAACAATGCTTGAAAGTTCTCCACCTCACAGAATATCCATATTTTTTCCCTGCTACATTATGCTCAATTTTGCTGGATAGGTGATTCTTGGTTTTAATCCTAGCTTCCTTGATCTCTGGAATATCATATTCCAGGCCCTTCGATCTCTTAATGCAGAAGCTGCTAGATCCAGGGTTATCCTCATTGTGTTTCTTCTTGGCAGCATGTAATACTTTCTCCTTGAACTGGGAACTTCAGAAACTGGCTATAACATTCCTAGGAGTTTTCTTTTTGGGATCTTTTTCAAGAGGTAAATCAGTGAATTCTTTCAAGTTCTATTTTCCCCTCTGGTTCTAAAATATCTGGGCGGTTTTCCTTGAAAATTACTTAAAACATGCTTTCTAGATTCTTTTTTTGATCATGGCTTTCAGGTAGTCCAATAATTTTTAAACTGCCTCTCCTGGACATATTTTCCAGGTCAGTGGTTTTTTCAAGGAGATATTTCACCTTGCCTTCTATTTTTTCATTTGATTGGATCTGTTTAATAGTACCTTGATTTCTCATAAAGTCATTTGCTTCCATTTGCACCACACTAATTTTGAAGGAACTATTCTCTCCAGTGAGCTTTTGAGATTCTTTTTCCATCTGGCAAAGTCGACTTTTTAAGGTATTCTTCTCCTCCTTGGCTTTTTGGGCCTCTTTTGCCAATGGAATTAATTTATTTTTTAAGGTGTTATTTTCTTCAGTCAGGTTGTTGACTCTCTTTTCATGATTTTCTTGCATCATTCTCATTTCTCTTCCCAATTTTTCCTCTACTTCTCTTATTTGGTTTTCAAAATCCTTCTTAAGTTGCTCTATGGCTTGTAATTGGTTTATATTTTTCTTAGAAGCTTTTGTTGTGGGAGTTCTGACTGCATTGTCTTCCTCCCACTCCATGCTTTCATCCTTTTTGTCCCCAAAGAAAGGAATCTAAAGTTGGATTGCTGAGCTTGCTTTGCTTCCTTTCCCTGCCCATGTTGCCAGTCAATTAACTTGATTTTTGAGGCATAATAGATCTCTGCTTCCCAGGGGGAGAGCTTTGTCCCAAATCATGGGGTTTTTGCAGCTGCTAGACCTATTAGGAGGCTCCCACCAGCTTTGACTCACTGGTCACACACCTCAAGACCACCAGCCAAGACCATGATCCTGATCCATACAGGTTAAGGCAAGAGTACTTAGCCTCTGAATGATTGCTTGGTTCCCCTGCAATCTGCAGGCCATGAGCTCTGAAACAGCCAAATGGAGACAGCTACAGGTCCACCACTTCTGCTGTTTTCTTGCTCTGGAGGCACTTGGCCAGACCCACTTTTCTCCCCCAAATTTAGCTGAGTTCCACTGACCTTTCACTTTGTCCTTGGTTCTTATGGGTTGATAATTTTGGAAACTGCAACAGCTGCCATTGATCTCCACTCCGAAGTACTCACTCCACAGCTTGTCCTGGCCACCCTAGGGCCAAGCCATGGTTTCAGGCCCGGCTGGTTTTGGCTCCCAGCATTCTGCGATGAGCCCTTCCTATGTGGCTGGCAGGCTGGCTTCAGCAGGAGATGTGTTTTTCTATAATTTTGTGAGTTTGGGAGCCCTAAAATTTGTGTAGAGTCATAATTTATAAGTATTTGAGCTGGGTATGGGGGGAGCAACAGAATTCTCCTGCTTCTATACTGCCGCCTTGAATCTGCCCCTCATCTGGATTTTCTTATGTAGACAGGTCAAAAACATTTGAATGGTAGAGTTTTCATTTGGAAGGCTTCCTAGTTTTTTTTTTAAGATCAAAGAAAAAAATCAGGACAATGTCATCCTCAGAGAGTATAATCTGGAGGACTTGTCCATCTAAGGGAAATTCTTCTTTTTTTATTGTTCTTTTTTTATTGTTCTTTTTTTATTGATTTGTTTATTTACTTTTAGTTTACAAGATTCAGTTCCATAGTCCTTTGAGTTTCAAATTTTCTCCCCTTCTATCCACCCTCCCCTTGCAGCATGCAAGCAAGTATAGGATCTGCAAATACTTTCACAATGGACATTAGTATGGTTGTATAGAAGGGTTGTAACCAATAGAATGAACAACAGGTAAGAGAAAACAAAACCAAACGTGGAAAAGGAGAGCATGTAGTTTGCCTTGCTCTCCATTTAAATTCTGTTATTTCTAGCTCTTTCTCTGAATATAGACGTTTCCTTCCATCCATCCTAAGACTTTTAGAGTTGTCTCATAACCTTGCATTGTTGAGAAGAGTCGAGTTTATCAAAGATGATCATCACACATACATTGTATCTGTCATTGTGTACAAATTTCTCCTGGTTCTGCTCTTCTCACATGGCATCAGTTTGCATAAGCCTATCCAGATAAATATGAAGTCATTCTGCTCCTCATTTCTATGTAGCACAATAGTATTCCATTACATTCATATACCACAACTTATTTAGCCATTCCCCCAATTGATGGGCATCCCCTTAATTTCCAATTTTTTGCCACCACAAAGAGAGCTGCAATAAATATTTTTGTGCATATAGGTCTTCCTTCCACTTCTATGATCTCTTTGGGATACAACCTTAGAAGTGGTATTACTGGGTCAAAGTGTATGCAATTATTTATAGCCCATTGGGGATAGTTCCAGATGGCTCTCTGGAATGGTTGAATCAGTTCAAAACTCCACCAAAAATGCATTAGTGTTCCAAATTCTCCACATCCTCTCCAGCATTTGTCATTTTCCTATTTCGTCATATTAGCCAATCTGACTGGTGAGATGTGGTACCTCAAAGTTTTTTTGATTAGCATTACTCGAATCAAGAGTGATTTAGAGCATTTTTTCATATGCTTGTAGATATCTATAATTTCTACCTCCAAAAATTGCCTGTTCATGTCCTTTGACCATTTATCAATTGGGGAATGACTTGTATTCTTATAGATTTGACTCAATTCCCTGTATATTTTAGAAATGAGGCCTTTATCAAAGACACTAATTGTAAAAATTCTTTCCAAATTTCCCACTTCCCTTTTAATCTTGGTTACACTGGCTTTATTTGTACAGAAACTTTTCAATTTAATGTAAGCAATATTATCCTTTTTGCATTTTATAAAGTTCTCTAACTCTTCTTTGGTCATAAGGTCTTCCCTACTCCATAAATCTGACAGGTTAACTATTCTAGATCACTTACAGTATCAGCCTTTATACCTAGATTTTGCACCCATTTAGATTTGGTTTTGGTATATGGCATTAGATAATGGTCTATACAAAGTATCTGCCATACTACATTACATTTTTCCCAGTAGTTTGTGTTTATCAAACAGTGTATTAGAATACTTGTTGACTACTGAGTCTTTTGTACCCAATCTATTCCATTGATCCACTATTCTTTCTCAGCCAGTACCAAGTAGTTTTGATAATTGCTGCTTTATAATACAGATTAAAATCTGGTATGCTAGGCCACCTTCCCTAGCATTTATTTTCGTTAATGGCCTTGATATTCTGGACCTTTTGTTCTTCCAAATGAAATTTGTTACCATTTTTTCTATCTCTATAAAGAAATTTTTTTAGTAAATTGATTGGTAAAACCCTAAATATGTAATTGTATTTAGTTAAAATTGTCATTTTTATTATATTAGTTTGAACCAGCCATGAACAATTGATATTTTTTCCATTTAGTTAGATCTGATTTGATTTGTGTAAAAAGTGTTTTGCAGTTATGTTCATGCAGGTCCTAGCTTTGTTTTGGCAGGTAGATTCCCAAATATTTTAGAATGTGTACAGTAATTTTAAATGAGTTTTCTCTTACTGTCTCTTGCTGTTGGACTTGTTAGAAATATATAGAAATGCTGAGGATTTATGTGGGTTTATTTTACAGCGTGCAACTTTGCTAAATTTATTTGTTGTCTCAAGAAGTTTTTTCTTGATTCTCTAGGATTTTCCAAGTATATCATCATATCATCTGCAAAGAGTGATAGTTTAGTCCAGCAGTTCTCAACCTGAGGGTCACGACCACTTTGCAAAAACACATATTTCTGATGGTCTTAAGAACTGAGGCACTGCTCCTCTATGCATCTCCAGGCAGGTCTGCTCACATGCAGATATGCCCACATACAAGTGTTAAAGGGTCATGGCATTAGGAAGGTTGAGAACCACTGGCTTAGTCTCTTCTTTGCCTAATCTGATTACTTTGATTTCTTTTTCTTCTTTAATTGCCATTGCTAACATTCCTAGTACCAGATTGAATAAGAGGGGTGATAGTGGACATGCTTGTTTCACCATTGGTCTTATTGGAAATGCTTCTAGTTTATCCCCATTATATATAATATTTGCTTATGGCTTTAAATAGATGCTACCTATTATTCTAAGGAAAACTCCATTTATTCCTCTATTTCCTCGTGTTTTAATAGGAATGGATATTTTATTTTGTCAAAAGCTTTTTCTGCATCTATTGGGATAATCATATGGTTTCTGCTAGTTTTATTGTTGATGTGATCAATGATATTGATGTTTTTCCTAATATTGAACCATCCTTGCATTCCTGGAATAAATCCAACCTGATCAAAATGTATTATTCTTGTGATAAGTTGCTATAGTCTTTTTGCTAGTATTTTATTTAAAATTTTTACATCCATATTCATGAGGGAGATGGGTCTATAATTTTCTTTCTCCATTTTGTCTCTTCCTGATTTAGGTATCAGTACCATATTTGCGTCATAAAAATAATCTTTTAGGACTTCACCAATTTTCCCAAATAGTTTGTAGAGTATTGCAATCAATTCATCTTTAAATGTTTGGTAGAATTCTCTAGTAAATCCATCTGATCCTGGAGATTTTTTCCTACGCAGTTCACTGATGGCTTGTTCAATTTCTTTTTCTTATATGGGGTTATTTAAGTAATTTATTTCCTCTTCAGCTAATCTGGGCAACTTATTTTTTTTAATTTTCATCCATTTCACTAAGCTTGTCAAATTTATGTGCATACAATTGGGCAAAATAATTCCTAATTATTGTTTTAATTTCCTCTTCATCAGAGGTATATTCAGCCTTTTCATTTTTGATGCTTGAAATTTTGTTTTCTTCTTTTTTTTATTATCATACTAACTGAAGGTCTATTAGTTTTATTAGTTTTTTCTTCATAAAACCAGCTCTTAGTTTTATTTATTAATTTAATACTTTTCTTAATTTCAATTTCATTAATCTCTCCTTTGGTTTTCATTGTTTCTAATTTAGTATTTAGCTGGGGATTTTCAATTGGTTCTTTTTCTAGCTTTTTCAATTGCATGCCCAATTCATTGACCTTGACTTTCTCTAATTTATTCATATATGCATTCAGGGACAGAAAACTTGCCCTAAGAACTGCCTTTGCTGCATCCTTCAAGTTTTGGCATGATGTCTCATTATTGTCATTCTATTGAATGAGGTTACTGGTTATTTTTATAATTTCTTGTTTGACCCACTCATTCTTTAGGATTAAGTTATTTAATTTCCAATTAGTTTTTTGTCAATCTTTCCATGACACTTTATTGCATATGATTTTTATTGCATCATGATCTGAGGAAGATGCATTTAATATTTCTGCTTTTCTGCACTGAATTGTGAGTTTTTTATGCCCTAGTACATGATCGATTTTTGTCTATGTGTCATGTACTGCTGAGAAGAAGGTATATTCCTTTTTATCCCCATTCTGTTTTCTCCAGAGATCTATCAAGTCTAGCCTCTCTAAAATTCTATATGCCTCCTTAACTTCTTTCTTGTTTATTTCAAGGTTAGATCTATCAAGTTAAGAGAGGATAAGATTGAGGCCCCCCACTAGTGTAGTTTTGCTATCTATTTCTTCCTCTAATTCCCTTGACTTTTCCTCTAGGAATTTAGATGCAATACTGCTTGGTGCACATATGCTAAGTAATGATGTTGCTTCATTCTTGATGGTTTCTTTTAGCAGGATATAGTTTCCTTCCTTATCTCTTTTAATTAGATCTATTTTTGCTTTTGCTTTATCTGAGATATGGTTTCCTACCTACACTTTTTTTTTTACTTTAGCTAAAGTATAGTATATTCTACTCCATCCTTTTACCTCTAACCTGTGTGTATCCTCTTGTTTCAAATGTGTTTCTTGTAGACAGCATATTGTAGGATTGTGTTTTTTAGCCCATTTTGCTCTCCATCTCTGTTTTATGGGAGAGTTCTTCTCATTCATATTCACACTTGTGATTACTATCTGTGACTTTTCCTCCATCTTATTCCCTCTCCTGTTTATATTTTGTATATTCATTTTCCCATCCCCTCCTTAAGAGTTTTCCTTTCAACCACTGCCTCCCTCAGTATTACCTCACTATATCACCCTCTCTTTACCTACCCTTTCCCCTTGCTACTCTTTCCCTCCCTTCTAACCACCATCCCCCTTATCACACCCTCCCCTTACCCCTCCTACTGCCTGTATCACACAATAAGTTTTTATTCTTAATGCAGTATGTTATTCCCTCCTTGAACCCAAAACAATGTTAGTAAATTCCTTACAGTATTCCTCCCTCTCCCTCTTTTCCCTCTATTATAATGAGTTTTTGTGTCTTTTCATGTTAGGATCTAAACTTACCTAAATATATTGATCCCTTTTTGAATCAGAGCCAATGAGAATAACATTCACATGATGCTCATCTCCATCCCTCCTTCCCCTCTAGTTTAATATGTTTTTATGCCTCTTTGTGTGACATCATTTGCCATTTTCTGCCTCCTCCTTTGCTTTTCTCCCAATACAATCCCTTTGTTCCCCTTAATAAGGATTTTTTTAAATTTTCAGATTAATTCACTTATACACACACCCTCTATTTATGTACCTCCCTTTTAAATGTCACAATAATTATACAAATTTCAGTATTGTCAGGTATCCGCTTCTTATATAAGGATGTAAACAGTATGTTCTTATTGAGTCCCATGTTATGTGCATGTGTGTGCATGTGTCTGTGTATGTGTGAGTGTTTGTTTTCCTTATTTACATTTTTATGTCTGTCTTGGATCATGTAAGTGGAGATCAAATTTTCCATTGAGCTCTGGCTTTTTCATCAGGAAATTATGGAAGTCATTTATTTCATTAAATGACCATCTCCTTGCCTGAAAGATTATACTCAGTTTCTCCAGGTAGTTGATTCTTGGTTGCAGTCCTAGCTGTTTTGCTTTACAAAATATGAAATTCCAATCCCTCTGATCTTTTAATGTAGCAGCTGTTAAATCCTGTGTAATCCTGACAATAGTTCCATGATATTTGAATTGTTTCTTTTTGGCTGCATACAGTACTTTCTCCTTGACCTTGTAGCTCTGGAATTTGGATACTATATTTCTTGGAGTTTTCAATTTGGGCTCTCTTTCAGGAGGAGATTGGTAAATTCTCTCAATAATATTTTACCTTCCGATTCTAGGACTTCAGGACAGTTTTCTTGGACAATCTCTTGGAGGATGCTGTCCAGGTTGCTTTTTTTCATTGTGGCTTTCTGGTAGGCTGATAATTCTTTGGTAATCTCTCCTGGATGTGTTTTCCAGGTTAGCTTTTTTCTTTTTTCCAGTGAGATATTTTGCACTTTCTTCTAATTTTTCAATCTTTATGTTTTGTTTGACTGACTCTTGCTGTATCATAGCATCCTTAGTTTCAATTTGGCTCATTCTAATTTTTAGTGAATTATTTTCCACAATTAGTTTTTGAAGCACCTTTTCCATATGTTCAGCTTTCATTTTTAGGGAGGTATTTTCTCCAGTTAGATTTTGGACCTCCCATCCTAGTTCTCCAATTTTACTTCTTAAAAATGTGTTTTCTTCAGTGAGATTTTTTTCCAATTTGGTCACTGTAGATTTAAATTTATATCTTGTCTCTCTAATTTGGTTCTTAAAATCTTTCTTGAGCTCCTCCAAGGATGCTTTTTTGGTCTTGAGACCAATTTACATTTCTTTCTGTGGTCTCCAGTGTGAGTATAGAGTCCAAGTTGTCCTCTGAATTTGGTTTTTCTTGGTCACCATAAAAAGATTTTATGGTTCTTAGTCGCATGGGTTCTTTTTTCCCCAGTGTGATTGCCTATGTCCTGGATTTTTAGAGTGGGTATCTGCTTCTGGGGTGCAGAAATATTGAGCTTCTCAGGCTGAGAGATAGAAGTTTGGCTGTTAACTTCATGAGCTGCAGTCTCTTCGTGTCTAGACTAAGACCAAGGCCAGGACTCTCAATGTTTCCCCTGAGTTAACCTGATGCTCACAGAGTAAACTGTGGGGGAGGGATGGTCTGGCATCTTGAGGTTTCCACCTCTGTGTCTCTGGGCTACCGTTAGGGTAGGCTCAGCAGCTGGAGGCAAGCAGGGCTGGTGTTTCCTGATTCACCAGGTGTTGCTAAGGCACCCCTGGACTTGTGTTGTTAGTGCTTGCTGGCTCCACCCACCTCAGAGGGCTTAGACTCTGTACTGCCTCACTTCCCCCTTTCCCAGTGACTGCCAAGCCTGAGGCTGTTTCCACTAATCCAGGATTTTACTCTAGTTGGAATTTTTATCTCTGGGATTTCTGGGGCAGGGAGGAGGGATTTGATCAACTAGGTTTTATTCTGCCATCTTGACTCTTGGAAGTTCAAAAATGTAATTTTTAAACATCGAAGCTGTGGGCTGGTAGCCCCAGGAGAAGCTGCTATCCCTGCTGTGGGCCCTGCATTTTCTCTTACTCAGCTCTTAAAATCCTCTGTCTTGTGGTGAGATGGCTGCAAATTGCCCTTGGTGTGGGTGAATCTGCTGGCTGGGGCTGCTTCTCACTTTGCTCTAGTCTGTTCTCAGATCCGTGCTGGTGCAGCCCCTGTGTGCTCTGCACTCCCCCTGTCCAGACCTATGTGGACACTTTCCTGGGCTGGGAGTCTATCACTTTCTGTCTCCCAATGGGTTCTGTCACTCTAAAATCTGTTCAAATACATTTTTAAAGTTTAGTGCCAGAATTTTTGCAGGAGCTTAGAAAAGTTACTGGGAAACTCCTCTTTATTTTGGACACTGGTTTTATTTCCCTCCACAGCAAAACAAACACCTTTATTGAACATAGCACTCCTTGTTGAACATCTCAAATAATATTAATGATAAGAATAATATTAAGCGTTATTGCTATGATTTTATTTATCAAGGAAGCATGTATAATTTTACTTAATACATTAAAGACTAATTGATGCAGACAGATAATTAAGGTAGCATTTCATATTGAATAAAATGTGTATGTTAGATTCAAAACTGGAAGGGAACTTAGATTTCATCAAATCCTAAATTTCATTTTATATTTGAAGATACTGAGGCCCATAGGGATAAAGTGATTTGCCTAAGGTTGGAAAAGTATTAAGGTATACACCAAGAAACTAACTCAATTCCCTTTATACCAAATATACTGTAACATGGTCATTCTTTATATAATCTATTATAGACTTCTATCTTCAAAAGCCTGATATATTGCTTCTGTTATCATGATCAAGAATACATTCATTATAACCAGGCTTGTTATTCCTAATCTTCCACCATTGTCCTTTATGAAACACTGTACAAATTAGTTAGGTGGTTCAGTGGATAAAACACTGCACTTGAAATCAGGAGAAATTGTCTTCATAAGTTTAAATTTGGCCTCAGACACTTACTTATTGTGTAACCCTGGGGAATTCACTTAAACTTGTTTGCCTCAGTTCCTCAACTGCAAAATGATCTGGACAAGGAAATTGCAAAATAATCCATTATTTTTCCTAATAAAATCCTGAATGGGGTCATGAAGTATTGGACTTGACAAATGAACAGCATTCATATTGGAAACCTGAAACTCCTCCTTCTGCAGCTAGGTGACACAGAGCTGAACCTGAAATAAGGAAGACTCATGTCCCTGAGTTTAAATCCTGCCTCATACACTTACTAGCTCTATTACTTTAGGCAAGTGCCTTCACCCTGTTTGCCTCAGTTCCTCATTTATAAAATGAGCTGAACAAAATTGCCAACCCACTCTAGCATATTTGCCAAGAAACCTGAAATGGAGTCACAAAGAGTTGGAAGTGACTGAGGGAAAAAAAAAGAAATTGACATACTATAATCTGGTTTTACCTTTACTTGCCAGAGTCTCCTTTTCGCAAAGAGATCATGTTTGCTGACTGAGAGAGTATTTAGCATGTTTTCTTCTATACTTTTTCAATTGATTGACATTGGTTTTATAAACTTTCTTATAAAATAGTGATAATATGTTCTAAGCATTACCTATTTTTAAGTGTTAGCAACTATTTATTTGGGACTTGTTGATGTTTCCTCAATTGTATAGAATCTGCTCTTTATTTTTATTCTTTATTGTAATCTGTTATTGATTCTGATGTTTATCCTGGCAAGTGGACAGTATGACTATACATGAACAACTGAATTGGAAATGATTCTAAAACTGGTAAATTAATGCAAAATATTTATTAAGTACTTCATACATGTCAAGTCCTTTGCTAACCACTGGGGATACAAAGAAAAAGCAAAAAAAAAAATTGTTCTTCCTATCAAGAGACTGACATTCTAATGGCAGAGACACATAACTAAATCAATATATGAAAGATAAATACAGAATAGATATATGATAACATTAAAAGAGGGTGCAAATAACAGCTGGCAGGGAAGCAAAAACCTTGGAGGAAGTGATACTTTATTTGAATCTTAAAGGAGGCTAGAGATTATAGCCAGGGATTCTGATCATAGTTTGGGAGGAAAATAATTCCAAAAATGAAGTAAATCTGGAGCAAAGGCCCAGATATAGGTAAGATAGTGTCATGTCTGAAATAGCAAGTCACAGTAATATGGATGGAATATATTATGTTTGAAAGAAAATCAAGCTTAAAAAAATGTATAGGAAAAGACAAGGTTGTTCCTCTCAAAATAATCTTGGTTTAATTTTTGTAAGACTATTCAATCCTCAACATATACGGTAACCCTCAGAACAATTTTTGAGGAAAGTATTCAGGATGCATAAATATAAGGACTGTGTATAGTTTCCAAATCTTTGGCCTCTCTGGTTTCCTACTATAAACCAACATCTTACAACATGTTTTTCCACATCTTTTTTTCCATTTCTAGCTTTGCATTGAAGACTTCAAGAATTATAATGTTCGTTTATTTTGGAGTGTCAGGTCATGTTTTTCATGTAATTTTTTCCACTTTATTCTCTATGAGAGAAGTTGTTAGAAAAACTGCAATTATTTTCATGGTGGTCCTTTTGCAAATGTTTAACAGGAGCCTTGCAAGAAAAAAAATACATTATATATCCCACAAAATGATATAGTTGGCTCTTCACCTAAAAATCAAGAGCCATCACTGCATTTACTCAAAACTTTTGTTCATCTTTTGGCTTAATTTAAAGTGAGAGTGTCAAGATTGATACTTCAAGTGCTCTGGTATTATTTTTATCTTTTTGCTACTAGCAAAGGATCGAATATTTTGATGTAACCCCATCCCTCGACAAAGCTAAAACAATTCCCTGAAGGAGAATCCTGTGATGATTAGGGGTACATGTAGAGAAGTAGATGGAATTACTCATCTGAATAGAAGTGGGGAAAAATGGAGTACTCACAATGAAATAAATGTTTATAGATAATCTCAAAACTAATAGATAATGCTCAAGACAAAAGACAATTTTGCATTTTTTTAAATAGTCAAATGATTCACATTGAGACACAATCCTTAGAAGATAAGATTCTCAAAGCTTAATTGGTGTGGTCTTCAGTAATAATGGAT
The DNA here is from genome assembly GCA_028646515.1 of Pseudochirops corinnae. NCBI lineage: Eukaryota > Metazoa > Chordata > Mammalia > Diprotodontia > Pseudocheiridae > Pseudochirops > Pseudochirops corinnae. Next base: position 190,777,768 of record CM053587.1, read on the forward strand.
GGAGTATGTGAACCAAAATCTACTTGAAGACATTCCATTAGGTTATAATCTAATAGAGTTTACAGTGTGTTAATAGAGGCTTGGAGAAGTCAAGGTCACAATTATGGCCACAAGAAGATATTTGAGTAGGATTTGTGAACAAGAGACTGTTATCAATTGAACAAAATGTGTATTGTATGTAACTTAGGGGTGAAAAAAAACTTGTACATAGTTCAATAGGAAAAAAAATGGACCTGCATAAGGTTAGGATGCTGTGGATAGCTATGGAAGGGAGCAAAGAATAGAAATAAGGTTACTTAGAAAAAAAATATATATATATATATATATTTGTTGTTCTTACTGTCCATCCTTTGTTCTCAAAGAAGACCAATGCTACCATGATGTTGATGTCTTGATTTATACACAAATTGGATATAAGTAAGTAATAACATCACAATCATTGATCTCACTCTCCTCCAGAGTCCAATGGCAAGACAAGAGTCAAGATGATTGGAGATGACTGAGAATGTGGTGAGTGATTTTGGCCTTTTTTTTTTTTTTAGTTAACATCTTTCCTGAGTCAATGCCCATTCAATGGCTAAGAGTTATTGAAGAATCAAGACAAAAGATGGCCTAGTTTACCACCATGAAAGTTTCAATCTGGGAGTGGAAGATCCTCAGAATTTCTGGTCAGAACTGAAAAAAACTAGCTATTTTCACTCAGTCTAAGACATAACAACCTAAACAATGAGCAACAGAGGCTTAGGCTGGGGTCTATGAGTGGTCATTCAGTGGAATCTAGAGTGATTTGGATTTAAAAGCATAGTCAAATAGCTCTATTTTTTTAAGAAAACAGTCATCACAATAATGATGGAAAAACCAATACATGAGACATTTTCCTTTCTCAAAGGCAAGTCTTGCTTTTTGATAACTATGATTTGCCTGGATAATAATAGCTAGGACTGATATTGCAGTTTAAATTTTGCAAAGCACTTTATAAATATTTCTAACTTGACTCTCACAACCACCCTAGAAGTAAATGCTATTATTATGTCCTTTTTAAAGATGAGGAAACTAAGGATGAAAAAGGTCAAGTGGATTCCTAGGATCACATACTTACTAACTGGCAGTGGGTAGCTTTGAACTTGTCTTCTTGACAGCAAATCTAGGGTGCCACCTAGTTCTATATGTTTAAGGGTACTTAAATCTTTTATATATAAATCTTTTATATAAATCTTCTCCATAAATCGGACAGGTAAAGTATTCCTTGTTCTCCCAGATTGCTTACAGTATCAGCCTTTTTATCTAGGGCATGAATCCATTTAGACTTTATTTTGGTACATGATGTAAGGTTTTGGTCTATGCCCAGTTTCTGCCATATTATTTTTCAGTTTTCCCAGAAGTTTTTGTCAAATAATGAGTTGTGCCAGAAGTTGGAGTATTTGGGTTTATCAATCAGTAGATTACTATAGTCATTGACTGACAGTGCCTGGGTATCTAATCTATTATACTTATCTACCACTCCTTTCCTCAGCCACTACCAATCAGTTTTGATGACTGCTGCTTTATAATACAGCTTAAAATCTGGTATGGTTAGGCCACCTTCCTAGCATTTTTTTTTTCATTAATTCCCTTGATATTCTGGAACTTTTGTTCTTCCAGATGAATTTTGTTACTATTTTTTTTTCTAGCTTTATAAAACAATTTTTGGTAGGTTGATTGGTATGGAACTAAAGTGATAAATTAATTTAGGTAAAATTTTCTTTTTTATTTTATTAGCTTGACAAAGCCACAAGTAATTGATGTTTTTCCAATTATTTAGATCTGACTTTATTTGTGTGAAAAGTATTTTGTAATTGTGTTCATATTTGTTTTTGGCAGGTAGATTCCCAAATATTTTATAATGTCTACAGTAATATCAAATAGAATTTCTCTTTCTATTCCTTTGTTGTTGGACTTCATTAGAAATATATGAGAATTCCAAGGAGTTATGTGGGCTTATTTTGTATCCTGCAACTTTGGTAAATTTATTTATTATCTCAAGTACTTTTTTTTTTCTTGATTCTCTAGGATTCTCTAAGTATATCATCATATCTTTTGCAAAGAGTGATAGTTTGGTCTCTTCTTTGCCTGATCTAATTTTTTACCACAGTTAATATATCTAGTACAAAATTTTAAAAGAAGGGTAATAATGGATGTCCTTGTTTCACCCCCAATGTTATTGGAAATGTTTCTAGCTTATCCCCATTACATATAATACTTGCTGATGGTTTTACATAGATAATGCTTATAATTTTAAGGAAGACTCCATTTATTCCTATATTTTCTAGTGTTTTTAATAGGAATGAGTATTATAATTTTTCAAAGCCTTTTCTGTATCTATTGAGATAATCATATCATTTCTACTAGTTTTGTTGTTGATATGATCAATTATACTGATAATTTTTGTAATAATGAGCCATTCTTGCATTCCTTGAATAAATCCCATGTGATCAAAGGGAATTATTCTCCTCATAAATCACTGTAATCTTTTTGTTAATATTTCATTTAAATTTTTTGCATCCATAATCATGAGGGAAATTCATTTATAATTTTCTTTCTCTGTTTTGTCTCTTCCCGACTTAGGTATCAATACCATATTTGTATCATTAAAATAATTTAGTCAGATTCCTTCTCCAATTTTCCCAAATAGTTTATAAAGTATTAGAATCAATTGTTCTTAAATGTTTGATAGACTTAGCTTGTAAATTCATCTCACCCTGCACATTTTTTCCTAAGGAGTTCATGGATGACTTGTTCAATTTCTTTCTTGTAAATGGGGTTATTTAAGTATTTTTCTCTTTCTTCAGTTTATCTGGGCAACTTATATTTTTGTAAATATTCATTCATTTCATTAAGATAGTCAAATTTATAAACACACAATTGGGCAAAATAATTCCTAATTATTGTTTTAATTTCCTCTTTAATGGAGGTAAATTTACCCTGTTCATTTTTGATACTGGTAATTGGGTTTTCTTTTTTTTTTTTATCAATATGACTAAAAGCATTGCAATTTTATTGTTTTTTTTTTCATAAAACCAGCTCTTAGTTTTGTTTATTAGTTAGAAAGTTTTCTTAATTTCATTTTTATTAGTCTCTCCTTTGTTTTTCAGTATTTCTAATTTAGTATTTAATTGGGGATTTTCAATTTGTTCTTTTTCTACTTTTTCAGTTACATACCCAATTTATTGATCTCCATTTCCTCTCTTTTATTCATGTATATGTTCATAGATATAAAAGTTTCCCTAAGAACTACTTTCACTGCATCCCCCAAGATTTGGTATGTTGTCTCATTAGTGTCGTTCTCTTGAATGAAGATACTGATTATTGCTATGATTTCTTGTTTGACCCACTCATTCTTTAGGATTAAATTATTTAGTTTCCAATTAATTTTTAGTCTATCTTCCCATGGTCCTTTATTACATATAATTTTTATTACATCATGATTTGAAATGGATGCATTTACTGTCTCTGCCTTTCTGCACTGGATTGTGAGGTTTTTATTCCCCAGTACTTGGTCAATTTTAGTGTATATGCCATGTACCTCTGAGAATAAAGTATATTCCTTTTTATCCCCATCCAATTTTCTCCAGAAATTTCTCCAGAAATTTACTCATTTCTACATTCTTTAAAATTCTATTCACCTCCTTAACTTCTTGTTTATTTTGAGGTTAGATTTCTCAAGTTCAGAGGCGGGGAGATTGAGGCCCCCCACTAGTATAGTTTTGCTATCTATTTCTTCCTCTAATTCCCTTAACTTCTTTTCTAGATATTTAGATGTTATATTGCTTGGTGCATGTATGTTTAGTAACAATATTGCTTCATTGTCAATATACTGCCTTTCACTTTAGCCTTGACACAGCCACAATCATGCCCTTGTTCTAGGACTCTCAAGCCTGCCTCTGCTTTCACTCTTTCAGGATTTTTGCTAGGGTAATATTCTCTGGTTTTTCAGGGACAGAGAGGGAGGTTAGAGTTTCTAGGTTTTACTCGCATCACCTTGGCTCTTAGAAGTTCAAATAGGTTATTTTTCTCTTGTTTCGTTTATTTTTTCCTCTTTTCTTGGAGGGGGGAAAGAGGGCAACTGGGTTAAGTGACTTGCCCAAGGTCACAGAGCTAGTAAGTGTTAAGCATCCAAGGTCAAATTTTAACTCAGGTCCTCCTGACTCCAGGGCTGGTACTCTATTTACTGAGTCACCTAGCTGCCGCTAGGTAAATGATTTTTAAAAATCCAGGCTATGGGCTGATAGCTCCAGGATTAATCACTGCCAGTTGTGGGCCTTGCTCTTGTGTCTTTCCCATCTCAGAAGAGATCACCTATCCTGTGGTGAAAGATCTGGGAATCACCACCATGGTGAGTGAATCAGCTTGCCTGAGCTTGCTCTGGCTCTGTGCTGGTGCAACCACTGCAATCTCTGCCCAGCCCTACATCCACACTTTCCTAGATGGGAAATCTGCCACACTTTGTATCCTAATGGATTATGCTACTCTAAAAACCATTCAGATTCACTTTTTTAGAGGTTATTGAAAGAGTTCAATGTAGAGTTCAGGTGAGTTCCTGCTTTCACTCCTCCATCTTTACTCCACCCCTCTCTCTGTAACCTATTTCCATGTAAAATCATTCTAATAAAGATATCACCTTTTCATATAGAAAGGTAAAGAGTTTAACCTTATTCAGTCCCTTCTGATTTCTCTTTTATGTTTACCTTTTTATATTTCTCTTGAGTCATTCAAATGATAGTCAAAATTTTTATTCATCACTAGTCTTTTCATTGGGTATGCTTGAAAATCCTCTTTTTCATTGAATGTCCATTTTTTTTTCCCCAGAAGGACTGTACTCACTTTTGCTGGGTAAATTATTCCTTGTTGTAATCCCAGCCCTTTTGCATTCCCAAAAAGCATGTGCCAAGACCTTCATTCCTTTAACATAGTAACTGTTGTGTAATACTAATTGTGACTTCATGACATTGGAATAGTTTCTTTGTGAATGCGGAAAGTATTTTCTCCTTGACCTTAGAACTCTGTAATTGGCTATAATATTCTTGAGAGTTTTCATTGTGGGATACCTTTCAGTGATCTTTTGTACCTCTTTTGTCACTTGGACAATTTTTCTTTTTAAAGGAATTCATTCATTTTTGTACCTCTTTTTTTTCTATTTGCTCAATTCTGGTTTTTAAGGTATTATTTTCTTAGATTTTTGTGCCTTTTTTTTTTTTTACCATTTTCTTAATTGTATTTTCTTAATTTTCTTCCTTTGCTTTCTTTTTTTTCTCTAATTTTTCCTCAACCACTCTTATTTGATTTTGAAAATCATTTTAGCTCACCCAGGAATTCTCCTTTGGTCCTATGTCCAATTCACTTTTTTTCTTTGAGGTTTTACTTGTAGCTACTTTGACTTCATTACCTTTGTTTTATGAGTTTGTGTCTTTGATCTTCCTTGTCCTCATAGCATTTTTATGGTCAGGTCCTTTTTGTGTTCTTCTCAATTGCTCATTTTTCACCCTATTTCTTAATTTGGAACTTTGTGTTAATTTTGGGCTCTGTTCCCAGCGTGTTTGGGATGAGTACTGTTTTAAGCTTCAGGTTTATTTCACACTGCCATTTTTAAAGCTATTTCTGATGATTGGGGAATTTTTTATGCTTCTAAGGTGGTGTAATCTGGGGTGAGATTTGATTACTGTTCTCCTGATCTGAACTCTGTTACTGATACAAGAAGGGGCCCTGCTCTCTTGGGACCATAATTAATATTGTTCGTCAGTGTTCCTGAAGCCTAGTGAACAAAAGTGATGCTGTCTTTTAGGGATTCCATTCCCTCTTTACCAAATGTTCACCTATCCACCTTTGAACTGTTACCCAGGAAACTGTGTACACAATGGAGTTGTCAACTAACTTCTAAGACTGCATCTAGTCTTAGTATAAGAGTGCCTTGTATTCTATTTTGGACCAGTTGCCAGGTCATCTTACCATCTTTGAATTGAGAGTTACTGAAACTGTTGATATATCTGTCACCACACACTGGTCCCACCACTGGTATTTCATAAATGTTATCCCTGGGCTAACTTCCATCCCTCTGTCACAGATATCATTTTATGGTATCCTACATTGTCTTGGGCTGAAAGAAAATCTCAGCCTGGCACTTTGTAAACTCTGCTACTCTAGAATTTGATTTGAGGTATTATCTTAAAGTTACTTGGAGGGGAATGTTAGGAGAGTTCAGCTGAATACTTTTTCTATGCTACTATCTTTGCTCTGCACTTGCAAGTCCCTAGAACCTTAACCTAAAACCACTGGTGTGGCTAAAATTTTATTTTTCTTTGAATTATACCAAGAATCCAGGCAGAATTTTTTTCATCACTAATAAGTGTTTTTATTCACACATATGTGTAAATATGTATGTTTAAATGTGTATAAAACCAATGCTTTATTGTAATACAAATGAAGAAAATATCATTTAGCTATCCAGAAAGTGATGATAGAAAGCTTCCTATAGAAGGTGGCATTTATTTGTATGTCAGCAATTTTACCGATGGGTTTCAGGCCTGTTCATTACATTCAACTTGGTTTAATCTGGTTGGGCAGAGAGGATTAGAATAAATATTAACCCTTAGATGAATTTTCCCCTCCCACAAGTAGACATGGAAAGAACAATTTCTTCTTCATGCAGGGTATGGACTTTGATCAATACATCAATTAATTTTGTTATCTAGGATAAAAATCTTCTCCATTTATGTTTGTAGAACACTTTGCAAAGAGACCACATGAGTTAAGGGGATGTCTACCCCAAGTATGTAAAGACTTCCACTCGTGTAATGGATGGTGTAAGTGGATGAGAATTATTAGTTCCAATGTCCACGAAAGCAGCTAAAACAGGTGCTATGGAGCACCTAGAACCTGGTCAGACATTGAAGATTCCAACATCATGCACTGTATCCCTAACCATCACCAGTCATCTAAACTTTTGCCTTCCCTCTAAACTTCAATTTCTCTGGAAGAAGGAGTAAAGCTAATGATTTTGCACAACTTGAACTTAAATCCCATTCTCACACAAGTCAAGGCATCCCCCCTGCCTTTGTCCTCTTTAAGGATGAAAAATTATAGTGATTTTAAAAAATCAATAGAGATGTATGATGTCATCAGTATGGGAAATTTCTGAGATAGAAATAGCCAACACTAATGTATTTTATCAACTCCTCCATTTATAGTCCTAGAAAATCACCTAGAGCATTGAGAATTTAACTGATTTGCTTAGGGGCACAAAGAAGTAAATGTTAGAGGAGGTACTTAAAACCATTTCCTCATAAAATCAAGTAATATTTTAAATTAATGGTACCACATTGCCACTCAATAGAAGTGATAATATCAGTTCTTCTTATTTGATAGTAGTTTTGCCCATATAATTAAAATAATTATTGGATTCCATTTAAACAGGTAAGGAGAACATTGCATGTCAAAAGGAAAAAAAAAGAGAAAGAGATAAAAAAAGAAAAAGTATTCTCTACATGATATATTAATTCAAAATTGAAATGAAGTTTGAAATGTTGTACTCCTTTAGTTTTAGAAACTAGGAAGTTGTGGTCTGGAAAAAAAGAGACCAATGTCTCCCATGGACATATAGAATCTATAAAGTATTGTTCTATAGAGTATGCATACCCTTAATTCTGGTATTACATACTACTATTACTGATTTCTAAAACCCAAAACAATCTCACTAAGTTTGAAGAATAGGTGTGAAAAGTTGCTAACATGTTAAAAGATAAGAATACAATTCAAAGATGCATGGACCCTTATTAAATCATTTCTCTAAAGTTATATGGTATTCAAGAAATACAAATGGTAAATAAGAAACCAGGGTAGAACTAACCAAAGCATATACAAAACTGAAAATAACTCATTAGATACAAGTGCTACTGGAAAAGTTAAACATTGCAATTCACAAAATAAATGTGAATGGGTGATTTAGCATGATTATTCATTTAGGTTGATTGAGGTGTGTAATGAGATTAATCTGATAAGCTTAACTTTGAAATTTTCAGTCAGCATGGGTCAAATAAAACAAAAATAGAAAAGTCAAATTTTATATTTCTATTTCAGTTGATCATGATTTAGTCAACATAATAAAAATGTCTCATATGCTACCAGATAGAATTAACAAGATAAAGATTGCGAAGAGGTCTTGTCAGGCTATAATGATGGTTCACATCTAATAAAGTTATATATTTTAGGCATAAATAAAAGCAAATGGTTTCTATGATTTAAAAATCAATTATAAAAGTAAAAGCTGGTGGAAGTATGAAGAGACAACAAATATTTAAGAGTCTAGGGATTTTAGTGGACTATAAGAACCAATATGGGTCAAGGGTATAATATGTCACACTTACTTCACCCCACCCCCAAAAAAGTGTCTATTCAGAATAACCTCAGAGAGTTATACTGTTTGTAATTTTGGCCAGAAATTCTGAGGATCTCCCTCTCATTGTTTTATTTTTATTATTATTATCGTTATTATTATTATTATCATTATTAGGCCATCCCTTGACTCACTTCTTTATTTTTTCTTTTTTGGAGGGGGGGAAGGTAGGGCAATTGGGGTTAAGTGACTTGCCCGAGGTCACATGACAAGTAAGTATTAAATGTTGGAGGCAGGATTTGAACTCAGGTCCTCTTGAGCCCAGGGCTGGTGCTCTATTCACTATGCCACCTAGCCACCCCATCCTTGACTCACTTCTTAAAGAGGTCTTTGCGGAGTGAGTGTTGCCTCACTCAAAAGGAGAACCTGTAAAAACCTTAGCTTTAAAAGGTCAGTGTCTCCCACTGCATCCTGAACCACCTTCAGTCACCCTGATTGATATCTGACCACTGCACCTAGATGACTCTGGAAGAGAAAGTGAGTCTGGTGGCTTTGCACACTCCCTCTCTCAAATCCAATTCAACTACAAGTCATGTTATCATCTCACTGATATCATGGTCCTTTTGGAGAATGAACACAAGCACAGAGAGCCATAGTATTCTGAAAAAAGTAAAGTAATACTTTGTCCTAATCAGACTTCATTCAAAATATTTTAGAATCTGATGTTCTTGAGGTGAGGGAAAGTATCATTTCTGTCTTTGTAGCCATAGGATTGAGCTCAATATCCTGTATAAAGTAAACATTGAACTTTTTTTTTTAAGTTGAATCACTGAGCCACATTTTAAGAATGATGTTGATAGCCAATTTAATAAATATTATGTATCTAGAGTGTCATGCAGCGAGGTAGTTAAAGGAGATGAAAAGAATGAAAATCAAAACAGTCCCTGGTGTTCTACAGCTTATGTTCTATTGGAGGTGACCACATGCACCTATACAAACTAGAAAGTGTCCAGAGGAGGACAATTGAGAAGATGAGGGGCTTGGAAAAATTGCCAACTGACAGTCTATTGAAGGAAATAGACATGTTTCTCCAGAAGATAGGCCATTTTCAAGTATTTGCAAGGCTGTTATTTCAAAATTATTTGTCTAAATGAAACCAAAGATGATAATATGGAGCAATGGGTAGACATTTCAGAGAGCTAGATTTCAGTTCAGTCTGAGAGCAACTTGGTAACTATTAAACTATAGTTGTACCAATGGGCATTCACTGCTTTGCATGGTAATGTGTAGCCCTTCCATAAAGATCTTTGAGCCCAAACTGGATGTGCACTTCTAATCTTGCAGATAAGATTTATTTTCTGATTTGGATTGGATTCCAACCTCAAAGATTATGTGAAATAATACTTCTACTATAGTCAGCACTGATCAGATACTAATAAATTGTGGTGTCCTCTTTTATTCTTCACATTTTAAAAAGACTCTGGAGAAATTGGAAAGGATTCAGAAAGGAGCAATACAAATGAAAAAAGAGACAGAAAATAAAATTTATGAGGAAAGATTAGGCTGGAGAATTCAGTTCAAGACAGGAGAGCAAATTAGTAACTATATTCAAAAGTTCTACAGGGAATGATAACTTGCTGATAGTCACTCTAAAGACAATGCAAAAACAATAGAATCTGCCACATTTTTGCATGGAGAAATAAAGTTGCCAAATCAAACACCTGCCTGATAATTGTAGTAAATTATTTTGTCATAAGCAAGCAGTCACAACTTTAAAAATTATTGTGTAAGGATAAAGAAAATCCACAATAAATAGAAGTATAGGAATAAGGCTATGAAAGGCTGTATACATGAAGAAGACCATAAACCAATGACATATCCTAAAGTTCTTTGTAAACATTAAAGCACCATAAAAATGTCAGCTGCTATTATGAACATTTTAAATAGCTTCCCTGACTCTAGTCTCTCTGAATTCTAGACCATGTCTCAGGATTTCTCAAAACTTCCAAGGAAAACATGTGCTAAGGAGTGGGGGATGACCTCATAAATGACATCCTAGGCACACAGCAAGTTTATATCCATGATACTTTGGTTATCATGGGTCGGTTTCCTATTAGTGTTTTATGTGGTACAATGAGACAAGTAGTAATCTAAATTATGTGGCTATTGACACATTTCAACTGCATTCAGTTCAAAGGAGATATACTTATCAAGAACCTGGGCATACAAAGATACAATAAAATAGAATATATGCAATGACAGGACACATGCTGCATATGACCTGCTGATTTCCCCTTAGATAAAGGAAGATTCCAGCACTATAACTAGAAAAGTATATAATAGTGTTCCTCTCTCTATGTTAAAAACATGGTATTCTTGTAATAGCAGATGCATATTTCATATATTTTCTATGTGAATAGGTTTTGTATGCACAAGTTACATTACTTACTTGCCTCACGCATATTATTTCCCCTGTGTTTTCTCAACAGAAAACAAAATAGATAATTATATAGACAGACAGACAGACAGAGAGATGGACAGACAGACATACAGATAGATAGATAGATAGATAGATAGATAGATAGATAGATAGATAGATAGATAGATGACAACCAAAGAAAATGTTCCCAGGCACACTGTAATTTTCCTACAGTTGAAGTAACATGTGCCCTTTTTCTGCTGACCTTGCTCCCTATTATTCCATATATAAAGTGTTACAAAGGATATTACAAAGATTAATTCTAATGATGGGAATATTAATAGATAGATAATTATTGGATTATTATTTTAATACAAATTTGTATTATTAATCTCTCCATTATAGAAATAGTAACGTCCTCCACAATTTAAATATTTTGTCCACCTGCAATCTAAGTATGATTACAATCTATATTTACTATGACCATATAAGCATTGCCTTTGCCTCCATGAATCAGTTGCTTTGCCTTTCCTGGGTTGCTAACATCATCACTCACACTGCTGTGAATTTACCTTTCTTGTGGTGTTGCATAAATATAAATCATGGAACACTAGATGTATCAAAGAAATAAATATGAATATCCCTCAGTGAACATTAGAAAGCCCATTGAAGGGTGTGAAAAGGCTGTTAAACATAACAAATAAAAAAATAACTAAGTAGAAGAAATATAGTAAATAGTGTTTTCAAAATAAATGCATGATAGAAAAAGAAGATGAATTGGCAAAACGGGAAAAATGGATGATAATTGTTGGATGGTCTATGCCCTTATAGTTAGTGAATTATGTCAGAATGTTTTGCTCCAAGAACTCCACTGATTGCCCATAATCTAGATTAAAATGAAAACTATTTAGTAGGCATTTAAATAATGTGTGGATGCTCAGGCTGACCTGATTCTAGCAATGAACCCCTTCTTCATCTCTGCATCTTCAAAACTCTAGGTTCCTTCAAAAATCAGATCATGTGTAGCCTTCCACATGTAGCTTTGCTGATTTCGCATATGCTAATTCTGCTTCACATTTAAGTAGTTATTTTGTTTATATTTCATGATGGTTTATATAACTAAATATTTGCTTCTGACTGAATGTAAGCTACTTAAGAGAAGAAAAACTGTTTAATTTTTAACTTGATATGCTAGGCACCTAGTATGATACTGCCACATGGTAGGCACTTGATGAAGGTTTATTGATTGATGAATTGACTAAAAATAGGGCTCATATTAGAGAACAGAGAAAGAACAATACTAACCAGTGAGCAGTCCTCCTCACAGGCTGCCATATTGTCATTCACTTACACTATTTCTGTTTTTAAGGCTTTTGGTTGATTGGTTGTTCTGTTGATACTGCTCAATCACAGTTCCTCAGACTGACTGGTCAGTATTTTTATTTAAATACATTTCATGCTTCCTGAAGCTTCATCCTACTTCCCAAATATGTCACTGATTATCAATCTTTCTTCCTACTTGCTTAGATTTTGCTCTCCCTAAGGATTCCCAGAAGATATCCATAGATGTCCCTCTCTGTAGGATATCCTTTCTTGAATGCATCTCTATTTGCACTCTAACTCAGTACCTACAGATGATTTTAGTTCTTTACATTCACAGGTGATCAGCTGTAGTTAGAGGCTAATACTACACAAATTCCTTGTTGTGGTAGAATACATTTAAGCATATAGAAGAGAACAGGAAGCCTCCATTTCTGAATTTCTCTTGTACTATATTACTCTGATCTTGACTCTAACAGAAGTGATCCTAAGTATTTGGAATACTTTTTTTTTCCCCTCACCCACCCAATCATACCAGGGTTGTTGATTTTTTGTTGTCTAAGTGAACTTTTCAGCTAGATATCCTGTTACTCAGAACCCAAATAATGCCCCATAATCTGAATAAATGGGACCAGAAACTCCATAGAACAGTTTCTCTCCAGTTATCTTATAGACCTTTAGATTCATGTAGGGTGTTTGGGCACAGGTATTCAAATCCCCCAGGGCTGCTTACCAAAGAATTTAAAGAAGAACTCAGTGGCCAATCACTGCCTAAGAGTTGGATTGTACTAGAGAGTCATATTTCTGGTCCTGTACAAAGCTTCTCATCACCAGATGGATGGCATCTTGATTCTATTTTTTATGTCAGTCATTCTCAAAGACAATCTACTCTACTTGTATTGTCAAAGTAGTTACTTGAATGACAGAAAAGCTGACATCTTTACAAGTAGTAAGTATACCCATATCACTAACATCAGTCTTGAAGGATTGCATTATGGAAATGATATGAGTTCTCAAAATGGTCTCAAAGAACAAAAATGAAGAAAAATACTTCTAACCCAATGCTGAGCTCCATGTTGATATAAAAGATAAGAGAGGGGTTAAAATGGTTAAATTAAATGATAGCATATAGTTGCAGTCTAGAAATATCAAGTAACCAACCAAGAAACAAAGAGCACATGCCAACAAAAATGCCTGAGGAGCCTGACAGAAAGCCAGATGCTCCTACTGCTAAATTATCTCCTATGGATTGATGCTGGCAACTTACAACTGGCACACCTACAGGTAGCTGTAACACTGCACCACCATCTGTTTTGAACTAATTATTTTAAAGCATTTTACCTCTTAATAGGTGGACATGGTTATTCTCTCTTCATTTATTTCATTCTGCTAGGGAAGCTCTACATTTCCTTTTAAATAGAGGAGAAAGGAAACAATGTGATGGGTATACTTAGCAGGAATGTGGGACATTTTCAAAGTCCTGGACAGATATCATTTTGTTGGTGCTATCTAGGAAAATAAATTATATAGATAGAAAAATAACCATAATACTAATGAAAGTAGGTCTTGAATAATCTATATAATAGAACAAAGAACTGCCAGAATTGAAGTGTAACAAAAGAAAATTACATTTAAGACACAAAGTTTTACCATATTTTTCTTTTTCATTTGCTCCACAAACCATACTGAACATAAGTCATATGTTTCAATTTTAAATTCTTCCTTTTGTACCTGATGTCTTCCCTTGAGGCAATTGCAAGAACATTTTTTTTTCTAAATAGTGGAACAAAATCTAACTGTGACTCACATGTATTCCACTTTTACAAACAGGAACTCCAGATTCTTTTAGCTAATCTTATTCTCTTATTTTTACCTCTGCTTAAGAGTTTCTAAACCTGTTCTTTATCACCATTATGAACTCTAATGTCCCATATCTACACTATACTCCATTCCCTATCTTGAAACCTGATAAGTCAGTTGCATTCTATACTACCTTTTATAGCCAAATATATTGCCCTTTTGACCTTTGCTTATTATTTCATGCCAAAGCTCAACTTTAGATTACTCCCATTTTCTACCTTCTTTGCTTCTATTCATACCTCAATGAACAGGAAAAAGAATCATAAAATCACACTAACCAGGTCTATTACAAGCCTATATTACATAATGTCAACATGGTCATTTTAGAAGCAAGGAAATCCTGTGATACTTCCCTAATAGATTTGCTATCCCATCACACATAATAACTTTTCTAAATTTTTCATTTTCATTTCTCATTCATCAAGCCACTCACAGCATCTTCTATCACCTCCATCCTGTCAGCAAAAGATCTAACCTGACATGTTATCTTAAAAAAAATAGTCCATTAATCAAGATCTTCTTCTCCTTCTCTTCTCCTCATCTAACAGTTCAAGTATCTCTACTATTATCTCCTTCTTTACATTTGTCTCATATGAAGAGGTAGCCCTTCTTATTACTAAATCAAATCCCTTTCTATCCACATATGATCCCATGCCTGATTCATTTTCTCCCATTCTCTTTTAATATATTTATGATATCTAACTATATGTACATATAATTTATCAATTTTGACCTTATCTTAGTTTAAAGTATGAGATGTTGGTCTATATCTAGTATCTGCCAAACTGCTTTCCAGTTTTCCCAACAATTTTTGTCAAATGATGAGTACATATTCCAAAAGATTGGGCCAGAGGTGGAACCAAGATGGTGAAGTAAAAGCAGGGACTTACTAGAGCTCTCCCCCAAATCCCTCCAAATACCTATAAAAAAAGACTCTAAACAAATTCTAGAGCTACAGAACCCATAAAATGACTGTGTGAAACAAATTTCCAGTCCAAGACAACCTGGATGGTTGACAGGAAAGGTCTCATTCACCAGGGTGGGGGCTAAGTGAAGTCCACCATTAGCCCTGCCAGCACAGGTAGGGATGGAACAGGCCTCAAAGGACTGAATCACTGGCAGCTGTGGCAGTTTTCAGACTTCTCAACCCACAAATGTCAAAGACAGAATAAAAGATCAGTGGGAAAATTCTGTGGGACCAGGGTGAAAGAGGAATATGTTCTGATCCCAGTTTCAGAATGGTGGAAGGGGCAGAACAAGTAGCTGATCAGACAGGATTAGAGGAATCCCTTTGCTGGTGCCGAAGCAGGATTCTCTCCCGTTGCCATGTTCAGAACTGAGTCGCAGTCCTGGGTCCTGGGGTGAGGAGAAGCACTGGTATGGTGAAGTTTATGGCACCAATGAAGAGGGAATTCTCCTCATGGTTCCAAGGCAACAAAAGAGTGCTTGAGGTCACTCATAGACCAGAGGGCAATCCGTAAGAGACTCAAATAAGCACCACTCCTTTGAACATACCACCTTGGAATTGTTGAAAATTTAAAGGTCCTTAGAAATATCTCTGAAAAAAAACTTTTCAAAAACCCTAATGACTGGGACAGTACACTGTATCAGCAAGCACCCTAGCATACCTAGGGAGGCTGCTAGCACAGGTTCTTAGATCTGCTTTTCTAAAGGAAAGCAACTCAAAATGGGTTAACAGTTTCACTTTAATCAAACATATATCATTTACCTAGTTCAGGGGGAAAAGTCAGCACCCTAAACTTCAGAGAATGCTAACACAAGTTACAAACACAAGTTACAAACAAACAGAAAAAGACAGTTCAGCAGACAGCTTCCAGTGTCTGGCCATTACATCCATACCTAATCAGTTACCAAAGAGAGAAGCACCAACATCTGGGTTTTTCAAAGCCAGGGGTCTCAATGGCTTCCCAGAGTCTCGTCTGGCCAAATCACACAATTCTTCTCAAAGTGAGCCCCAAAGCAAAACCTTACATCAGGGCATATATGTAGCCTTCTCCCAGCTCCGAGAACGTCAGAGCCCTCTTGACCCACTGCCCAATCACAAAGTAACCAGGCGGGGGGCATTCCCAAAAAATGAGCCTCCTGCCACAGGCTCCACAGATCATATCCAGCCTATTAAGGCACAGAGTATACTTTCAAATACAGGAAGGTTCTCAAAGTCACATAGCCACTTTAGCAAAGGGCCTAGGGGCAGGGAAGATCTTCAGATTCCCATAACATACACCCAGTTCCACCCAAATCACCACTAGAAGCAGAGTCATATCTTAAAAAAAAGTTAGAAAGTGAAGTATTTGACTGGGAAGATGAACAACGAGCATAGGCAAACTCAGACTACAGAATCTTATTTTGGTGACAAAGAAGATCAAGACATAGAACCAGAATAAGACAACAAAGTCACAGCTCCTACAACCAAAAAGCTCCAAGAAAAATATGAATTGGTTGCAGGCCATGGAAGAGTTCCAAAAGGATTTTGAAAATCAAGTAGGAAAACTAGAGGAAACATTGGGAAGAGAAATAAGTGAGGCAAGAAAATAATTAAAAATGAGTCAACAGCTTGCAAAAGGATACCCAAAAAATACTGAAGAAAATAACACTTTAAAAAATAGATTAATGTAAATGGTTAGAGAGGTCCAAAAAGCCAATGAGGATAAGAATGCCTTAAAAGGCAGAAGCAGTCAACAGAAAAGGAGAACCAAAATATCACTGAGGAGTATAATTCCATAAAAATAAGAATGGAGCAAATGGAAGCAAAAGAACTTATGCAAAATCAAGAAAGTATAAAACAGAACCAAAATAACAAAAAAAGTTGAAGGCAACATGAAATATCTCATTGGAAAAACCACTGACCTGGAAAAAAGATCCAGGTGAGATATTGTGAAATTTCCTGAACTACCTGAATTCCATGATCAAAAAAAAAAAAAAAAAAAAGAGCCCAGGCATCATCTTTCAAGAAATTATCAAGGAAAACTGCACTGATATTCTGTATCCAGAGGGTAAAATAAAAATTTAAAGAATGCACCAATCACCTCTTAAAAGAGATCACAAAAGGAAAACTCATAGGAATATTGTAGCCAAATTCCAGAGTTCCCTGGTCAAGGAGAAAGTATTGCAAGTAGCCAGAAAGAAGTAATTCTAGTATTGTGGAAAAACAATCAAGATAATACAAGATCTAACAGTTTCTACATTAAAGGATCAGAGGGCTTTGGATATGATATTCTGGAGGTCAGAGGAGATAGAATTAAAACCAAGAATCAACTACCCAGCAAAACTGAATATAATACTTGAGGAGAAAAAAGTGTATTTTCAGCAAAATAGAGGACTTTTCAAGCATTCTTGACAAAAAAGATCAAAGCTGAATCAAAATTTTGACTTTCAAATACAAAAAATCAAGAGAAGCATGAAAAGGTAAACAGGAAAGATAAACCCTAAGGGACTTATTAAAGTCAACCTGTTTACATCCCTACACGGAAAGACATTTGTAAATCATAAGATCTTCCTAAATATTAGAGTAGCTGGAGGAAGGGTAGATAGGTAGGTAGATAGAAAGATAGATAGATAGATAGACAGTGACAGATAGATAGCACAGAGTAAGTTAAATATGAAGGGACAATATAAAAAAATAAAATCAAACGTGAGAGAGGAATATATTGAGAGAAGTAGAGAGAGATAGAGTGGGGTTAATTACCTCACATAAAAGAGGCATGAAAATGGTTTCACAATGGAGGGGAGAAAGTAGGAGGTGAGAGGAATGAGTGAACCTTACTCTCATTGGAATTGCCTTAAGGGTGGCATAACATACACATCAACTGGGTATCTTATCCAACTAGAAAGTAAGGTGGAACAGGATGACAGGGAGGGAATGGCAGAAGGGTGGACAGATTGGGGGATGATAGAAGGGTGGACAGATTGGGGGAGAGGTTAGTCAGAAGCAAATACTTTTGAAAAGGGACAGGGTTAAAGTAGAAAAGGGAATAAGGGAGGGACAGGATAGGATTGGGGGAAACATAGTCTTTCACAATGTGACTATTATGGAAGAGTTTTGCATAACTCATATTGAATTGCTTGCATTCTCAGTGAAGGTGGGTGGGGAGGGTAGAAGGGAGAGAATTTGCAATTCAAAATTTTAAAAACAAATGTCAAAAGTTGTTTTCACATGTAACTGAGAAATAAGATATATAGGTAGTGGGGTGTAGAAATGTGTCTTGCCCTACAAGAAAGTAAGGGGGAGGGGTAGAGCCAAAACAGAAGCTGAAAAATTCTGTGGCTCCCCCCATAACCACCTCAAGTACCTATAAAATATGACTCTAAACAAATTTTAGAGCTACAGAACCCACAAAGTGATAGAGAGAAACAAATCTCCTGCTGAAGGCAGCCCATCAGGGTGGCAGGAAGGGTCTATCACAGTGAACTGGGAGCCAGGCAGCCCTGAGTGAGCCAGTGGTTTTAGCCCCAGGGTGGGCCCAACCAGCAGCTGCAGCAGACTTCAGGAGACTGGTTGAAAAGCAACTGTGGCAGTATCCAGAATTATCAACCCATAGGGGCCAAAGAAAATGTGAGAGGTCAGTGGAAGTCTGTTGGAACTGGTGAGGGGGAGTTACAAGTGTGGTCTGACCTCTGCCTGGGGGTCTAGAAGTGGGGCTAGATGTGAGGAGGTGACAGAATCCATTAGGAGACAGAGCGTGACAGATTGCCAGCCCAGGAAAGTGCCTACTCAGGTCTGTGCAGGGACACAGTTGCTGCACCAGTGTGGATCTGAGAACAGAGTACAGCAGACTGAGAAGAAGCCCCAGTCAGCCAGCAGACTCACTAACTCCCAGAGCAATTTGCATCTGTCTCACCACAGGACAGAGGATCGTTGGAGCAGGGTAAGAGAAAATGTAGGCACCACAGCAGGGTCAGCAGCTTCTCTTTGGGTTACCAGCCCACAGCCTGGATGTTTAAAAATTACATATCTGAAATTCCAGAAGTCAAGATAGAGGAATAAAACTTAGTTGCTCTGATCCCCCCTCTCTGACCCAGAAAAGTACAGAGTTAAATGCTCCACCCAGAGTAAAATCCTGAATTAGTGGAAACAGCCTCAGGCTTGGGAGTCACTGATGAAGGAGGAAGTAAGGCAGTATGGAGTCTAAGGCCAGGAGGGTGGAATGAGCAAACACTACCAACAAAAGCCCAGGTGTGCTTTAGCACCACCTGGCCAATCATTAGACTGTGGCCCTGCCCTGCTGCTGGCCTCCTGCTACTGAGACTGCAGGAGCTACAGCCCAGAGACACAGAGGTGGAAGCCTGAAGAAGCCAGACCACCTAGCCCCCAGAGATTACTCTATAAGCCTCAGGGTGACTTAGGGGAAACATTGAGAGTCCTAGCCTTGCTCTCAGCCTATACACTCAGATGTTATAGCTCACAATGTGAACAACCAAACCCTACCTCCCAGCCTGATAAGCTCAATTACCTCTGCACCCTAGAAGCAGATAGCCACTTTAAAAATCCAGGACATAGGCAATCACAATGGGCAAGAAGTAAACTATGAAAGAAGGGCTAGGACCATCAAATCTTTTTATAGTAAGCAAGAACAATGAAATTCAGAAGACAACACGGACTCTATACTCACACTGGAGACCATAGAAGGAAATGTGAATTGGTCATAAGCCCAAAAAGCATTTTTGGAGGACCTCAAGAGGGATTTTAAAAATGAAATTAGAGAGGTAGGAGATAAATTTAAATCTACAATGACCAAATTGGGGGAAAAAATAACTGAAGAAAACAAATCTTTAAAAAAGTAAAATTGGAGAACTAGGATGGGAGGACACAAATCTAACTGGGGGAAAACACTTCCCTACAAATGAAAACTAAACATATGGAAAAGGAGCTTCAAAAACTAATTGAGAAAAATAATTCAGTAAAAATTGGAATCAGTCAAATTGAAGCTAAGTACTCTATGAGACAGCAAGAGTAAGTCAAACAAAACATAAAGATTGAAAAATTAGAAGAAAGTGCAAAATATCTCACTGTAAAAACAACTGACCTGGAAACCAGATCCAGAAGAGATAACCAAAGAATTATCAGCCTACTAGAAAGTCATGATGAAAAATACAGCTTAGACAGCATCCTCCAAGAGATTGTCAAAGAAAACTGTGCTGAGGTCATAGGATCAGAAGGTAAAATAGTTATTGAAAGAATTCACCAATCTCTGGAAAGAGATCCCAAATTGAAAACTCCAAGATATGTAGTAGCCAAATTCCAGAGCTTCAAGGTCAAGGAGAAAATCCTGCATGCATCCAAAAATAAAAAATTCAAATGTCATGGAACTACAGTCAGGATTACACAGGACTTAGCAGCTGCTACATTAAAAAATTGGAGGGGGGGGCGGAGCCAAGATGGCGGCGTAGCAGCAGCAATATATCGCAGCTCTCACATAGCCACCCCCAAATACCCATGGAATAGGACTCTGGACCAACCTAGAACTTCAAAAACGCACACAGATACTTCCCACTAAAGTCAG
>CM053587.1:190798752-190811058 GCA_028646515.1 Pseudochirops corinnae
ATTACACGTCACCATGGCGGGGGGGGGAAGGGAAGGGAGAAAATCTGAAACTCAAGTGATTGTGGAACTGAATCTTGTAAACTAAAAGTAAATAAACAAGTCATTGAAAAAAAAAGAAAAAGGGAAAAAAAGGAAAAAAAGAAAGTGCTGAAACATCTCTAATTTTCCAGAATTTTTTCAACTATTACTGAAAAATAAGCAATTATAGCCCTCAGCTCTTTTAGTATCCAGGTATATAACTTTTCTGGGCTTAGAAATGTAAATTTTCCTGAAGTACCTATATCTCTCTGATCATCTTGATTTCAACTATTTATCATTGGATTTGCCTTTGTCCTGTGCAAAGATTATTTTCCTCAAAAAATAAAACAGATTTCCAGGAGCCAAGATGTCAGAGTAAGAAATTACTCTCACCCTCCCTTATTGACTTCTGTAAGTCCATAAAATATCACCCCAAGAAGACCCCTGGAACATCTGAGCAAGCAGGAAGATAGGGTGTAGCAGTCTTGTAGCCCCGGCAGCTTGAGAGATTAACTGTAGAGGTGCCTCTCAAAGGTGGGGAAGGTAACTCAGGATGGGAGACATCCCATCAAGCCAGCAGCAAGCCCCACCTCAGCAAACCAGGGGGAGATCCTGAGCCACAGGGTGGTGGAGCAGACAAGCATCAACACCAGGACCCTCTGAGTGCCTCACCACAGGCAGAGGAACCGGTATACCTAAGTTCTGAAAAGCTCCATGTGCTTGTGCTGATTGTCTCCAGCAGTCAAATCTACTGGTGCTTCAGTACAACTCCACATGGAACAACTCCAGGAGGCCCAGCTAGACACTGGCATACATTCTGCAGTAGCCAATCATTTGAGTACAAAACCTGGGTGAACAGTCACCCCCCAGGGCCCAGTCTCCCCTCCCCCACACCAA
The DNA here is from genome assembly GCA_028646515.1 of Pseudochirops corinnae. NCBI lineage: Eukaryota > Metazoa > Chordata > Mammalia > Diprotodontia > Pseudocheiridae > Pseudochirops > Pseudochirops corinnae. The sequence continues at coordinate 190,799,668 of CM053587.1, forward strand.
TACCTTCAGTGTTGGGGACCCCAGCTCAGCACCAGGTAAGTTTCCAGAACCCTACAGCTTCCAGCTGCCAGCACCTAAGATCCCAGAACACAAATCCAGTGACCAGATCCCAGAATCCCAGAAGAAGAAGTTGGGTCAGTGCCCCTTATGCTCCAGCAGGAGAGCTCGACTTTAAAAGCCAGGGAATAGGCAAACACCATGAACAGAAAACAGAAACAGACAATAACCATAAATTCTTATTATAGGGACATGGAAGATCAAGGCACAAATTCAGAAGAGGACAACATGGTCAATATATGCACATCTGAAACCTCAAAGGGGAATATGAATTGGTCTCAAGACTAAAAAGCCTCCTTAGAAGAACTCAAGAAGGATTTTATAAGTCAAATAAGAGGCAGAAAAAAAAATTGTGAAACTAAATTAGAAGTATGCAAGACAGAGTCAATAGCTTGGAAAAGTAAGGATAAAAATCAACTGGAAAAACAAGTCCTTAAAAATAATATTGGTTAAATGAAAAAAAAAAGTACACTGAAGAAAACAACTCTTTAAAAAGTAGAATTGACCAAATGGAAAAGGAAGCACAAAAACTCACTGAAAAGAACTCTTTAAAAAGCAAAATGGATCAAAGGGGAAAGGAAGTAAAAAATATAATAGAATAAAATAATTTGTTAAAAAATAGAATTGGGCAAGTGGAAGCTAATGACTCCACAAGATATCAAGAATCAGTCAAACAGTAGATGGTACCAAATGCAGTAGGAGACTTTGGCCTTTTTAAGTTCAGATACTTAATAAATGTGCATTGATAGGTTGAGGGATTATTGATTAGAGCCAGAGTCTGAATAGCAGCCAAGCCAGAAAATGATTAGTTACTTTGATATTGAAAAAGATTCTCCTTGCACCCAGAGAAAGATAACATATGATCACACAATTGAATTCCTTTTTCACTACCATGTCATCCACCTTTATTGGGATTGTGAATTGTTTCTCTAATACCTCAGCTGTTTCCTTTTTCTGCAGTGACCTGAGGTATATCTTAATGACAAAATCAATGTGGTTGCTTTTCATGTCTTCACCAACATGCCTTCTACCATGAATATAGAATTTTTTAATATGTACCATACTACTCTTTCTCCCTCTCCTTTTACCAAATATATTCACTTTGAACAAATAATGGCCCTTCAGGGATTAATTTTAGTCAAATGTATTACCTGCCAAAGACCTAGTGATACTTGTGAAATCAAATTTCATTTCTTGCCTTAAGAGCTCCAGTTCACTTCACATGTTATTCAGACTTGCACACACACATGATGTATAAACTTTTGAACATCTAATTTCTTGAATCGGTCTCATAAATTTCTGGTTATCTCTAACAGTAGTTTTCTTTGCATATCATAGATTGTCTCAGTTGTCTCCAGCTCTGTGGATATAAAAGGACAATTTCCATGTTCACTTTTTCTTTGAGGTCAAAGCTTCAGGAAAATACTCTTTAAATAAGCCCTCATATGTGTGCTCAAATTAAGAAAATGCTCATGTCTTTTCTCTAAATATGATATGGTCCATAACTTTAAATCCCATTTTCACGCACTGTATTGTTTTTATTTCTGAAATCTGTTTTTCTGTTTTGTAGCCCTTGCCTATATCGCATTAATACACAATAGTAATAATACCTGATATTCATATAGCATATCCTATGCTCTAGACACTGTAGGAAGTGCTTTACAGTTATCTCATTTAATTCTCACAACAACCCTGGAAGAGATAGTGTAACACCAAGCAAAAGCAACTTCCAGGTTCAGATTATGAGCATAGAAAACTCCATTTATTCAGTGACAGATTAAGGCAAAACATTCACAGGAAATCAAAATGTAGCATAACTCAATAATTTAGTAAGTGCTCAATTGAACAGCAAAGTACCAAGGTCCAAGTACCCCATCCCTGGGCAGTACATTAGACAAAGCAGCCCACCCCTGGGCAGTACATTCATTTAGTCAGTAGCATAACTCAGTAATTTATTAAGTCCTCAATTCAATTGCAAAGTATCAAGGTCCAAGTACCCCAGCCCTGGGCAGTACATTAGTCAAAGTCCATTCCCACCCCTGGATCACAAGTGAATTACAATACCAACCATTAATGCCAAGCACTTTTCTGAAAAGAGGCAGTGGAGAGTAGAAAAGCCCATCCACCTTTAAGCTACAACAAGGTTAAGATATCATCACAGCATTTACTACCAAGGAGACCTCTTGTCTTCATCTTGACACAAGGCAAGTTCTCAGCAGTCTCTATTCCTGGGGAGACAAAGCTTAACAAAGCCACAATGTACATTGCCAATGTCCTCATCAATCAATGCTGCCAACAGTCCCAGAACCCCTGAAAACCTCAGCAAAAGCATCTTCCAGGATTTCTGTACACATACAACAAGAAAAATCCTCCTTCTGGGCTTCTGAACCAACAATTAGGTTCCAGGACCTCTACAACAGCAACACTGTCCTTCACCATCAGGTGAATCTGGCAAAACAACACGAAAACAGACAGACAAAATACTGGCATCATAGCCATGCCTCCTCAGTTCTCAGCGGCTCTGGGTGGCAGTTCTCAAAAGTCCTGGGCAGCTGCAACTGGCCCTTAGCAGTCTCTTAGCAACTCTGGCCCCCGGCAATTCTCTCTCTCTCTGCCTCCACAATACTGCTCCCCAAAAGTTCTTTTGTGTCTCTCTGTTTGGGCTTTCTCTCTGCTTGGGCCTTCTCTCTGCTTGGGCTTCTCTCTAAATCCATGGCATCAGCTCCTCCCAGTTCAGTCCTCTCTCTTCATGTCAATAAGTCCATCCCACTAGTGGGATTCACAAGCTTTAGGTTTCATCACTGAACCTGAAAACCAAGCCAATACAGGGGGATCTTTAAATAGGTGCTATTGTTATGTCCCCATTTTATAGATGAGGAAGCTGGGGCAAATAAGGCTGACTTACCCAGTCAGACAGCTACTAAATTTTTGAATCTGAACTTGAAATCAGATCTTTCTGCCTCCAGTCCCAGAGCTCTGTCCACATTATCACCTAGCTGACAATTGGTAGCAATTATGAAAATACCCGCCTATACTTGGAAATATTCAGGTTTTTTTGCCTAGGTTTTCCTAATTCTCAGTAAGGTTTTCTTCTTAGTACTTCTGACTCACAGATCATTAAGAATCACATATTAAATAATGGACACATACCTCAAATATTACACATTTATTATTGAACCTCACAGAATCTATGAATCTCTGCTTAATATCCAACTAAATATTGGTATGCTCTTTCATCTTGTTTGGTTTACCTAATATATCTGTGTATAGCAATGTACAGATTGTCTGGCAAAATAACTAGGCTGTCATAGTCTTTGTTATCTAAGAAAGCCTCTGAGCTATTTATTCATTTATCTTCTGTGTTCTGGGGCAAAAACTATGAAACAAATGTAAAGTCAATCACAAGCAGCCCACCCAAGGACTGCTGCTATGAATAACTTTAAGTATAATATAGTGAACTCTCTATTTATTCAGCAATAAACTAAAGCAAAACATTCAAGAAACTAAATCACAACATTCACAACAATATAACATAACAATTTATTACTAAGGTGGTCACATAGTCTTAAACAAAATATATCATTCAGTAAGTCACGATCACCTCAATCAATACACAGTTTACAACTAAAATCCCCTTTAAACTTGACTCAAGACTGGCATCCAATCATTTATAAGTCAATAATCTTTAAGTGGCAGCAGAAAGTATAAACACCATCCACCCATAGGTCACAGTAAGTCACAATCTCTTTAGTCAATACAGAGTTCCCAAGAAAATCTTCTTTCATCTTAACTAGAGTCTGGCTTCCAGTCATCCTAAAACCAGTCATCGTTAAGGGGTAGCAGAAAGTATAAACACCATCCACCCCTAGGTCACAGTAAGTTACCATCTCTCCAATCAATACAGAGCACCTAAGTAAAGTTCTCTTTTATGTTAACTGACTTTTACTGAATTCTAAACCTCATGGCTACACTTCCATGAGCTGAATGCTCCCACCTCTTATCTAGATTCCCATGCAGACAGCTCTTTGCTCTGGTTCTATATCTCAGTCCATGGGTACTATTCCACTGCAAGTCCTTTGCAATTTCTGTTTCTAGGAAAACAAACCTTAACAGAGCTACAACAATATTTACACACATTGCTGGCACTATCATCTCAATTCACTTTCTGTCTAACAAAGCAAACAAATCAACAGACGAGGCTTCTGTCTGAGAAATCAAACACAAATAAGCAGTAAAGTCCCGGGACTTCGGTAAACAGCAATAAAGTCCTCTTTCAGGGATTATGTAAACAGCAGTAGAGTTCTCTTTCAGGGTTTCTCTAAGAGCAGTAAAGTCCTCTGTCAACAGACAGAATGTTTTTGTCTGACAAAATAACATCAACACAGACAGAACGGACAGACAGAGTGCTGAAATCACAAGCATTCTCCCTCCTTTTTCTTGGCCCCAGCTTGTGCTCAAGCTTTTTTCTGCTCTCCTCCTTCCTGTTGCACCCTTACTGTTTTACTCTTTCAGTAAACTTCTCCCACTGTGAGCTTCATGTGATGACATTAGACTTATTAAGGGCAGGGAAGAACTCCAAACTCCCTTAGGCTTACTAAGGGCAACACTGTTTCCAACACAGAACTGATACAAAAGCGAGGCTCAAAAGCACCTGAATAGCTAAAACAAGTAGTAAAGTACAACTTTGCTTGCCATTACAACAAACAAATAAAAACCATCAAGAAGAGAATAATGAATATATCTCAGGAAGCATAAACCCTTATTTACTGTTGGTCTCAGTTTATTTCCTGGAGAAATTTGATTATTGGTAGCATATGAAATGTAATTATTACATAGTAATTTTATTGCATGTATGTATACATATTCACCCAGAAATGTGTATGTATTTATGTCTATGAACACATGTGCTTGTGTGTGTGTATGATATGTGTGTATGGACACACAGACATACATACATATATACACACATATATGTATAGGTGTGTGTGTGTGTGTGTGCTAGTTTCTTGAAATGACAGACTGAGCAATTGGTAAGGAAGGGTATCACGTTACAGTCAAGATAGGTTAAAACTGTAAAAGGCACATTGTTAATTACTTAACTTTAATAAAAAATGATGGCTAAGAAGCAGAACAAACAAGTAAGTTGGATCAATGAATATTTCCTTCATTTGTATTGAAGAAAGCTGATGAATGTGCTATTGTATTTATCTGCCTGCAAGTTAAAGTATTCATTTCCTGTATTTTTGCTGATTTATTAAGACTTAGACACCCATTGAAAAACTATACTGTGTAGTTCCTAAAACGTTAGTCATGCAAACATCAAAATTTGAGTTTGAATACCATATCTGATGACTATTAGTTGTTTGACCCTGAGTAAATAATTAAACCTCTCTTTGGCCTAGATGACCTTTTAACTCCTAAGTTTCTGTTATTAGTTTTTAAGTTTAAGTTTTTAGTTGCTCATCTACATTACCACATGAAATCCTCACAGTAATAAAATTACAAGCTAAAATTAGAATATAAAATAAAAGGTCAAGGGTCAGAAACTTTTCAATGTCATTTAATGATTGCTTTTATTCAATTTATATCACCCAACTGAGACATATATTGGTAATTAATAAAGTTTTTACTTATACAATTCCAATTATTGATTTTATGATAATTTATTCAACTAGGAAAAAGACAAATTCATCAATGATTTTTTTTAAAAACTCAGTAAGTACACCTTTATGAAATAACTATTATGTGCCATGCACTGTGCTAAGCACTAGAAATTAAAAGTAAGACAAAAGACAATTCCTTTTCTAAAGTAACTCACGGACTAAAGGGGCTGACAAAATTCAAACAAGTACTTACAACCAAACTATATAACAGGATAAATTGGAGAGTAACAAGAGAAAAAAGGTACTACAATTAAGGAGATTTAGCAAAGGTTGCTCATAGAAAGTAATCTTTATTTGGAACTTTATGGAAGGCAAGAGACAGATATGAGGAAGGAGAGAATTCTAAGGATGGGGAACAAACAGTGAAAATACCTGGAGTAATAGAATTTAAATGTTTTTAAGGAACAGCAAGGAGACCAGTGTCACCAGAAGAAACAATATAAAAGGTGGAGGGTGATGCTAAAAGACAGTAAAGATGTGGAGAAGCAGATCCTCTAAACTATAAGGATTTTATTTTTTTGATCCTGGAAATGACATGTAGCCACTAAAATTTGATGAGCTCTAGGATTACTTGATCAGATATGTGCTTTAGAAAGATCATTTTTGCAGCTTAGTAGATGATGAACTTGAGTGGAAAGAGACTTAAAGCAGGGAGACCAACTAGTTGGACCATTGAAATAGTCCACACATGAAGTGAGGAGGGTCTGGACTGCCTGGCTTGAAAATTGGTAGTCATGGAATTTCAGTAAAAATGGCAACATTAAAGTTCCAACAAAATCCAGCTTCCTCTAGAATAGGGTCCCTAATCTTTGTGTATATGTGTATGTTTCATGGACACTGTCTGCACTCTGGTGAAAACTATGGGCACCTTCTCAAAATAATGCTTTTAAATGAATTAAATAAAATATATAAGATTATAAAGAAAATCAATTATAATAAAATTTAGTTATCCAAATATTAAAAAAAAGATATTCAAGGAATCCAGGTTAAAAACATGTGTTCTAGAACTACTCCAGGAACACTGGAAAAGAGAACTTTATGAACCAATGGATCAATGGAACAGAAATATGAGTTCAGACTCACCAGTAGCATAATCTCTGCCAGAGAGAGCAAAAGTTCTAAAATCTATAGTTTGATCCCAAATCATGTCTCCTCATTTATGCAGACCAATTTTTTTTTTACCTTGTTTCCAATCTGGTTACTACTATCTAATTGTGACCCTTCAATTCATCCACCTGTATCCTCAACTGTAGATGCCAACTAACTGCATGAATCATCTGGTGATTTTATCCTATTTTTGAATAGTATCCTCTATTTCATGGATTTCCCTCATTTGTCCATAAGGAGACTTTAACTTGTGTCACAAAATATTCTCAGCTTCAGTCCATGGTGAGGTGGTGAGTCCTGCTCCTGGTCTTCTTGAAGGAACAAGGGTTTGATCACTCAATCAGTGGCAACTTTGATTTAAGAAAGCTCTAGACTCATTTACTTATTATTGACTTGGTAGAATCTGTCCTTTTCAGAGTATGTGTCTGCTAAAAAGTACTTACCTACTGTTAAGCAAATGATATAGTGGTTAGCTACTATTAAGCCAATAACTGAATGGCTGATCCATTAGGCATTTTATTCCAACTTGTTAGGAGGATGAAAGTAGAACTTCTGCCCAAGTGCCTCCTTTGAAGAAGAGGAGGGGAAGAGAAGAAGAAGGTATACAGTTATAGAAAGAGGGATTTTGTAATAGGAATCCTCAGACAGAGTATGAATAGGGGAAAAGACTCAAGGACTTGAATAACCTATATAGGTTGTTTGTGTTAATCTCATTAGTAGCTAAACTTTAATTAAATTTGGATCAGAAAATTTCCCTTTTTCCACACCCTTTTCAACACTTTTTGTCCCTCTTTTAGAGAAAATTGTCAAAAGATGAAATTTGATTAGATATTTTTTCTTGGTTTCTTAGTATAAGTTTCATTTTAAAAACTTTATCCTATTTTTGGTAAATTAAGAGGAAAATGAATAACACTATACTGTACAGGAAACTCATAGGAACTAGACAGGCATGTATTGAGTGGATCCAGAAACTCTTGTATGCAGGGACATTATGCTAGGCTATTATATAAGAGATAGCTCATCCTTATATGAGGAAATAGAGAATCTGAGAGATAAATTCAGTGATTTATCTATGGAAAGACAGAGTCAGAACCAACTATGTGTGAATGTTGAAGCATCTTCTTTACTCTCTCATCTAATTATAGTTTCTGGTGGGTTTTTTGGGGTCAGGTGGAAAAAAAATCTTCTGTCTAGTTTGTACATGAATTGTGCCTTCAGTCTTTTTTTTTCCTTCTGTTTAATTTGCATTCTACTACTGATTTCAAGATCCCAGTCTGGTTCTTGCAATAAATTCCTTCTTAAAGGCATCAAACTATTTTGTTTTTGTCAAACACTTTCAAATATTTTTGGACAAGAAGAACTCTATAAAAAATGAAAATTTATAGAATATTCAGAGCAAAATTTATGGTATACCCATATGTCCTGTGTGTGGCAGAAGATTCATAAACATTTCCTTTTCTGTTTCTTGAAAGATTCAGTTCTTAAAGCAGAGAGAAAGAGAATTCTTTATGATTGTTTTCCACTTAGCTAGTATGATAATATTAGATTCTTTTACTTACCTATTTTCAGAGACAATGACCCACATGTATTTGTCCATAATTTTCCAATCTTTTTGAATCATCATTGATCTTTTAATAGCACTTTATAAACATAGGGGCATACAAATGGAGTTTCAAGAGTCTCCAGAAGCTATTAAGACTATTTAATTTTTCAATAGAAGTAATCGAGGCCCTGGAAATTTGTTGCCAAGGTGATATAAGTAATAGAGATGAAAGGCAAGATTTGAACACATGTTTTCTGATTCCAGAGTTAGTACTCTCTCCCTGTGATAGCATATTGTTCATATAAACCTAAGTAACTCTGCATAAAAGCTACTACCATTATTAATGTCCCCATTTTGCAGAAAGGAAAACTGAGGATCAGAGAGATTATGTCACTTGTGGATGAACACAAAATTTGCAGGTCTCAAAAGTGGTATTTGAATTCAAGTCTTCCTAACTCCAAGTCCAGTAGTTATTCACTATACCCCCTTGTCAGTGAAAGTTAATTTGGTTGTTCTATTCAAAGCAAAGAAATTCATTTATCATTTTTCACTTTGACAGGATGTGTAACTCAGAAATGGGACAGCATGATATGCATTTACAGGTGTGTTGCTTCAGTGGAAAATTACATAGTTTATTTTGTGATTGAACCATACATCTTTGTCAAATTGCTTTGTACTATTCTTTCTCTCTCATAATGCAGCATATTTTTGAAGACATATTTCCATCTTTTATGAAAATTCAATATGCTTACAAGGTGTTTCTAAGATGTTTTCCTTTGGTTCATCTGTTGCTATGCTTTCAGATGGAAAACAAGGTTTTATTGAACTTAATACTGAGCCTCATTCTTGAGCACCTCAGAAGGATTGACATGAAATGTGAATTCACTTCAAGCCCCTAAATGTTTATTCAGCACATACTATATGCAAGAAACTGTACTAAGTACTGGGAATAGAAAAAAGGAAGCAATCCTGTATCCAAGAAGGCCAGACTCTCTTGAGGGAAGGAGAGATAAAATGTCAAATATACATTTGTACACATATATACAAAACACATGAAAATAAATAGTAGTTAATTTTAGGAGAAGACTAGCAGCTGGAGTGGGGAGGGAGGATCATGAAAGGTCTCATGTAGCATATGGCATTGGAACTGAGTTTTAAAGCAAATGAGATGGGGATGAGGAGACAGAAAAATTCCATGTGTGGAATCTTTGAGTCAGTAGATAAATTTTGGTTGGAAATCAAAAGCATTAAAGGTAGTAATGCAGAATAAGCTTGGAAAAGTCTATTGGAACCAGATTTCAGTGGGGTATAAATGCCAAACAGGAGCTTGTATCAGATCATAAACATATCAGAGAACCATTGGAGTCTAATGGTCAAAGAGTTACAAAATAAGAACTATGTGAGAATATCCCTTTGAACACTGTGTGGCACATAAATGAGTGAGAAGACAGACTGGAGGCAGCAAGGACAGTTAGAAGCCTATTGTAAGAGTCTAGATGGCAGCTGATGAGAGACTGAGTAGTTTGGCAATAGTGTAACAAGAGAGAAGAGGATAGATGTAAAAGAAGTTGTAGAAGTAGAGTGGACAATATTAGGCAATTGATTGTGCATGTGAAATGAAGGAGAATGAGATGTAGCTGATGATGATGGTGGTGGTGGTGGTGGTGATGATGATGGTGGTGGTGATGATGATGATGATAAAAATAATAAAACTGGAATAAAGTACTTTTAAATATTTGCCCTTTATATATGTTTTTTTCCCCAGATGACAATTTATTGTCATGAATGCAACCATATAAAAGCATAAGTTATGAAAAACACAGTCATGATGTGGCCCCTGGGCCCCTCACTCACCCACAGGAGGGAGCTGGGGCTTAGGGGTGGAGGACAGAGGACAGAAGAAGGGTTTATAGGGGGCCCCCCAGGCTCCCAGGGTGGTGGCTCCCCAGGGTGGGCTGGGCCAGCCAAGGTGGGAGGCCTGGAGCGGTTGGGCCAGCTGGGGCAGGGGCCCATGGGATCTGCCCCCAGGGCCAGCTCAGCGCATCCGGTAGTCAGTAGAGCAAGAGAGCTCACATAATTGGCCTTTGAAGTCCAGATCTATGGTGAAGTCTAGGTCTCGATTGTTCTTGGCATTGGGCAGCATGCCAATGGTGCCAAAGATCTCCTCTCCCGTCTTCACTGTGAGGTAATCCTCCATGTAGAAGACAGTTTGCTTTCAGTGTGTGTAAGGGGATTCAGGGCTTGTAGAGAAGCCTGTGCGCTTATGGCAGCGGGTGAACTCGATGTTGAAGTAGGCGACCAGGGCGTGGACATAGTCATTCCTCTTCACTTGCAGTCAGAACGGGGAGGTGAAGGTCAGGTCATCCACGCGCACTGTGTAGATGTCCACCTCCTTGATGAGGCAGGCATTGGTCACCAGCTGCTTGGGGTCAACCACGTCGACAAGAGGCTCCTTGATGGCCACGTCCTCGATACAGGACATGTCAAAGCCATAGACGTTCTCCCACCAGTGAATCTTGTAGTCCTTGTACTGCCGGTCCTCGATGGCAGTCACATACAGCGTTGCCCGGTCTGGGAAGATGAGCCCATCAGGGGCCAGCCACTTGTCTCAGGCATGCAGCACAGTGCTCAGCATGGATTCGTAGAAGAGGCAGTAACCCATCCACTCGCTGATAATCATGTCCACCTTGTCCACAGGCAGCTCCACCTCCTCCACCTTCCCTTTGATGATGGTCACCACATGGTCAAGCTTGTTTGCCTTGATGATCTTGACAGCGTAGTCAGATATGCTGGAGCACTCAATCCCAATGACCTTCCGGGCCCCAGCCTTAGCTGCAAACATGCAGAGGATACTGGTGCCTGAGCCGACGTCCAGCACCACCTTGTCCTTGAACAAATGCCGGTTATGGAACATGGAATTGCAGTAAGTGAGTGTCTGTACCTCATCTTTCAGCATCTCCTCATGGATGCCAAAGTGGGCATAGGAGTCGAAGTAATAATCCTTGGACGTCATGTCCTCAG
>CM053587.1:190818113-190854712 GCA_028646515.1 Pseudochirops corinnae
TTATAGATTGTGAGAATTATAGAACTTCAGAGTTTAATCCATATTATACATATATATGAATAATTTTATAGATCTATGCATACACATATGTAAATATAATATATATTTTAGAATCTCTATACCTTTCAGTTAATTGTGTGAGGATAAAATTGGGACCAATTATTTAATATCACTTTGCTTGTTTCTTACTAAGAGCTTTTGCTACTTTTCCCTCTTTCAGATTCCTTATATGCTTGTCCCTCAAGCAACTTAAAGTTTTAGCATCTCCAAAACAGACAGCTTCTAAATACATTTGTCCCATTCTGTCTGCTTTTCCCATTTTTATCATCATTTCTATCTCCTGTCCTTAACTAATAGATGAATCCCACAAATACCATCACCAAGCAGTTAGCCAACCTTTCTTTGAAGAACTTCAGACATGTGGAACTCACACACTATTTAACCAGTGTACTATATGTTGAGTCAGGTCTGTTGTGTGACTTTGATTTATTTCAAATCTGAATCTATATCTCTGTTGTACTATGTATATATAACATTATCATCAATCATTCCTTGTTCATAAAAATTCAATTGCTAGTAATTCTCAGTAGCATTGATCAGGAAGACCTTTTTTTTTTTGTCAAGGACATTAGCAAATATTTTTTCGGTATCCATCTGACTAAGAACTTTTTTTTTTTTTTGCTTTCTTTGGTGACTTCAAGTTTTGGACTTGGTATTTTTGAACAAAAGGAATAATATCCTCACAAAATCTCAGCCTGGAAAACACTGAAGCAATTTCAGCTATAAGCATGGTGTTTAAATTTTTTTTTAATCTTTAATAATCAATTAATCAATAAAAAGGAAAATAAAAGACACTCTCACATACTTCAAGAACCTTACATTTTAATTTGTTCATAATAAACCCCAAGATCAACATAAAATAGAGAGTTATGGGCTCACTAAAGATATTCATCACTGCAGAGAGTTTATTTTGGGGAGGAATTAGTTCTAAATGGTGAGATCTTGCAGGTATCGCTGTATGCAGATGACATTGTGCTGAGTACATCAAGTCTGAATGTATTACAGGATGTCTTAGAAGAGAATAACAATCACTCAAAGAAGTTTGGTTGGCCCATCCACACAAGAATGAGCAAGTGGATAAAAAGTATTTATCATCCAAATTTCAACATGAATTTGAAAGTACACACTCTAGCACTTTACCAGGAGTATGGATTTCTAGAAGAGATATTACAAATAGACAATGAGCTGGACCCAGAGATGAAAGGGACTAAAATGGGATGATTTATTTTAAGAAACTGCAGTTCTTTTATTTATTCCCTGCTTCCCATGAAAGTAGAAACCTATCTTTTCCATACTAACATCTTAGCAATGCTACTATATTTCAGCAAAACATGGAACACTGCATCCTCCAAAGAACTGAATATCAGACGATGGACAATAGAGAGGCAGATAGTGGGTGTAAGCAGGTTGCAATATGCATTCAAGAAGGATCTCCAAAGGAAAACAGGAGTTAATGATAGACATCATCAAGAAATTGAATAGTTAGAAAGAGAGGATGGGCCAAATGTACATCAAGAGGGAAAGATTATAGTTAGACAATTGTATTTTTCTACTGGTAACTTTTTGATATCAGGAGAGAGTGAGGATAACTTCTAGCACATTGAACATGGACAAAAGTCAGGCAGCATAGACAAGCATACTGGGATTATAATTTGTAGCTTTGGAGGAAATTCCTGAATCAATGAGATCACAGATCACTTTGAACATTTTGAGTATTTATGAAAAATGTAATATATGTAGTGCAAGGTACTGGTCTGAACATAGTTTTACCCAATTACTTTCCAGTTTCCACATCAGTTATTGTCAGGATAGAGTTTTGGTCATGAGATAATTTTGTTATTAAGTTTATTTAAAAATCGGTTATTTAATTAGATCGTGATTCTACTTTATTGTGCTATATTTGTCTTACGTAGTGCCAAACAACTTTGATTATTCTTTCTTTTTTTGCATTATTTTTTGGCAGAATTCATTTATTTTAGTCTTCAACATTCATTTCCACAAGATTTTGAGTTCCAAATTTTCTCCCCATCACTCCCCTACCCCCACTCCAAGTTGGCAAGCATACTGATTATTCCTTCCTCCAGTCTGCCCTCTCATATATTCCCCCTTTTCCTCCTTACTTTCTTGTAGGGCAAGATGGATTTCTATACCTCCTTCCCTGAATATCTTATTTCCTTGTTGCATTGTAACAACAATTTTTTAACATTTGTTTTTAAAACTTTGAGTTCCATATTCTCTCCTTTCTTCCCTCCTCACCCACCCCAACTGGGAACACAAGCAATTCAACATAGGTTATACACGTGAAGTTGTGCAAAACATTTCCATAGTAGTCATGTTGTTAAAGATTAACTATAATTTCCTTCATTCTATCCCATCCTACATATATTCTATTTTCTCCTGTGATGCAGTCCCTTTTCAAAGTCTTTGCTTCCAACTACCACTCCCCCAATCTGCCATCCCATCTATCATCTCCCCATCTACTCCCCTTCCCCACTAAATTCCTGTAGGGTAAGATATCCAAGTGAGTGTGTAAGTTATTCCCTCCTTAACCGAAATTCAATGAGAATAAGATTAACTCATTCCCTTTCACCTCCCTGCTCTTCCCCTCCATTGTAATAGCTTTCTCTAACTCTTATATGTGAGATAATTTGCCCTATTATACCTCTCCCTTACTCCTTCTTCCAATATATTCCTGTCTCACCTCTTACTTTTATTTTTAGGTATCTTCCCTTCATATTCAACTAACCCTATGCCCTCTATGTATACTTGTATACATATATACACACATATATATTTATCTGTATCTATCTGTCTATCTATCTATCTGTCTGTCTGTCTTTTTGTCTGTCTATCTATCTACACATACACTTACCTATACATATGTATATATACATATATATTCCTTCAACTATCCTCATACTGAGAAAAGTATCATGAATTACAAATACAATCTTTCCACTTTGGAATGTAAACAGTTCAACTTTAATAAATTCTTTATAATTTCTCTTTCCTGTTTACCTATTCATGTTTCTCTTGCCACTGGTATTTGAAAGTCACCTCTGGTCTTTTCATCAAGAATGCTTGATAGTCCTCTATTTCATTGAATATCCATGTTTTGACCTCAAGTATTTTACTCAGTTTTGTTGGGTAGGTGATTCTTGGTTTTAATCCTAATTCCTTTGACCTCCAGGAAAATCATATACCAAGCCTTTCAGTCCCTTAATGTAGAAGTTTATAGATTATGTGTTATCCTGATTGTGTTTCCACAATACTTAAATTGTTTCTTCCTGACTGCTTGTAATATTTTCTCCTTACCTGGGAACTGTGGAATTTGGCTATAATATTCCTATGAGTTTTATTTTTGGGATCTTTTTCAAGAGGGAATGGGTGAATTGTTTCAATTTCTATTTTACTCTCTGGTTCTAGAATATCAGGGCGGTTTTCCTTGATAATTTCTGGAAAGATGATGTCTAGGCTCTTTTTTTGATCATGGCTTTTATAGTCTAATAATTTTTAAATTATCTCTCCTCGATCTATTTTCTGGGTCAGTGTTTTTTTTCAATGAGATATTTCACATTGCCTCCTATTTTCTCATTCAGTTGTATCTGTGTTATAATATCTTGATTTCTCATAAAGTCATTAGCTTTCAATTGCTTGAATCTAATTTTGAAGGAATTATTTTCTTCAGTGAGCTTTTGAAGTTGCTTTTCCATCTGACCAATTCTGATTCTTAAGGCATTCTTCTTTTCATTGGCTTTTTGACTCTCTTTTGCCATTTGAGTCAGTCTATTATTTAGGTGTTATATCCTTCAGTAATTTTTTGGGTCTCCTTTTGATAGCTGTTGACTTTCCATTATTTTCTTGCAACACTCTCATTTATTTTTCCAATTTTTCCTCTACTGCTCTTACTTGATTTTCAAGATTCTTCTTGAGCTCCTCCATGGCCTATGATCAATTCATAATTTTCTTGGAGGCTTTTGATGCAGGAATTTTGGCTTTGTTGTCTTCTTCTGGTTCTGTTTTGATCCTCTTTGTCACCAAAGAAAAGATTCTGTAGTCTGATTTCTCTTCCTCTTTTAGCTTGTTTTGTCAATAAAATACTTGACTTTTCAGCTGTTTGCCATGGTAGAACTCTGCCTCCAGAGTGGAGGGTACTGTGTCCCAAATTTCTGGGGTCTTGTGAAGCTGTTTTCAGAGCTTCTTCTAAGCACCTGCCTCAGAACTGTGAGGAGGCTGCCTCTCCACAGCCTCACCAAGCTCTACCACATCAGAACTCCTTACCCCAGGTCTGCCACCCCAGGCTGTGACCCAGATCCAAGGAGGGCAAAGCAAGAGAATCCTGCCTCAGTGCCAGTGGAGAGATTCCTGAGATTGCCCGCTGATCAGTTGCTCTGTCCCCCCACCATCTGTGGGCCAGGAGCTCTGGAAGAAGCTGCAGCAGCAGCAGCTATAGCCACCAGGACCTCCACCACCCCAGGCACAGGGGCCAGTCCACACTCTTCCTTCACTCAGTTCCAACGGTTTTCCCACTGACCTTTTACTTTCTTTTTGAAGTTTATGATTTAAGAAGTTTGGAATCTTCCACAGCTACTAGTGATTTGATCCCCTAAGGTCTGCTCATGCTGGTCTGTGGTGATGGTCCTTGCTGATGCAACCCATGCAGGACTATACTCTGCTCCCAGTCTAGTGTGATAACCCTTTCTTTCAGTTTGCCAGGCTTTCTTCAGTTGGAGACATATTTCATTCTGTCATTTTGTTGTTTCTATAGCTCCTAAATTTGTTTAGAGTCATGTTTTGCAGGTATTTGAGATAATTGGGGATGAGCTCAAGTAAGTACCTGCTTTTTCTCAGCCATCTTGGCTCCTCACCCTCTATTGTTTCTTTGAAATGCAGTGAGGTGGAAATGTCATCCTCTTCATTCCACCTTCTCCCAGAATTTCTTTGATAATCTAGATATTTTTTTTTGTTCCATCAAATGAAATTTAGTATTATTTTGTTTTGATCTATGGTATCCTTAGGTATCTGACTAGAGTAGCACAATCAATTAACGTAGCATTGTGATTTTGATTATATTAGTGTGACCCAATTATGAGTTTTAAATATCTCTTATCTTATATGTCTGCCTTTACTTCTTTAGATAGTGTTTTGTAATTATGTTCATCTGCCTTGATTATGTTTTGATAAATTAACTATTTTGAATGAAATATCTCTTTATATTATTTCCTTTTGGTTTTGGGTTGTTTTATGGGAATGCTAATTATTTTATGGATTTATTTTATATCCTACTATTTTTCCAAGGCTACTAACTATCTCACTTAGTTTCTTTGCTTATTTCCTGTGATTTTTAAAGTAAAACATCATGTCTTCTGCAAAGAAAAGTAGTTATAGTTGTTCTTTCCTAAGGTTTAGCTCTTAAATTTTTTCTCTTGTGGTTATTATTGCCAGTATATTTATAAATATGTAAATATTGAGAAAAAGTGTACATCCTTTCTTTTCTTCTATACTTATTTAGAAAACTTCTAGTGTTTCTCCATTGCAAGTGATGCTAGTTGTTGGTTTAAAATATATATTTACAAAGCATACTACATAAAGACCCTTGTATGTGGCAATATAATTATGGAAGTATCAAGCAATCAGCTTTTTACCTCTCTAAGATGGTATATAGAGGCCCCTTGATAGTATTTGCAATAACATACTAAGCCTTGAAAAAATATTTTATAAGATAACATAAGAACATCCTGTACTTGGATAGAGAAGAGGATATAAATCTTGACATGTTGGCTAAACCTATACATAAGAAACCAGATATGATTGGGAAAGAGGAATTTAAGGGGATAAGATAGATTGATGCCTGAATGAGTCACAAAAATGGGTTAGGCTTAATTTATGAGGTGCAATATTCAGAGATCAAGTTTGACTTTAGCTATGCAAGTTATAAGCAAAAATTGGACAACATAAGATCCTTAGAGCTCCAATAAAGTAATTGGATAAATTCATGTTTCCTGTAATTAGCCTTAACTATGAAAGATCACAACGGAGGGGGAGTCAAAAAGCATCATAAAACATGCAGTAACTGTGCTGACTGAAAGAGTGACTATATACACAGAGAGAGAGAGACATACAAATATATGTGTGTGTATGTATAAATTACACACACACATATTTCTTTAACAAAGAAAAACAAAGAAAAAAGCAAAGAAGTTGAAAGTTTCATTTCTACTAGAATAGAAAACTATCACCAAATGTCCCCAATGAAAACATATAAGTATAAAACAGTGGTGACTCTAGAATTAATATATAATCATTTAAAAGTGTATGACATTATCTAGAATATGTAGAAAATCTCGGAAATTTTCCAAATGTATGATAAATTATAAAAGATTCATTTTTACTCTAAACAAAAACATAGGCTTTTTCTTTCAGTAGTATTTTGAAATATTCCAATCAGTAATTTCTTATGCATCTCACAGCCCCATAAAATGCTCAGCTGGAAGTGATTTCTTAAACAAAAAAGTCAATGACAAATGAAATATATCTTATAATTTCATTAGCAATTTAGTCTGGAGTCCTACAGAAGTCCTACAACTTTATATTTGTATTTAAAAAATATTTACATACATTGCAATGATGTCTAATCTATTTTAAGCAATATTGGACTACAAGGTATTTTTCACCTTTGTAGTCTAAATTCCTGAAACATTCATTTTAGGAAAAATGAATATAACTTCAATAGATTTTCAAGTTCACTTTTAAAAGTGGGAGATGACACCTGGTGCTTATTCCCACTGAGCCCTGTCTTTATGCCTATAACAATGTCACATGAAGCACTGAATAAAGATCTGAGCAAGATACCACTGAAGAAATAACCCCCTCCCTTAACAGGTTACCTTACCAACCACAGTCAGTAGCCAATATATGTCTATGTTTTCATAAATATAAAAGCCTTTCCTTGCATCTCTAACTCTTTCATCCTGGATTAAACCTGTCTTCACAGTTGGAAGGGATGTTGTTTATTTAGAGAATCTTCTGAAACCCTGTTCTATTTTTTAATCTATGCCTTGAACTCAAGATTTCTGGAGTTTCAAAGATGACTCCCAAAACACTGATGGAAGAACAAAATTAGTAGGAAATAGAGACTCAAGAATAGCAGAGTGTTACTTCTCAAATGCCTTTAAGAGGAAATAAGGAAAGGTTATGTCACAGAAAATCTTAGAACTTGAATAATATACCTTCTGACACTTCTTAATATCCCATGGGAGTAAGGAACAGCAATGAGGAAACCCATTCTATAGGTGGAATTTGTGTTTCTTCATTTTAAATAATACATTGTCTAGAAACCAGGGAAGACACAATTAACTTGTGACAATAGGAAGACCGTTATCTTTGGAGTTGGAGTACCTAGTTCCTGACTCAATTACTTAACTGCCTAGTTGATCCTGGGCAACTCATTTAACTACTCTGGGCCTCAGTATACAAAATATTAAAAATGCACCATGAAAGGAATGAACTGAGTCAGTTAAATAATTCCTTTCGCATATAAATCTATGATTCTATGAAATTGACAATGAATAAACTGACACATGGAGAACAAGAGGCTACTGGCAGAGTGGGCTGGTGAGCACAGGGCACCTGCCCTTAAAGTACAGGAGGCAACTGGGAGGGCCTGTGGTCATGGACCACATGGGTCTCATGAACAGGAGACTTGAGAGTACGAATGGAGAGTTTACCATAATTCGGGATTGAGAGCCAGGTAAGAGGAGTAATATGCTTATTAAGTTATAGTTTGGCATTTTGTAACATGGCACATTTTCTGCCACTTCTATCATTGTCTCTTCACTTCTCATCACTAATCAATAAGAGCTCATGTGTGCTATCATGGTCATCATCAACATTGTCTTTGTTGTTGTTGATTATGTATTTAGGCATCTATTTACTGGGTGCTATAGAATGATGCTTGAATAATTTAGGGCCCTGGGATTTGTCAGACAGAAAAAAGCTTACCTGAACATATGAAGAAAATTTAGGCAATAAATTCAACTAACCAAGGAGATGACATGCAGGTAAAGATTCTGTAAAGTGTATCTTTGGAACATACAAAGAACATATAGATAATAAGGGTTTTATGGATAAATACTCCTAACAAAGGAGATAGTACACAGGTGGGACAGTATCAAAGTATAATCCTTATGTTAAGGAATGGGGGAAATCAAGGCAGCAGTCTTTTGTAGTTGATATTTTTATGTTTTAATCTAAACAGATGAGAGAATCATGTAGCACAAATGTACAGAAAGTTTACAGTAACCCTACCTTCTGCTGTTGTAATGGAACATATTTTAAACATGGTCACATTCAGAAAATAAAAGCAGATTTTATTTTTAATATATATCAAAGGACATTAACCATTTTAATTTGCCAGATCTGTTATTTCAAGATTTGCCATTCCAGCAGAGTAAAATGAAAACCTAATGCTACTTTGTTAAACAAAAATGATAATTCACTAGACCCACACTAAAATATCACATCCATTTAGCCCATCCACCATTCCAGGCCTGGGTTTTAAGTTAGAGAGACATATCTTATTAACATGAGTTAAGGCTTTTTGGACAATATACAAAGTGAGTTAATAAACAAAGGAATTAGAAGAGCATGTACTCTTGTACCTTATTTCCAATTATAATTTTTTTCAGTGTTATCCCCAAATCTAAGAGATGTAGCTACATATGAATGGTCTTTCCAAGAGCTTTATAGTATTCTTTGAAATATCTGTTAGGCTTTATACTTTGACAGATTAAGGGACATGGACAACTCTATAAGTTGTTGTCCTTGGTACTTTAAGAGGACCAAAATGGCATCACTAAGTTGGGGGTCATGCATGGTACAGTGTATTTTCCTGTGGCGAATGATACCAATAGCTTGAAAGGCTCTACCACAGACCGAGCACTAATAGTCCATATTAACATCTGGAATGCAGATGTTTCTAAATTTTCACATCTCACATTTCTTTTAAGCTACTGGAATTCTGCTTTTCTCATGCAGCACAGTGGCCTTATTTGATATAGTCACATTATGCTGAGCAATATTGTGCCAATGTCTTCCACATCTTACAATCAATTCAAAAGTTCTTCAGAGAGACCATATAAGTGTCTTTTTTCACTTCTTCTGACCTTCATGTGAATACTTGCCTTGTGTGAGTTCTTCATAATAGTCTTTTAGGCAAGTTTACTTTTGGCATTTGAGCAATGTGACCAGCCCATCAGAATTGCACCATCAGTAGTAGAGTTCTTGAATACTTGACAATTCAGCTTGAGAAAGGACTTAGCTTCTGATACCTTATTCTATCAGATGATCTTTAGAATTTTCCTAAGACAATTCAAATGGAAGCAATTCATTTGCCTGGCATGATGCTGGCATACTGTCCAGGTTTCACAGGCATGAAGTAATGAGATCAGCACAGTGATTCTGTAGATTTTCAGTTTGGTAGGCAACCTACCGTTCTCTTCTCTCTCACACTTTTCTTTGGCACCTCCCAAACATTAAGCTGGTTCTATAAATGTGCACATCAGTCTTCTCATCTATATGTACATCACTGGAAACTATGCCAAGGTAAGTGAACGTATCCACGGCATTCAATATTTCTTGTTGCTGTAATCAAAGATTCAATGTGTAGACAGTGCAGGGTTGACTGGTAAAGAACTTCTGGGCTTTTTGGTGTTAATTGTAAGGTCAAAATGAGCACAAGCAGCAGAGAATCAATTCATACCATGTTGCTTCTCAGCCTCAGAGGCTGCATTGAATGTATAATCACATAAGAACAAAAAGTCAAGCACCAACTCTCCCTCTAATTTAGTCTCAGTTTGTAACCTTTTCAAGTTAAATAATGTACCCTCTGTGTGATAGCTTGATGTTGATTTCATCTTCATTGAAGGTATCTGACAACATTGCTGAAAATATTATGCTAACAAGCATGGGAGCAAGGACATTGTGTTGTTTCACTCCATGGATGATCAGAAAATCATCAGAGCATTGTCCATTATCCAGAATTTGTGTGAGCATGACATTGTGAAATAATATCATGAAATAACATAATGAAAATGGCATACAATGAACTTCTTTGGGCAACCAAATTTTGTCATGACCTTCTACAAACCCTCTCAACTGACAGTATTCAAGTCCTTGGTCAGATCTATGAACATTATGTAGAAATCTCTGTTCTGCTTCTGGCATTTGTCCTGGAGTTGTTGGGCAGCAAGCACTATGTTCTTCTGACTCCAGAGCAGCTGCTCTATTCACTGTGCCAGTAAGCACTATGTCAGCTATTCCTCAGCCCTTTCTAAAGTCACACTGGTTCTTGGTTAGATGCCTATCTTTAAGGTAAAGCATCAGCCCATTAAGGAGGACTCTGGCAAGAATGTTGAAGGCAGTGACTAAGATAGAGACTCCCCTATGTTTGTCACAGGACAACCTATTTCCTTTTCCTTTATAGAGATAACAATGTAGGCTTCCTTGAACTCCTAAGGGATAACCTTCTCTTGCCATATGACCTAAAAGATTTCAATCGGCTATTGTATGAGCAGTGGAATCCCAGCCCCAGAGCTCTGGACAGATCATAGACTGATCCTTTCCGAGCTAAACATTGACATTCAGCAAAAGAAATGACCTCAAGGCAAGAGGACTGCTGGGAGACTTAATGTCTACAGATTAGAGTGTTGTCTCCCAGCATGAACAGTTTATTGCGCTAACTTGGAGGGAAAACTGAGCCAATACATGGTAGGCAACAGGGGAGCTGAAAAGGAGCTGGCAGTTTTCAGAGATCTGGTGTACGACAACACCACATTTACTCATTTGGCCTAGAAAGCTCACAAACACCAAGACTGGTTTGATAAAAATGATGGGGAAATTCAGAAATTACTAAATGAAAAGAGACAATTCCATAGGATTTACCAGCAAGATAGTTTATGTATCTCCAAGAAAGCAGCATTTAACTCAGTCAAAAGAGAGAGCCCCACACCAGTTTCACTAGTGCTACTCATCACAATGACCACTTCAGGAAAAACTTGTATCTAGCTTTAACTTCAGTAAGTGGGACTTCCTTTGTCAGCTTTATATCATTCAGGGCCTCTATTTGGATGCCATACTTGCTGAGTTCTCTTATAACAAGGCTGTTCATATTTTAGGTCTACTCAATTTCATGTTGTCCATATGAGTGTTCATGTTCCAACAGGGAGAGGAATCATCTTTGCAAAAGATTTTGTACATTTTTATGTGTTTTGAGCATATGGTAGGATCGCCACCTGCTACAGTATAAGTAGGTCAGGGTTAGGTTAGGTGAAGCAGACAATCCTTAGGGCACTTTTTTCTAGCACTTTCCTCACACTAGGGGGTGAACAGTGTGGTCCTTCACAAAAGCTGCTCAGATGCCCATGGAGCGCTGAATCCCATTGCTACTTCAGTCCAGTGAGAAGGCAACCCTATGGCCTGGCCTGCCTGTGTGCAGGGTTGTGACTACAGCTCCCAGTGTGTCAACACCTGCGGCTTCATCACTTGCCTATTGCCACAAAACTTTGAGATAAGTAAGATGGTAAAATGGTATGGGTGATTACTTTTGACTCATGCAGAAATTGGATTTAATTCAAGCAGAGTTGCATGACACCATCAGCCTCACTCTCTTTTCCAGAGTCATCCTGTTTAACCAAGTGACTGCTTCCATGGCCAGTTGAAACAAATTCTTTATATTCTCCTATTCTGCCTGGGAAGTCTTTATAAACTTGGGGTAGGTACCCTTCTAAACCACTTACAGTTTCGAGGCCCATTGGTTACCCTCAACCTGGTTTAGCCCATCTGCCAAAATAGTTTTACTGGGGCGTGGTATTTACCTATGTTACAGCTTCTTGCATTCAGAGGCAAGAGCTGGGTAACAAGTGGATACTACAGTGGAAAATGGCCCTGAAAAGTGCTCAGCAGCCCTCATACCAGAAGTACTGATCTCCCCTTAACACCCATACAACATAGATAGGCCTCTTTATAAATGCACCAGTTGAGAGTGAGTAGATTTCAATGATATTTAAATTAATCAAACATGAGCTAACTATATAAGGATGCACACAGAGGCTGATAGAAAGAAGATTTTCAGTAAGAAAAGACATTAAAAGACTTCTTAGTCATTCTAGCCATTTCCGTGGCCACAATGCCCCCCCTCTAGCCTTGTGATAAAAAAGACATAATTTCACTAAGCTACATAGACAAACATTTATCAGACAGCTACTAGATATCATTTTATTAGATTCTTTAGTGAATATAAAATCACTAGATATTCTCTCTCTTTTCTATTTTTTACTTTTCTTGAAAAGGACCAATGACATCAAGAGAGTGATGTTTTAACTTTCACATGAGCTAGATTTAAATGATGCAGAGCTGCACAATGTCATCAGTCTCACTCTCCCCCAGTCATCAGAGTCGAGTGGCAAGACAAAGGTCAAGATTACTGATGAAGGTTCAGGATACATAGAACAGCCTTGGTCTTGCTAAATTAACATTTTATTCCCAGGTCTTAGTTTGTCTGAGGCCATGCCCATTCAACTAGGCAAGAACTGAGGCAAAACAATGGGTAATTTACCATACCAAAGATATCAGTCTAGGAGGAGAAAATCCTCTGAGTTTCTGACAAAAAAAAGGAAACAATTGCTATTTGTACTTATTCTAAGTCAACAAAACCTGAACAATAAGTCACAAAGGCCTGGGCTGGCCATTCAATGAAAGCCAGAGAGATTCCTGTTTAAAGGCTAGTCAAGTAGCTCCTTTTAAAACACAATCAATCGGTTTTTCTTTTCAAAGCTATATTTCAAGAAATCAAAATGAAAATTTCACAGGACAAAAATTAAGAGTCCCACCTTTTGGGAAAAAAATAATCAAAATAAATAAAGGAGGAGATAAGACATTAATCAATATAATCAACCAGTCAATAAGCATTTATAAAACATCTCCAAAAGTACAAGAAACTATGCACAGTGCTAGGGACAAAACTTCAACAAACTCTACTTGCAAAGTACCTAAATTCAAGTAACACATACACACACGTCTATACAAGCACCTTTATAAACACATACAAATATGCACATATAGACATACTGCACTTGTATACATTACATGTTCACATATTACATGTTATACACACACTAAAAATTAAAAAAGAATTCATGCAAATAAATGCAAAGTAGTTAAATACAAAGTAGTTAAATACAAAGTAGTCTAGAATGGGGCTATTCCTTATTGTTCTTTGTCTAGCAAAGTATAATACTAACAGTTGAGGAAAACAGGAAATGTTTTATGTAGAAAGTGGTGCATGAGTGATTCCTTAAAGGAAGAGAGAGATTTTCTGAACTGGTGGTCAAGAGGTAGTGCACTCAAAGCCTGAAGGACAGTAAGAAAGAAGGCATGAAGATAGGAGGTAGAATGTTGTCTATGAGGAAGAGAAGGAAAGTTTAGATGGCATTGCAAGTGGTGTGGTGGATGGTAATGCTCAATGAGACTAAAAAGACAGGTCATTGCCAGGTTGTATGACCCCTTAAAAGGTAAACATAGGAGTTTTTATTTTATTCTAAACACAATAGGAAGTCACTGGTATTGACTAATTAGTGGACTGAGATGATGTGATCTACATTTAAGGAAAATCAATTTGGCAGTAGAATATGGGGTGCAATAGATAGAGGAGAGACTCAAGTAAGGGGTACCAATAAGTAGGATTGTGAAATAGTGTTGGTGATAAGTGATGAGGGCCCCAAACTAAAGTGTTATCTGTGTGAGTAGAGAAAAGGGCTTGTTCATTAAAGATACCACAGAGCTAGAAATTCTAAGATGCAACAACTGATTGGATATGTGGGGTGAGGGAGAGTGAGGAGTGGAAGATAATATTATAATTATGAACAAATTATTCTGTAACTGAAGAATGGTTGAAGTATATAAATAGAGAATTTTCAGGGGAAAATATATTTTATAAATATATAAATCTAAATATGTATAAATATATAAATATATAAATATATTTAATAAATATTTTATTTTATTTCATATATTATTCACTTTTATTTTATTTCATATTTATTTTATAAATATGAAAAAAATGTTCAAATTGCTCATAATTAGAAAAATGCAAATTAAAACACTTTTAAGATACCATCACATACCCGTCAGTTTGGTTAAACTGACTTTTTAGAAAAAAGAAAAATGATGAATACTGGAGTGATTGTGGGAAAGAAGAGAAAAATAGGAAAAGGAAATAAGCATTTCTGTAATGCCTACTATGTGTAAGGTACTGTGCTAAGTGCTTTGATCCTCAGAACACACAGACTCAGGTGCTGTTGTTACCATCTACAATTGAGTAAAATGAGGCAAATAGAGCTTAAATGACTTGCCCAGGGTAACACAAATATTGTACAAAGCCAAATTTTAACTCAGTTCTCCCTAAATCTAGGTGTCACACTCTATCAACTGCACCACTTAGCTTCCTTTAAATAGCAACTTTAATTTGACTTTGGTGGAATTGTGAATTGGTCAAAGCACTCTGGAAAATAACTATATCCAAAAAACTATTAAAAACTATACATACTTCTAATAATATTGCTATGAGGTCTAAACTCAAATCAAAGAAAGAACAAAAGAATTGATAAACAGAAAAACATATTTACAGTAGCTAAATTTGTCTAGACAAAGAATTGGAAACTGAGGAGAGTCTCATCAATTAGTGGATGGAATACTAATTTACCACAAGAAAAAATGAAGAGGATGGTTTCAGAAAACATAGAAAGATGTATATGAATTGATGCCAAGTGAAGTGAACAGAATCAGGAGAACTATTTGTACAATAATAAAAATATTGTAATGATCGACTTTGAAAATGTTTAGGAACTTTGATCGATATAATGGCAAACCAGAATTCCAAAAAGAACTCTTGATGAAATACTATATTCATCTCCAGATAAAGAACTGATAGAGCCAGAGTGTAGATCAAATATATTTTCTTTTCTTTCTTTCTTTTTTTTGAGGGGTAGGTACAGCAACAGTATTAACATACCTCATTTTATCCTTCTATCCCCAGTACCTTTTTTCTTCTATCTCTTTTGCCCTTTGTAGTTTAACTCTTCAAAAAGGTCATCTATAATTGGTGTCACCACTTTCTCTCCTATCACTTTCTTCTTAACACTTACAATATGACTTCCAATTTTATCACTCCATCAAAAATGCTCTCTGCATAAGTACTGATGACTTTTTTAGTTGCCAAATCCAAGGGTCATTTCTCAGTACTCATTGTCCTATAATCTTTCACCTTGTTGATCACTCTATCCTCCTTGCTACTATCTTCTCTCTAGCTTTTTTTGCATGACTCTCTCCTCTTTTTCTTCTACTTATCTTACCACTCCTTCTCTGAATCCTTTGATCATCCTCCAGATCAAACCTTCTCACTATAGGTGTCCCTCATGGTTCTGTTCTGTACTCTTTTCTCTTCTCCCTCTAAGCTACTTTACTTGGTGATCTCATCAGCTGCTATGAATCTAATTAACATCTCTATGCTGCTGAACTTGAACTGACTTTGAAAAACTGGAGAGGATAGAAGGACCTGGTGTGCTGGGGTTTATGTAATCATGAAAAATCAGACATGACTGAATGACTGAACAAGAAAATGATTCTCAAATCTACATATTCTGTCCCAACCTCTCTGCTAATCTTCAGTCTTGCATCTCCCACTGTCTTTCAGAAATGTTGAACTGGAAGGCCAGTAGACAGCTTAAACTCAACATGTTTAAAATAGAACTCATTAACTTTTACTCTAAACATTCTCCTCTTCCTATCTTCTCAATTGCTCAAGAGGGCAATACTATCCTCTCAGTGGCTAGGGACTAGGAGTCATTCTGAACTCCTCATTATCTCTCACCTTCCATATCCAAGTTGTTGTCAAGGTCTATTGATTCCACTTTTAATATGTCCTTCTTTAAAAATACCCCTTTTTCTCCTCTGACACTGCTGCCACTCTAGTGAAGACTTTCAGAATCTCACATCTGGAATATTGTCATAGCCTGTTTATCATACTCAAGTTTCTCCTTATTCCAATTCATCCTCCATTCATCCACATAAGAGATTTTCCTAAAGTGCATATCAGATCATATAACCCCTCCTATCATCACTCAATAAACTCCAGGGGTTCCTTATTGCCTCCAGGAGAAAATACACAGTGTTCTGTTTGGCATTCAAAGGTCTTCATAACCTAACCCTCTCCTATCACTACAATCTTCTTAAAACTTTCCCCTGACCACATACTTTTCAATCCAGTGACACTGGACTCCTGGCTGTTCCACAAATATGACACTCTCTTTTTAGACTCTGGAGCTCTAGACATTTTCTCCAACTGCTTCCCATGCCTGTAAAGTTCTCCCTGATTTCCTTTAAGTATGAACTAAAATCTCACCTTCTACAGGAAACCTTCTCTGACACCTCTTAATGTCTTTCCTCTATTATTTCCTATCTATATTTGATATATATATATATATATATATATGGCATTAGATTGTGAGTTCCTTGAGGTCAGGGACCACTTTTGCCTAACTTTGTATCTTCAGCACTTTATATAGGACCTGATAAATTTTTGTTGTTGTTGTTTAGTCATTTCAGTTGTATCCAACACTTTGTGACGCCACTTGGAGTTTTCTTTGTAGAGACATTGGAGTGGTTTATCATTTCCTTCTCCATTTCATTTTACAGGTAAGGAAAGTGAGCTGAAGAGGTTTAAGTGACTTACACTTCACAACTAGTAAGTGTCTGAGGCTCGAACTGAACTTAGATCTTCCCAGCTCTGGGTCCAGTACTCTGCATCACCTAGCTGCCACCTGGTACATAGTAGTAGTAGGTTTTTTAAAATATTTATTAATGTAATTGATTGATTTATTGAAACCATACATCCCAATGTCTAATTTTTATCCTATGCATAAGAAATTGACATATTTTAGCTATTTTTGTAATACATGAACGAAAAGAAGAGTTTTAGGAATATAGCTGAATCCAGTTAAACAACCATAATGATTCTTTAACTATATTAAGTCGTTGTTCAATAATTGACACAATACTGACTGTGGTATTGAAGGACCTTGGTTCAAATTCAAGCTTTTCTTACTTTTAATAAAATATTTCACATCCTTTGATCTCAATTTTCTAAATTGTAAAATTAAAAAAATTGTAGTAGACAGGCTTTTCCAGATCTAAATCTATATTCCTATTGAAATGGATTATTGATGGAAAATGATGAATAATGTTTTAAAAAATCAGTTGGTGATGGAACAAAATGTGCCAAGTAACATCTACTAACTCTTTGTCAACTTCTCATTTCCCCAGAGAAGGAAGTATTGAGGTTTCTAAAACAGTTCTATTCCATGCAGATATAAATTAAATTTATCTTGATAACAAGTTGGCATCCTGCCCTCTCAAATTTCTTCAAGTCTGGGAGAAACCAACTCTATCTCTGCAAAAGAAGCCAAAGGAAAATTTTCGCCAAAACATTAATTTCCCCCCTTCCCCCCCCCCACATTTTTTATAGCAGAGTTCCATTTTTATGCTCTGAAGAAAGAAGAAGCTAGTTGTTACTGACCATGGACCCTTGTGGTGCCCTTTATTTTAATAGAATGTCTTCTGAGGCTTACATTTCTAAGGAAATCTTAGCCCAACAACAGTCTCTCTCATTCTAAAGGTGATGCTGTAAATATAACCCTTGCTCTCACATCATTCTTGGCTTTCTAATAATATTGGAGTTTTTGAAGGTGTCCTTGGTTTATACATGAGAAGAAAGGAGGAGGAGCATGAGCAGAGAAAGATAGAAAGACATGGGGAGAGACAGAGATATAGAAAGACAGACAGAGAGACAGAGAAATAGAGAATCAGAGAGGTATGAGAGTTGAATCAGAGACTTGTCTTGCAATACTTGTTTATGATGATGGTCCAATGAGCCAAACGTGTTCTGTCTATAAGCAGGATGATATTGCCCTTGAAATGTAGAACAAATAATTTTCTGAACATACATTCTTTCCTGTCAAACATTTCAAGGATTAGGATTCGGTAGGCAGCTTAAAAGCTTCTGCCAATGCTAATAGACTTGCATTTCTTTTGCTTTTACAATTGTTCAGGCAAAAGATGTAGATACTTGATAAGTGTCTTTATCTGACTGCAGCTTGTCTCATCACTACTGACTCCTCACTTCGCTTGTGTATGGAAGCAAAGTGAGCTCATGAATACCTTAAAAATAAAAGCTCAACAAACAAAAAACTTCACAAAAACTGCTTTATCACTTTCCATTTTAGATCAATATTACATAAGAGATTTATTGGGGGCAGGTAGACATGGCAAAGGGAAGATAAAACCTTGATTTCCTAGGCATATATTTTCAGAGTTCTCCTTTAGTGAACTGTTGAATGATTGAATTTTATATTTTACTTAGAGAAGTGTTTCTCAAACATGGGATTTTTTGGATCGGCTTTGAGAGGATCAAAGGAGATGGGAACTTCAGGGTTATTTACAACTAGATGATGGTGACAGAGGCATATAATAATTTATATAAATGCAGTTAAAATCATTTAACAAATATTTAAGTGCTTTCTATGTGCTTAGCATTGTGCTATGTGATATGGTGAATACACAGGAGTAAGCCCTACAACCCTTGGTCCTAGCAATCTGACACCTAGGAAATTACATAATTGACAGGAGAAATAATTTTGGATAGGGGCACCACCTTCCTCATCACCACTATCAACAATTGTCTCCAAGTCAGGCAGAGATATCCTAGAAGTTGTAGTACTTCGTAGTCTATTGGTCCTACATCCAGCCTATTCCTCCCAGCCGGCATCCTGGGAGGAAATTCCTAAGGAGAGGAGATCAGCTTTTGCTACCAACTTCCAACCAGCAATGATATTAAGGGCAGGCAAACCAGACTAACTCAAGTAACAAAGCATCCTAACAGAAAAAAAGGAAGACACTATGTGCAAAGCAAGTTAAACCACTATCATTCTCAACTTGACCACAAATTTCCCCTCCAACCCCAAAATACATAACCCAGCATCCTGAACCCAGGAACCTTGGGGATATCAATGTTTCAAATCTAGTGCTCTAAGGACCATCCTGGGAAAGAACCACTGTGGAGATATAGTGTGACAAGTGTTTCTGAAAATGCTTCAGCCCCAGCTTTGCATTCCCAGAAAAAAAAAGTTCTTTCCACCAATGTTTTTAGCACTGACAAATGGTTCTACATTATATATTGATGTCATTTCTAATGAAAATGGCCTTAATGAAGAGGCACTAATACCTCTTTTGCTGATGCATGGTAAGGACACAGAACTTTTCCATTCTACTTGTAACTGAAACCTTCTACATGTCTTATCTTTCCCACTAAAATAGGAGCTCCTGGAGAGCGTAAGTCACTTTCTTACTTTTCTATGTCTATCCACAAGGCTTAGTGATATGCTTTTCACATAGGAAGTACTTAACAAATGTTTCATTCATCCATTCATTTATTCTTTCATTCATAACAAAGATGGTTCTACTTCTCTTTAATGATACTGCACATTCATAATAAACAAGGAATCTTTGTGAGAAACCATCATCTAGGTTAATACAGCTACATAAGGGTTGAACTACAGTACAGGTTAAATGATATGCACAGTGATCCTGGAATAATAGTGGAGAATAAGCTCTCAAGTTCAGATTTTTGGTGTCCAGAGAAATGTTTGTCACATCCCCTTTGACCTTTCCAATGATATCTTGGACCCATAGTTTAAAGGAGGAGAGAGTGAAGTGACATGTAATATATTGAAACCACTTAAAACCAGCATGACTTCTCCATTGTACACTAATCACCTCTAATTTTGATTCTTGTGAAATTATCTTGTTCAATATATCACAATTTGTGGCAGTGAACAATTTTGTATCATTAAAAACAACAACAACAACAATAAAAATAATTTCCTTAATTTGATCCAGCCTGATCCACTTCAAACTTAGGCGCAGATCAGTTCAAGTCAATAAGCATCTATTAATCACCTAATAAGTACAAGGAGTTGTGCTAGATATTATAGATTCTTAGAAAAATGAAAGAAAGGTAATACTCTCAAGTTTATATTATATTTCAATAGAAAACATATAAATCAATAAAATACCATTTGACCAGAAAGGATACTAAGAATTAGGAGGATTAGGAGGTTCTTATACTTCTTACAGGAGGTTGCACCTGAACAGAGCTCTCTAGAGCTAGAATACAGGCAAAGAGACACTGTCTTGTAGGTTTAGGGAGAGGGTAGGGCAATATGTACAAGTATACAAAAGTGGGATCTATTTGAAATGTAGAATATGGAAAGGGGAGAAGCATAATAAATATCCTGAAGTAGGCAGGAGTTCGTGAAGGGCTTTAAATGTCAAAGATGTGTGTTTATCCTGGAGGCAATAGGGAAACACTAGAGTTTCTGAAACAGGAGACTGACATGGTCAGTCCTGTGTCTTAAAGCTATTATTTTGGTTACTTCGTGGAGGAGGTATTGGAGTGGCAGGAGATTATTTGAACTCTGAGTAGCACATCTCCCATTACACTGGTTAACACCCTGTACTTCCTGAGCACAAGTGCTATTTTCAGTTTCCTTTGATGTAAATATTCTCAGCAGATACCAGAATGAAATCATCTCTGTATTTACTCCTGTCACACAATCTTCTGTGATTCTAAAATATGCCTGGGGATTTTAGCATGAGCCTTTAAGTCTTCATTTTGTTCTACCACATCAAATGGTTTATTGAAATCACCAAATAGATGCAGTGGGATCTTATACTCTATATTGCCCAGAAAATTGTTCCCATACATAAATGTTCTCTGCTATTGAAGAAAAGCAATATTAAATCCTACATCTTCCTTTCTCAAATTTTTATTACATATAACTAGTGCTCACTTTCATCCTGAGGTCCACTATCAGAAATTAAATTGTCTTTGCAAGATGGTCCCAGATTTCACAGCTTATTCTAGATCTGAGAGATGACAGTATCATAAGGAATATCTAGTTCAGGAGTTCTTAACCTTTTTGTCACACAGACTCCTTTGGAAGTCTGATGAAACCTATGGATCTCTTCTCAGAATCCTGTTTTTAAAAATGTAAAATAAAATATATTGGATGACAAAGGAATTTAATTATATGGAAATACAATTTTCAAAATATTAAAAACCAAATAAGTTCAAGAGTCCATGATAATCTAATCTCTTCATTCTTCTTCTTGAGGAAACTAAGGAAAAACCATTATGTCCCTACTTCCTCAACCTCTTCCATAAATGTTATAATAAGACAGCTAGGTAGTATAGTACAAAGAACACTGGATTTGAAGTCAGGAAGATCTGGGTTCAAATACAGCCTCAAGAACTCACAATCTGTGTGATCCTAGGGCAGTCACTTAATCTATGTTTGCCTCAGTTTCCTCATCTGAAAAATGAGGATAATATTAGCACCTGCTTCCTTGGGTGTTGTGAGGATCAAATGAGATAATAATTATTAAACACTTAGCACATTGCCTGGCACATAATAATTACTATGTAAATGTTAGCTGTTAATAATAGCCTATTTATCCTGCAGTATAGCTTATGGAAGGAAGAGTAAAGTTTTGAGAAAGTTGATGACTAGATGATTATTTGGCCATGATGACACAATGGATAAAAATACAAAATGACCAGTCTTGTGCAAATATATTCTACTTTTACAGTGATTCAGAATATGCTAAACACACACACACACATACACACATACACACAGAGTTTTATTACCATCTACAAGCATTCATTAAACTCCTGGTACCCAACATGGAGTTTTTGTCCACCAACCCATGAGTCAACCTGCTACCAGAGCAATTTAACCAAATGTATTTTGACATTTCTACTATCTAGGAAACCAGAGGATAGAAAAGAGTTGCAGTAAAATGGGAAAATGACCTAGATGATATGGTCAAAGAAATGGAATCATCAGTTTCATTGTGTTCCCAAAGGAAATAACAAATATCATGTCATGGGTCACTTTATCATCTTCTCTTGTCATCTTCCCAATAAGTTTAAGCAATCAAATCCTAATGAGGAAACATACAATGTATCAACATCTATAGAAGTGAGTGAAAAGGTAACAAATAAATAACAGGATTTGCCAAACCAAGTGTACCTTGTTACTGAGGTCTAGTTCTGCTGGGTGGCGGGGGGAGAGGCAGGGAAGAGTATGATTTGGATTTAGGACCTAGTTTCTGACAGAGTAGCAAATGAGACACATCAGTCAAACAGCCCATAAATATTTATTAAGCACCTCCTATGTGCCAGTCACTGTGCTACGCACTAGGGATTTAAAGAAAGCTAAAGACAATCCCTGTTTGGGCAGGGGGAATTGGTGTAACAAGATGCAAACAACTATTTACAAATAAGTTAGAGGAGCAGTTGGAAATAATCCAACAGAGAGAATGCACTACAATTGGTAGGGGGTAAGGAAAAGCTTCCTGTAGAAGGTGAGATTTTTAGCTGGGGCTTGATAGAAATAAGGGAATCAAGGAAGCAAAGATGAGAAGGAAGAGTATTCTGTACATAAAAGACAATCAGTGAAAATTCCTGGAATTAGGAGGCATAGTGTATTAGGTGAAGAACAAGGAGGTGGATATCATTCAATCAAAGAGTCCCTGGAGGATAGTACTATAAAGTGTAAGAAGAATGAAAAGTTCTGTGTGTGTGTGTGTGTGTGTGTGTGTGTGTGTGTGTGTGTGTGTGTTTGATGGGGGAGGGGGGAAGTTACCAAAGTCTTTGAACACCAAATGAAGGATTTTACATTTGATCCTGGAGGTAATATGGAATACTAGATATTGATACTAGATACTGGAGTTCCTTGAAATTGGTGAGGTGACATGGTTAGACTTGTCTTTTAGCAAGATCACTTGTACATCTTAGTTGAGAATGGACTGGAATGAAGAAGAGATTTGTAACAGTCAATTGCAATAGACCAGGCAAGAGGTGATGAGAGTGGTAGCAGTGTCAGCTAGGTGGAGAGCACATGTAAGAAATTTTGCAATGGTAAAACTGACAGATTTTGATAACAGATTGTATTTGGGGTATTAGTGGGTCAAAACACACTCAAAGTTTGGTAACTTTGGGGACATATTTCCAAAATGCTTTTCAGAATACCAGTCATGAAATTGTACAAAAACAGTATAGAATGATTTTTTTCTTTTTTCCCCTCTATTTTCTTTAAATTTTTTTTTTTAATTCTAAAAAATGAGTCCTCACAGACATCAATACAGGAAATCAGAAGTAAAAACGTCTGGGTGTGTTCAGATAGACTCTAACATGACTGCTTGCTTTGTTTATTCAAGAAGTTATAATTGAACCAGATACCTGGACATCAATGAATTCACTGGGAGATGAAACAGACAGCACTTAAAGTAAATTTGCCTCTCAAATGCCATGATGGAAGAATAAGTGGTAGCTGTTACCTGACGATATATAAATGTTGTCACTCAATCACTATGCTTAATTCATTTGTTGTGTTTTAAATCTGTAAAGTTTTAAAGACTGATAAATTGGGGCTGCTGATAGCTGTAGTTTACAGTCTTTTTTTTAAAGGATGTAATATGACTTGAGAGTAATCATTGATGCAATAGAATTATCTTCTCATGTTTTATTTTATTCTATGTTCAGGCAGAGAGACTTTCATTTATTTCCCCTGAAGAAGTGTAGTTTGACTGATTTGGGCAGACTGAACTGACATCTGATTAAATCCCTTAATGTACAATGATTTATTTTAGATTTTCTGTTTTGGTTTTACAAATACCTATTGGTTTAATTCAATGAGTAACCTGGTATAATAGAAGAGTAATTAGGAAAAATGTGCCAGTTCAAGGTGATATATCACTACCTTAATGCATCTTTGAAAAATATTTCTTACCTTAGTGGTTGTAAAGGGAAAAAATATTTTTAAACAATCTTTCATCTGAAGTAAATTGAAATCACAATGCAATGTTGCTGTAAAATAATACGAAATAATAAAGAAAAAATATGCAAATGACTACATAGGTTAGTTTCTTTCTCCAACAAGACATCACAGGTATGACCATAGATTATTGCACTTATTGAAAATGTAAGATAAGTGTGAAAAAATAAATTTGCATGTATAATAAAAAGATACAGAGGACATTTTTACTTTTGAATTATGCCGAAGTGCAATGTATAGCACCTTGAGAATAAATCCCTTAAAAATTTTTATCCAGGGAAAACTCTGTTAGTTCTCATGAAAAGGTGCACAGGGGAAGTTTTCTTCCATTTCTCTCAAAACATTCGACCTTTCCTAACAACCCACTCTGATCCACTCAGTCCTAAAAGTCAGAATCCAAGCCAGTAGTATTACTTCAGCTACATAATTCAACAAGATTTCACAAATAAGTATGAAATGTCTATGATGTGAAAAGCAGAGAATAGAAGGTGGAAAGCTATCATTATTAAAGTCAGAATGATCAGGACTAAAACCCTGCCTCTGACATAAATAGTTTGTGACCAAGACAATTCATTTAACTCCTCAATGTCACAAGCAACTATTTTTTAACATTTATTTTTTATATTTTCTCAATTACCTGTAAAAAATTTAACATTTTTATAAAAACTCAATTTTTTTAAAATTTTGAGTTCCATATTTTCTCCATTCCCCATTCCCTTTTTTACTCACCTCCTTCAGAAAGTAAGCAATTTGATAGAAATTATCCATGTTTAGTCATGCAAAACATTTCCATATTACAATGTGTTACAAAAAAGGCAAACCAATAATAATAATAAAGTTTAAAAAATACATTTCTCTCTTCATTCAGACTCCATCAGTTCTTTCTCAGTATAGTATTTTTCAGCATAAGTCCTTCAGAAGTGTCTTGGATCATTGTATTACTGAGAATAGCTAAGTAATAATAGTTAATCATCATACAATTTTGCTATTATTGTATACAATGTTCTCTTGGTTCTATTTCAGTTTGAATCAGTTCATATAAGTCTTCACAGGTTTTTCTGAAAGCATCCTGATTATCATTTCTTAGAGCACAATAATATTCCAACAAAATCATATACCACAATTTGTTCAGTCATTTCCCGATTGATGGGCATTCCCTGAATTTCCAGTTCTTTGTCACCACAAAAAAAAGCTCCTATAAATATTTTTGTACATATAGGCCATTTTCCTTTTTCTTTGATCACTTTGAGGTATGGACCTAAAAGTGGTATTGCTAAGTCAAAGGGTATGCACAATTTTGTAGCCCTTGAGGCATAATTCCAAATTATTCTCCAAAATGTTTTTATCACTTCATAGCCCCACCAAGAGTTCTTTATTGTGCCTGTTTGTCCACATCCCTTCCAATAACTATCATTTGCCTTTTCTGTTATGCTAGCAAACCTGATGGATGTGAGGTGGTAGTTCAGAGTCATTTTAATTTTCATTTATCTAATCAACAGTGATTTTTAGCAAGTTTTTCATAAGTCTGTAGAGAGATTTGATTTCTTCTTCTGAAAACTGCCTGTTTATAACCTTTGACCTTTCACCAATTGGGGGATGATTTCTATTCTTATAAATTTGACTTAGTGCTCTTTATATGTGAGAATAGAGGCCTTTTCTGGGAAAATTGCTATAAAAACCCTAAGCAACTCTATTAAATCTCCAAGTAGCAGAGGAATTTGCGGATCTGATCAAAGATCTGTGCACTCACATATACACTCCACAAAAGTATACAAGGCCTTGTACTAGGAACTGGGAGACATATATAGTTTTAAAAAATAGAATCTGTATACAGAGTCTCAATATTATTAGAAGATTTTGCTCCAAAGAAGTTATACTTCTTTTTAATTGAGCTTTACATCATATAGAAATAACAGTTGTAAATATTAGAATATAGTCTCTGCTATAGAAAGTTTCAATCAGGCATTTGTGGACCAACTTGGGAACCTAATTTCTTTCCTATATTGTTTATGGGGTAAATGAATCCCATGTTAATAGTAACTGGCCCCAAAACGTTCACATGAAAAGAAAAGGAAAAAAAACACACAACAACAAAAAAAAAACCTCTACAGACTGATTCTACCTTAGGTGTGAGGTGCTTGCCCCTGTCAGAAAAATTCACTTTTCAAATATTTTAAGATAACAAAACTTCAGAGTCAGAGTAGATTTAAGATATGATCTAATCTAAGTCCCTTCTATTTGACAGATGGAGAAATTGATGCCCTAACATGTTGAATGACTAGGCTAGTGTTGGAGAGTGGCCTGCTAACAGAAAGAGCACTAGAACAAAGGATATATAGTTTGATCCTGTGTTCTTTCCACCATGTTATGAAGCTACTTTTGAACACTGATGATTGTACTATTTAGGTCTAGTTTTCTATAGCTATCTGTGTGTGTGTGTGTGTGTGTGTACGTGCACAATCACATGAGATCATGCAAGAGAAAGTGTTTGTTATGTGTGTTTTACTACTTCTTTATTATTACAGCTGCAAAAGCTACTTGCTTCATCTTTTAATAAGAGAAAAACATTTCTGAGGCTGTGAGGAATCTAGTAACATCTTTTCTCACAATGACTCTATGATTGTGTTACAATGTCGTTTGCTTTTTAAATCATGCTACCCACCTCAACATTATAATTATGGTCATAATAAGTTATTCGTGTGATCAAATTTTCATATGTTATATTATGAGTATCCATGAAATATGAATTGGTTAGAAAAGATTATAGAATAACAGGATCAGAGACTTAGAACTGGAAGGAAACTTCAAGGTCATCTCAGAACACTCTATGTATATTTCAAAAATATACATATTTTCACAGTATGATAAATGCATGTTGAGGATTGAGGTCTGGGTATTTTTTTTTTAATAACTATGCATTTGTCAGAAGTTTTCTCCTGCTAGCTTTTTTTTGGATTCCCCTTTCAGTCTGCCTTCATCTTAGATGATTTTAGATAACTTTGTCTAAGTGAGCAAAACTTTGCAAGACTTGCAGCTTTCTATATGTGAGGATACATTTGCATACTTATTCAGGAAACTTGACCATTTGTAGAGATGAATTAGAGCAAACTAGGAATTGTAAAGAGGGGCAGAGTTTGTACAAAGAAGCCTCCATGGACCTTGAGATAGCTCTCAGGCTCCCTTGAGGCAGTACAGGCCTCATCTCAGAAGAAGCACTAAATCTAGGACACCTCTGAATTTGGATCACATAAGCAAGCAGGGCAGAGATTTTATACTGCAAAGTATGAAGAAAAAATTGCAAAATGAGACAAAAAGATTCTTTCCAATATAGTGCAAATCATGTAGCCAGCTGAACATTCCCAAGCCTTTGTGTATGATCAGTTTAACTTGAAAAGTTTTCTAGTTAAGCCATTAGCCTGTCTCTTTTAAATTTAAATATTGGCATAAAATATGTTATTATCACTTCTTACTCCTATTTATCAGGATTCATAAGATTGTTTTTAATCCAGGTTGACAGGGAGTCATTTTAATATTTTCTAGGTAAAGGACCATTTCTCCTGATTTTCTCGAAAAGAGCTGTCTTTCAATCATTCCCCACCTGTGTTGCTGAGATCTAATGATGCTCGGCACTAGGAAATAACCACAATAGATCATTTACTGCAATATGCCTCTATCCTATTAGGCAGAGAAGTTTGCGTTATGAACACCAAAAACTCCTTTGCACAACTATGTATGGTAAAGCCACATTAATGAGTATCTAGAGAACAGAAAGTACACACACACACACACACACACACACACACACACATACACACACACACATACACACACACACACACACACACTCCAAAAGCATTATTGCAATGAAAAACTCTCTGTCTCTCTGTCTGTCTCTGTCTCTGTCTCTCTGTCTCTCTGTCTCTCTCTGTCTCTGTCTCTCTCTCTCTCTCTCTGTCTCTCTCTCTATATGTGTGTGTGTGTGTGTATGTATGAAATGTTTTATTTAATTTCCTTAGACCTGTATAATTTTTCATGTCTCCAACTTTATTTCTGCCCCAACAGGTCTCATTCCACCATTACTTAGATTCCAAAATGACTCTGATTTTGCAACTCAAGCATTTACTGAGGAAAGCAAAATTCCTGAAGCATCAGCAGGAAGATACAGTTAGGCGATTATAAGAGGACACCTTGAAGCATCTAAAAGAGTGCTTGAATTTAGAGTTGAGGACCTGCATTCAAATGCTCCTTCTATAACCTAATATGCTACCATGGATAGGTTGCTGGTTACCCCTAATGTCTTAGACCAAATAAGTGTTCACCTCTCTTATAAATCAATGATCCTATGAGGTAAGTTTTAGTACCAACTGAAGTCATGTGTGATACATGGAACGCAAAGAAAGCCATGTGAGGAAACAGAAGAAATTGAAAAACTCTATTCTAGGAGTTAAGAATTATTCTCCTTTTTAATTGTTGAAATTTTTAGTTACAAGCAATGATTAGCTATGTGTTCAGTTTACAGAGTACAATGTGTTAGGAGGACCATGAGTATCTTTTACTCTGTATAGTGTTTTATTGTGTTGGATTTCTGCCTCTATATCTTGAAATAGTAGCTTACACTTATATAATTCTGTCAGGTTTACAAAGAACTTTGTGTATATTATTACATTCAACCCTCACAGGAACCATTTGAGGTAGGTACTATAACTTTAACATTTTACAGGTGCAGAAACTGAGTTGAGAAAGGTTAAGTGACTTGCCCAGGGTCAGTTAGCTGACATTAAATTCTATAGGAAATAACTAGGGTGTTTAGAAAAAATAATGTCTATGTGTTAGTTTCTCAGTTTGTCAATGATTAACATCTCTTCTAAGTGAAAATGATGAAATGGTGAATTGGAAAGAGTAGTGGGTTCAGAGTCAGGAGACCTGGGTTTGAATTGTAGTTCCATCAATTATCACCTGTGTAATTTACACCATCTGTAAAGCAAGGAATTTAAACTAAATCTCTAAAGCCTCTATCTAGCTCTAAATATATGTCCTTATTTATGAACCTATGAGCCATGCTATCCAAATAAAGACATACAGATCAGTAAGGATGTAAGTTGTAATTTGGGCACCAGAGATGAATAAATGTGCCCTCAATTCAACATTATCATTGATATGAAAATAACACAAATAGTTTGTAAGACAGCATCAGTTGAGTATAATTATGGACTGTGGGAAACCAGAAAATTGGGAAATACATCAGGACACTAGTTTCTGAGAGGGAGACTCTTGAATATGTTGAAGTCAGTGCTGGGGAGGACACTGCACAACTTTGGGGGAGAAGAGCAAAGCAGGTCGAGACTGGTATGTCAGCTCCTCTGGGAGGAAACATGCCATCTGGTAGCTTTCTAGTTTAATTATTCTTGCTAACTAGGTGCTAAGCTTAGTTGTTTGCACTCTATTGAAGGAGTGAAAGTGCTGTCAAAATGTAAATAGAATAAATTTTAAAGCTGTACAGTCTTTTAAAATCTTTTTTTATTGTTATTCCTTTAAATTTCAGGGCCATCAGACAAATTCCTCATTGTGTATAAACAGTTTAGAGCATAGCCCAGACTTCTTGTTGCATACTGCTTGTCCCCTAGCTTTCCTATGATAGAAAGAGAGGGCTATTGTCAGAGGACATGGGTTCTTAACATTTGTGTGATATTGATCAAATTAGTGAACTTCTGCAGCCTCAGTTTTTTCATCTATGAAATGAAAAAGATTATTGTAATCTTTGGGTGATATAATGGGTATAAAAACCTATTATTATTGTAGTCTATTAAATCCTTTGGGTCAGATAGAATCACCCTCTCAGGAGTTGGACTAAGTTGTCATAGAACTTGGTAAATGGGCTCTATTGGAAAGAGAAATATTTTAAATGACCATTATTTGACTAAAACATTGGTTCAGGAAAAATTTCCTTAAATAAATTCAATAGTTTTTATTATTGTGTGTGTATATGTATATATACATATATGTATATATATGTAGCCTAAATAGGGAGGCAGTGTAGTATCCAGAAAGAATTTATAAGTAGAGGACTTCAGTTTATAACCCCGCTACCTACTAATAATATGATTTTGAGAAGTCACTTAATCTCTTTGGGTTTCAGTTTCTTTTTCTTGTAAAAAAAAAATAGATTGGACTAGATAAATTCCTTTTCATTCTAAATAGTCCTTTATATCAGTGAGGCCAGAAAGAAATAGTAAAAGCAAGTCTAGGTTGTTATCTTGGTTTTTCTACTAGTTAGCTGCATGACTTTGGACAGAACACCTCTCTAGATCTTCCTTTCTTCAACTATAAATGAAGATATGATGTCTAATCTGTCTTTTATCTCTAAAATACTTTGGTTCCTAAAAGGCAGGGAGTGGAGAAACAGAATAAAGCCTAAATGGGACCCTTTAAGATTACTTTAAAATGAAATTATGAAATTATTGAGTACTGTGAACTTCCTTTAGGATATTTACCAACACTTTCTTAAATATACATTTTTCTCCCATACGAGGTAATATAATTGACTTTTGTTGTTGCTATTTAATCATTTTCAGTCATATCTGACTCTTCATGAGCCCATTTAGCAAAGATACTGGAGTGCTTTGTCAATTTCCTCTATATCTCATTTTATGGATGAGGAAACTGAGACAAGCAGGGTTAAGTGATTTGTCCAAGGTCACACAGCTAGTAAATGTCTGAGGTCAGAATCAAATTTATGAAGATGAGTCTTCCTGACTCTCGGCCCAGCAATGTACCACTTAGCTGCACCTACTAATTGATTATTTCTTCTTAATTTTGGTTTTATGATTGCCTGATGGTATTCAATCAGTGTTTATAGGAATGGAGCTTTTATTGAACATGGAATTTTCCCCTTCCCTAGACTCCCACCAATTCCTATTGTAGATTTGATAATAATAAATTCATAATAATATTCACATTATAATAAAACATAACATTTATATACCATAGATCTTTAAAGCTGGTAGAGTCCTTTTTTACAACAGCTCTGTGAGACAAGTTGTAAAATTATAAAAGCATAGGTGTCTTCTCTTATGTACAATTCATAATTAATATTACAGTGTACAAATAAATATCTGTTCTTCTAGCAAAGAAAAATGAAATGTAGTTGGCTTTTTACAGGAACAAAATGGATAAGAACATACATCTTTTTATGTCTGCTCAGGGTAACCACTGATAAAAGGTAAGGGAAGTGAAACTTTTTAGTAATTGAACCAATCCCAAAGATTTTGATGAAGGACAAATTTTCATATATACATCAATGTATTCTTTTGAATTGCCATTCCACTGTGAGCTCCTTAAGAGCAATGACTAAAAGCAAAGGTACCTTTGCTCATATCTTTAGTGCTTAGCACAGTGCCTTACATATGGCAGCCAATTAATAAATGCTTATTGACTTAATGAAACACACAAAGCTCCAGTTTCTTTACTACTCTGAAACTGGGCAAAAAATGTAATGCTAACCTAAGAAAGGCCATCACCAGAGTAGTAGCAGGGGATACTCAGCATAATCCTTTCTCACAATCTCTGTGCCTTTCCCAAGGTCCCATCGTGAGTTGTGAAGATCTGCTACTACATTTTGTAATGTTTCCATTGCTATGGTAAAAGTAAAAAAGGAAATGGTTACTTTTTCCCTCAATTAAAAAGTCTCTGAAAGTGTTGTTTAATACATTTATCACATTTAGTCATGAAAAATAAATTTCATAGGCTAATTTTATTCAGATAGAAAGTATTTCCTCATTCCCATTAGTTATGCAATAACTTATCATCAAGAACATTGAATTAGACCATCACTTTTACTTTCTAAACTATTTTTAAAAAGAAACAACATCTTAATCAAAGTGCTTAAAATATTTTAAAGGAGTGAATAGAGCACCAGCCCTGGAGTCAGGAGGACCTGAGTTCAAATATGACCACAGACACTTGACACTTACTAGCTGTGTGAAGTTGGGCAAGTCACTTAACTCCAGTTGCCCTGCCTTCCCCCCTCCAAAAAGAAACAGAACAAAATATTTTAAAGGCATATTTTTGGGGTTATTTTTTTGTCTTTTCACTTCAAGCTTAAATTCAATTCTAGAACTTCAAGGTAAGAAAAGAAGTAACTTTCAAGACAGTCATGCCAATTAGAGAGGTACAGATTAAAATAATGGCTGACTTATTTTGGCAATAATGATAATAGCTGATGCAAAAGGAAGAATAGATATAATGTAGTGTGAGAGATACACTGGGTAAGTGAAATCTTAGGAATGACTTTCAGGAAGGTACATTGCAGCCATCTCACTTGGAAGGAACAATGCAAAAAATGTTTTGTTTTGTTTTGTTTTTTATGTGTGCTTTTTTCCTATCCTAGTTTAGAGTACAATAGGCTATTCAGAAGTCAAGAACTGAAAATTTACTTTCATTGTATCTCACTGCGCAATACTATGTTTTTCAAAGTATATTCATTTTTTTTTATTATTTTTTTAAGAAACTGTAATTGTGTTTTATGGCACATTTCAGCTATTGTAAGGATTTTTGAAAAATGTAAGCATTCTAAGCTGCTTTGCCATTTTATACAATCCATTATAGCACATACAATGGTATGGAAATAGAGATGCCAAGGCCTCTAGGTCAAGTATTCTACTGATCTTCCTACCAGGCAAGTATTTCCTGTTTACCTGAGTTCACATGACCCTGACAGTGTTGTGGAAATGACGGTA
This sequence comes from Pseudochirops corinnae, assembly GCA_028646515.1. NCBI lineage: Eukaryota > Metazoa > Chordata > Mammalia > Diprotodontia > Pseudocheiridae > Pseudochirops > Pseudochirops corinnae. The sequence goes on from CM053587.1 coordinate 190,850,920, forward strand.
TCTAGAACATTGACAGGGTTATATGGAAAATGGTCTAAATTTAAAACACAAAAGGTGAAAGTCACTAATTTCATCTGTCAATTAATATAATTGGAAAGATAAGGGCAGATATAAAAATGCAAATGATGAAATATAAGGGTTGTATTTTTAAGTTCTGAACATTTTTTGAGGAAATAAATTTTTTAAATTACTTTTACTATCAGAAGTATTAAAATAATTTATAAATTCAAAGGAATTAATCAATAAGGAATGATTTTAGAAGGTGATATTAATGGATGTACTTTTCCCCATAAAGATTTTCCTTTACTTATAATAAACCTCTATGTTATTTTAGATGTTTTTTGTCTATAATTGGTCACATAGAACAAGAAATAAATTACTGTTTGTTGGCTAATCTTTTGGTGACAACCAAACTAAAGGCTTAGAGTTGTTCAATAGTAGGCACACAGTGTGCCTTTCAATGAATACTTTTCTAGCATGCTAGGTAGACCCTGATGTTATAGACTTCAGGAACGAAGCAACATTTCCATATGATGATAAAGAACAAAAACAGAACTTTTGTCCTCTTGATTTAAGGTGCTTTGGGAGGGAGGAAAAAAATTAAGATTTCAGCAATTATGGACCGTTATGCTTCCTTTCCCATCTTCATAAAGTACTTAAAAGAATGGTTTATGCATGCTTCAAGATTCACCTTGATTAAAACATGGTAAGAGATCAGGGAGGCTTTCAACGACAATTTTCTATAGAATACCAAATCTTTTTGACCTCACACACAGTAGATCAAAAGGTGTTGAGTATATTATCCCATTGTTTATTTTGAATTGATGTTTTAATTCCTTCATTTGGTACAATAAAATGCAATGTTTTACTCAGGAAAGTTGTTTCCTTTATTTGGATTAAAGTATTATGGATATGATTACTATAATCACAATACTAACAGTGAATAAAGTGCTGGGCCTAGAGTTAGGAAGACATCTTCCTGAATTCAATTCTGGCCTCAGACACTTACTAGCCATATGACCCTGTGCAAATCACTTAACCCTATATGCCTCAGTATCCTCATCCACAAAATGGGTTGAAGAAGGATATGGAAAACCACTCTAATATCTTTGCCAAGAAAACCCCAAATAGGGTCACAAAGATCTGAACGTGACTAAAAAGTGACTAAACAACTTTATTCAATTATCTGAGTATTAGTAATATAAATTAATAAATCAACAAACTTTAGTTGAGTGCCAACAATGAATCAGATACAGGTGTTATAAAGACAAAAATAAAACAGCTCCTGCCCTCAAGGAGCTTGTTTTTATCAGGGTAGCAAATATATCCACATATAAGTACATATGCAATGTATGTATAAATAAATTCAAATTAGCTTGAGAGAGGAGGTACCAGTGGCTGGGGTAATCAGGAAAAGCCTCATGTAGCAGTGTGGAATCTAAGCTGAGTTTTGAAGTAAACTAGGAATTGTAAGATGAAGAAGTAAGAAAAAGACATGTTCCTGGCAAGAAGAATAGTCTATTTGGAGTCATGGGGATGGGAAAAAGAATGTTGGGTGTAAAGAATACCAAGAAGGCTACCCTAGTAGGAATATAGATGCCATAAAGAGGAAAAAATATATAATGTTTGTAAAGTTAGGTTGTAGCCAGAGTGGCCACAAGTATCAAAAAGAAGGGTTTATATCTGAACCTAGAAATAAGAGGGAGGCACTGAAACTTATTGGGCAGAAGAATGACATGATCAGACGTGTTTTAAGATAATGAATTTGGGGGCAGCTATTTGGTACAATGGATAAAGCATTGGCCCTGGAGTTAGGGGGATCTGAGTTCAAATTTGACCTCACACACTTACCAGTTGTGTGATCCTGGGCAAGTCACTTAACCCCAATTGCCTCCCCTCCCCCAAATAAATAAATATTGGAGAATAAAAGCAAAGTTAATCTTTATTTCTCTTTATTTTTAAAATTTATTTTAGTTTTCAACATTCATTTCCATAAGATTTTGAGTTGCAAATTTTCTGCCCATCTCTCCCCTATCCCCCACCCCAAGATGGCAAGCATACTGAATACCCCTTGCCCCAGTCTTCCCTCTCTTCTATGCTCCTTATCTCCCTCTTACCCCCTTTCCCCTTACTTTCTTATAGGGCAAGATGGATTTCAAAGTTAATCTTAAAAAACAAAAAGACTATCACTTTGGCAGAGAAGGAAGAGGCTTGAAATAGGTCTTCCACTTAATAATCTTATACCAAGTTAAACAGAAAATAGAGAAACATTTGTGACCTTTCTCCCATTGGTTAGTGTCTCCTTAGGTTTCCATTTTCTGGAGGGCTCAGGCCATCAAGCCTTCATTCTCTGCACTTCTGACTTTCCTGAATTCACAAGTATGCCCCCACACCGAACCTTCATATTCTCCTCCTCTTTGCAGCTCCCTCTTGTGTGCCATATTCCTCAACTGGATTGTAAGCTTCTGGAAGGTAAGGATTGGCTTCATTTTGCTTGTATGTGTATCTACAGCCTCAACACTGTGCCTAACACAGAGCAGCACTTAAGAAATGTTTTATAGCTTTGCTCAACTAAGAGGTTTTCAAGTGTTGCAGAAGATGGGAGATAACTTGGTATGTGGGGAAGACCATTAGTTCTGGAGTCAGAAGATCTGCATTCAAATTCTGCCTCTTATTCTTATTATCTGCATGACTTTTGGTAAGTCTCTTCTCCCTGGGCTTCAGTTTCCCCAACTAAAAATAGGGGATTTGGACAAGACTTGATGGTTTCAAAGGTCTTTTCTAGCTCTAGTTCTAGCTCTGTGTCCTATATGAATCCAAAGTGAGGAAAGATTCCCCACAGAGCACTGAGTTCTTAAACGATCATATTCACAGATAACATTATAATAATTAAACCAATCCCTAAAATAATACAAATCCTCGATGATGAGAAAGAGATGAGTATAACTCCTTACACCATGTAAATAAAGTGTGCAAAATACACATACTTCCCCCTTTATAGTGAGTACCTGGGCAGATGTCCCATAGATTTAGTCCATCAATGTCTATGCTTTTTTCCATGGGTGCTGCAGAAAAATAGTGGGCTAAAGAGAGAACTGAGTAGGAAAAAGAAATTAGACTGAATTGCATTTGTGAAATGGCTCAGTACCTATATAATGATCCCATAATATGGACTGAAACAAAAGCTAGTATTTCAACTAATGAGAGTATCAATATTTTCTTCATTGCTCCATATGGCTACAAATCATGGAACATAGCCTTAACAGAATCAAAACAATAAACAATCCAAAGACCAAAGGAAAGAGGAATGGTGGGGGGAAAAGTAGACTGCAGAAGTTACCAGCTATGACTTACACAGGGAAAATGGTATAAAAGACATTATCAGGAGCTCATATTTACCAAAATTGAGACAAGTTTGTTATTTAATGAAAAGTGAGAGATAACATATGGATAATCTAAGTGATAACATTTGTATGAACAGGCTTCTTAAAGAATGAGTAAGGCCTCCATCATAGGTGTTATATAGCAGGACATAGACAAGAAAGCATAGAGAACTTCTCTTCCTTACCCCTAGAGTACTCATTTGAATGAAATAACAGATCCATCAGCATATATATGTAAAGAATATTTTATACGGGCGGCTAGGTGGTACAGTGAATAGAGCACTGACCCTGGATTCAGGACAACCTTGGTTCAAATCCGGCCTCAGATTACTAGCCATGTGACCTTGGGCAAGTGACTTAACCCCAATTGCCCTGCCTTCCCCCTCCAAAAAGGCAAAAAAAAAAAAAGA
>CM053587.1:190855212-190879922 GCA_028646515.1 Pseudochirops corinnae
TTTGAATACTGTGGAAACACAATTAGGATAACTTAGGATCTAGCAGCTTCTACATTAAGGGACCAAAGGGCCTGGAATATGATATTCCAGAGATCAAGGGAGCTAGAATTAAAACCAAGAATCACCTACCCAGCAAAATTGAGTATAATGTTCCAGGGGAAAATATGGTCATTCAATGAGGTAGAGCACTTTCAAGTACTCATGCAGACAAAACCAGAACAGAAAAGATAATTTGACACTCAAATACAAGAAGCATGAGAAAGTAAACATGGAAAATAAATCATAAGGAACTTATGAAAGTTGAACTATTTGAATGCCAACATGGAAAAATGATAATTGTAACTTATGAAACTTTTCTCAGTTTGAGGATAGTGGAAGGGAATATAAGTGTGTGTGTGTGTGTGTATATATATATATATGTATGTATATGTATATATGTATATAGGAGGGTATATATGTGTATGAATATATATGTGAGTGTGTGTACATATGTGTACATAGACAGAGGGCATAGGATCAATTGAAGAGGATGGGATATTTTAAAAGGTGAAATTGAGAGGTGGGAGAAAAACAGTGTTAGAGGAGACAGGAAGAGACAGAACGGGGTTAATCCCCTCACATAGAAGAGGCAAGGGATAATTGTTACAATGGAGGGGAACAACAGGAAGGCAAAAGGAAATGGGTCAACTTTACTCTCATTGAATTTGGCTTAGGAAAGGAATGACATACACTCTAAATTGGGTATCTTGGCCTACAGGTGAGTAGGAAGGAAGGGGATCAGAGGGGGGAGGATGGAGGGGAAGGCAGGTTGTGGGGGGAGCATTTTTAGAAGCACACACTTCTGCAAAGGGACAGGGACAAAGTAGAAAATAGAACAAGTGTGGGGAAGAATAGGAAGGAGGAAAATATAGTCAGTCTTATACAATATTTCCATTGTGGAGATGTTCTGTATAACTACACATGTACGGCCTGTTTTGAATTGCTTGTCTTTCCAGTGGGGATAGCTGAGGAGGGAGGAAGGGAAAGAATCTAGAATTTAAAGTTCTAAAATTAATTGTTAAAAATATATGTGTATATATGTGTGTGTCTGTGTGTGTGTTTTTAATTATCATCGTTATTATTTACATGCAACGGGGAAATAAGATATTCAGATACTGGGGTGGGGAGATCCATCTTGCCCTGCTGGAAAGTCAGAGGGGTGAAGAAGAGGATAGAGGAGAGAGCAGATTGGGGGAGAGGGTATACAGTGGGATCACTGTTTTGGGGTGGTGGGTAGGGGAAAAACCAGGAGAAAGTTTGTAACTCAAAATCTCATGCAAATGAATTATGTAAACTAAAAATAAACAAAAGTTTAAAAAATAATAATTATTATTATAATGTCCCTGCTACTGAATAGAGAGTATGCAATCCAAAGACATGCTGTGTCTTATCATTTTAACAAGTAGAAGTAACATGCAATATAGGAATACTTTCCAGTTCATGGATTCTTTCCCAACAATGTCAACAAGGGTTTTCCAACAACCCTTTCTTCCATGCAAGACAACTCTCTTGGAACTTTTGATGGCAAGTTAGGTGTGGAGGGAGCCGGGGATTCTGTAATGTGGAGGCTCAACTTAGTTGTAGTTCAAGTATCGCCTGATCAACTCTCAGGTAATCAAGCCTATAAGTTTCTAAGATATATTCCCTTGATTGCAGCACTGAAGCTACCAAAACTTTCCCTTACTACCTGAACAAAGATCTATTGGTAAAAGAGTATTTCTCAAGGATTTGCTAATATGTACATATCTACACAAAGAAATTCTGTTTCTTTCTTTTCACACTTGTATTCATTTTGTAGATGCCCTACTTGTTAGTTTAGGATGATTCAGACCACAGGCAAAAGCAAATAAAATAAGAAAAACACAAAAGGACTGATTAAAATTCATAGGCTCTATGCATTAATAGTATAGAATGCAGTGTCAAAGGAGTTAAGGATAATGTATGGGGAAAGAAAGATCTCATTGTGTTTACCTCTTACTTTCAGATTATATGGAAATATGTCAAATAATTCTGAAAATGATCAGTGGTTTTTTGATGTATTTGTTCATGAACACAGCTATGATCAACAATTTAGGACTCTCCTTACCCTCTTTAAGCCCCTGAAGTTTCTTTTATAGCCCTAAAGACTGTTCCTGAGTGGTGTTGTTAAGGAGTAAGAATATTTTATTCTGACAACACTTATATGCTTTGCATTTTCTATAAATGAGTGAAAGAAAAATACTGTGTGAAGGATTCTGATTTGTAATACAGTCCCTGCTCTTTCTCAGTTAAAGCTGAGAGTATGGAGTAAATTTACATTAAGTGCCTGTTCTTATAAAGGAAGAAATGAGCATTTGAATTTGAAATATGTCCAACAACTGTTTCTGTGAAGGGAGAGTCTTTTTATTCAGCTATGATTTCACCTTTAACTAACAAAGGTTCACTCCAAAGCACTCATTTTCTACTTCTAGATATCTTGTTGGTTAAGCTTTAAATTCTGCATATTGTCCCTTTCTCCCCTAAGATGTCAACTTCAGTCAGTGTTGGCTGTGCTGTTAAATTTTACAGCTCAGTGATAATAAAATATCTAGGAAGCTATTTCATGGCCTTTTAGCAATATAGATGGATGGATTTGGATCAGAGAAATGTATTTGGTCATACAACTCAGCTAACACATGCCCCCATTTAATTGATGACAGATCTATTAGCTACAAAATATAGGCCTCAAAATGGGCTTTATACATCTACCCTGGTTCTAGCTGTTTTTTATTTTCCCCTTTCTGTCAATGGAATATTTTAAAGAAACAGAAAGGTTAAACCACTGGTGGCCATGGTTAATGGAAAACATTTGAATAGCAGATGGTGGGTGGGATAAACCACAAATGTGCAATTGGAGTAGCTGCTTAGTACCCAGGAGACAGGATGTTAAATTCAAATATGGCTGTGTCTAATTTACTAGAATGCATATTCTTTGCTTTTTCTTTGAAATTCAATTCAATCGCAATCAATTCAATTTTTAAAAACCCTCTGTTTAGCACCTACTCTCTCTCAGATAGATAGAGATATGTGTGTGTATATGTATATATAAAATTAAAGAGGGGAAAGTGATAAGAACAGGGAGTACCAAAGAAAATCTCATGTGAGGAATTGGCTCTGAGCTCTGCTTTGAAGTAAACTGAAGGGAGGGAGAGCATTCCAGACATAAAGGACTAACTATGCAAAATCACAGAGGTGGCTATGACCATAGCAATAATAATGCTGTGTCATCAGAACAATGCTACTAGCCCACTGTTAGCAGAATATAAATATTCTGTGCTATTTTCAGGACAGGTTAAAGCTTTGCATAGAACAATTCCTACCCTGATTTGCCATCTTTGGGGAATGGGGGTATGAATTTCATCATATGATGACTAGAGATAAGAATGAATGCTCTATCTGGAGAAGAAAATGTTTCACCTACCATAGGAAATTGACTGTGGCAGAGTGTGAATATTTTTATTCATTCACTTGGCACCCATATATTAAGCACCAACTGTATCCTGAGTAGTATGTTAGACTGGGGATAAAAACATAAAAACAGCCCCAGGTACTCTCCAAGAGCTTATCCTGTGCTTGGAGAATCTTATGACCTTGATTGATAAAACACTATTCTCTAACTACCTGAGCCAACCATGCCAGGTATTGGCCTTTGCATCTGCAGTAGGCATGAGAACATGGGGTCTCTTTTTCTCTGACCCTATTGGAAAGTATATAGTGAAATGTTGTCATAGGATCATAGGCTGAAAGTCTGAAGGGGCAGTAGAGATCATCTAGTGCAATCCTCCCAGAGGCAGTAAGTAAAAGAAGTGGTATTTGAACCCAGGTTCTTTGACTCCAGACCCAATGCTATTTCCACTGCACAATACGACTTTTGCTGAGCTTAATCTCTCTTGAGGTCATGAAGGTCAGGTGACATAGTACAAGGATAGCATCAAGGTCTCTCTGAAGAACTTTAGTACGGATTGTGAGACAATGGAGATAATGGCACAGGACTGCCTGCATGGCATGCTTAAAGAAGGTGTTATGCTTTATGAGCAAAGGAAGCACAAAGGAAACATGAGAAGTACAAATCTAGAGACATCTCCATCCCAAATGTTCAAATAGACTCCTCATGCTTGACCTGTGGTAGAGCCTTCTAAGCTCATAATAGACTGATCAGTCACAGTTCCATATACTGTCATTGCCCCAACTTTGTGATGCCATTGGTGCTCTTGGAGTATGAAGGACAAACAAGAAGAATAAAAAATGATTTGAAAAAGGTATTGAAATGTAATTTCCCAGGCCAATTACATTGGCAGATGAAATTGTCATTCACTTTTCTAAGACTATAGGATTCAGTAATGAGGTCTTATTGGTTTCCTTTTGCTAGGAAATCTTGGATTTTAAAATTATTTTAAATATACCAAATAGTGCAAAATCATTAATTTCTTTGATTTGATTAGTCATCAATCTATAAATTACTGGGACCTGGGAAGATTTTTATTAACTCCCAAACCAAGCAATATCATTTCATTAAGTCAAAAAGAAAAAAAAAAAAGCTTAAAATTTGGGAAAGAAAGACTCAGGTTATACTTTACCTAGATAAAGTTTGGAGGTAGAAACATTTTGCCTTCTGGAATTCTAACCACCTTCCCAGTGCCTCCTAGGTTACGGCATTCTTGTGCTTTTACCCACCTTCCCACGTAAAAATTTGCCCACAGGAAAAGATCTAAATCTCATCAAAAGATTGAGAAGTGTAACAGTATAGAAGTATAACAATAGTAATAGAAGTATAATAAATAAGTAGGAGAATTATAATTAGGTTGTTGGATGGGGGAGGGGGATGAATTTTTACAGAGGATAAGAAGCATAAAACTAAATGAATGAATCATTAAGAATCTAATCTTAACCATGAGAGAAAAGGAGAAGGTTATTGGGGTGGGGTGAGAGTCAGAGGGGGAAAGAGCTTCTAGTAAATGGTATAAATAAGCACCCCATAAGGAACCACTGACTTCACCTTCATGGACCTACTTCTATTTTTTTCTAGTCTCCTTTAGGAGAAAAAAATTATGACTCCTATAGGAGAATATCAAGGGCAGCAGGTTTTAAAGAAAAAGACCAAGGAAAAGTTGAAACAAGTAATGCTTAAAACAAGAGGATAGGAAATTAAATGAAAGTTGCTTTTCCTGGGAATCACAATTTTCTCATTATTGCTTACCCCTTTACTGTATTTAAGGTAGAAAGAGAGAAATTACCTTAATTAGGAAATATTTTAATTAAGGAGAAATAGATCACTTGGGGGAAAGTTGGCCGATGAGTCTGTGATTTAAAGTAAATTTAGCAGCACAAATCTCCCTTCACATTCTCAAGTGGAGTATTTTATGCCTTATCTACACATCATGCTTTTATTACTTTACCACTGAGACTTATAAGACAGGTTAAGGAGGTGAGCCTGTCTTAAAGTCAAGGCTTTATTTTATGTTAATTCTAGTGCTTAGCAGAGTGCCCGGCATGTGGGAGGCACTTAATAAATACTTGTTGAGTTGACCTGTTAAGCCCCCGTGTGAAGTTGCCTAGAATTCTCAGCTCATGTGCCTATGTAGACCAAACTCCTATTAGAACATTGGGCTTGGGGTTGAGGCCCATTACTTCAGGAAAAAGTGGAAATGAGCTTGTGGAATGATTAAATGGCTGAAAAACAGAATCTTTGAGGGATAGCAAAAGAAATTATGATTTTGCATGGAGAAAAATAGCAAGTGACTATATTTTTAAGTTACCACATTTAATCAAATAAATGTTTTTAATGCTGATTTTTACCAATAATACAACATTAGAATTGAAACGTACTTGAGAAATCTTCTCTAATCCATCTCTATCATTTCTCAGATAAGGAAACAGAAGCTTAAAAAGGGAAAATTAGAGTTAAATAATTGCTTAAGCTTACATGACCAATTAGTGGCAGAACTTCTACCTCTTTGGGGGTTAATATTACCTTCTTTGGATCATCATAAAGGTAATAATGAGTGTATGCATTTCTAAGATAAACAGAGAAGGAGAAACTATCTAACCTGGCTGTTCAATAAAACCATAGTTTCAGCTACCTGAGTTAGGCTAAGAGTAAATGAGAAGACCTCAGCCCACTACCATGATATATTTGGGCCAGAATGATTGGATACTACATGGAGTACTCTTCTACACACCTCTCCCACTCCAATTCTTTGGCAGAATGAATTTTCAAAACTCTTGAGTCCTTGATAGTAGCAGGTGGTCTGTTTCATATATCCTCCCCCCCTCCAAACTGAGGTATTTTATCTGGAAGATGTAGTCCCTCAGAGACAATTTTGTTGTTCAGTAGTTTTTCAGTCATGTCTTATTCTCTGTGACACCATTTTGGGTTTTCTTGGCAAAGATACTGGAGTGGTTTGCCATTTCCTTCTCCAGCTAATTTTGCACATGAGGAAACTGAGGCAGATAGGATGAAGTGACCTGTCCGGGGTTATGCCACTAGTGTCTGGGGCCAGATTTTAATTCAAGAAGATAAACCTTTCTGACTTCATGCCTGACACTTTAGCTACTGTGTTTTATATCTGCACCCACCGCCCCAAGATAATACCCTCTTTCTCTTACCCCATGGAATATCTTCAGTGCAAATAATTAACCCACTTTGTATTCTTTAAATAGGGGCTCTGCTAAACATTACTTGTAGGTAGATATTATTGAATCAATATTTTAGGAGTGGCTGAAGTGCATAAGTTTCAAACATATTACTAGCATAGGATTTTAGAGCTGAGAAAGGTTTTATAGTCTTCAATTTGTGGATGAGGAAATTAAGAAACGATTTGTACAAGGTCATATACTAAGCGGTAGAACTGGAATTTGAATTTAGGTCTTCTGACTCTACACCTAGTGACCTTTCTTAGGCACTTATACTGCAGCAGCTTAATTGTCAGGTTTTCCTTTTTTTAACTGTAATTTTAAAGTTGCTTATTTTCTTTTTGTTGTTGTTTAACTAAAGCTTACAGTATAGAGCTAATGTAATTTCAGGGTTTCACATTCTCCTTGGAGTATGCAGCACCTGTCCCAAAGTTCATTGGTATGGGATTTTCTATTGGTGAAGATAAAGGCCTTGCCCTGTGCAGGGCAGACTTGTTGATAGATTTTGAGTTTCAGTTCTCAGAGTTACACCTTTGGGACTAGCTAAGCTTCAAGTTTTCCTCAAGCCTAGACAAATGTCATTTCAGGTTGCTGAAAGAAAAGACTCTGAGAAGAAATGAGATAAGCTAAGTCTTCATCATGTCTCTATTCCCAGCTTGCTACTTTAGAGATTTCAGCAAGATTCCCCTTGTGTGAGATCCAGGACCCTTTTTCTTGGTTAAGTTGAGTTACCTTGCTCCTAATGGTGAAGTTCCTTTAGATTTCCTGGCATATATATTTCTATATATTATTTCTCTGACTTCTGTTTTGCTGTGATTTGAATAAATGGGTTTTTTTCTTATTTGCTTTGCGTGTTTTCAATGTAAAATTGGTATTAGGTGAAGTGGCCAAGCCTTGGATATAGAGCTTGGGGTTCTCATTTCTACCCAATATGACAAAGCAATCAGAAGTTAGAGGTAACCTGATCATATCTGCTAGGGCCTAGGTGAACAATATTTAAAGGAGCAGGTATTCTTCTAGCCTAGTACATCCTATTTCTGAGTTTAGAGTGGTGGACTCCAGTTACCTTTTGAGAAACAAGACATAGGCATATGACTACTGTCCTTGTCTTCATTCTACCCCTTCCAAACCCACACTGATACCAGAATGATCTACCTGCAACATTGCTCAAAAATATTCAAGGCTTCTCAGTTGCTTTATATCAGTCTCCTGAAAATGGAGGCAATATCATGACCTTGAGATATATGATCAACCAATCAGAAAATGAGATGGGTCATCTTTCACATTCCCAATGATAGCTAATCATAGGGCTGTTTGAAACACAAATAATGCTACCCTTTTGCCGTTACCTACTAATACTCCCTCAATTTGGACCCCTCTTGTCATTATAAAAATACCTATACTTCTTCCCATCTTCTGAAGTAGCTATGGACCCCTTAGGTGGATTATGATCTAACTATGGCCAAGACAGCCGTAAAAGCATTTGCCATGGGTATTATTGAGAATCCCTCTCTCTACCCTGAATATACTCTCCCCTTGCCCTCCCCCCACCCAGCAAGGCTGCATCAGGTTCTCCTCAGTGTCATGACTTGATACATTCATCAAGGAGTAATAATAATTTTAATAAGAGCAAAAATACTTCATTTTACCACTAATAAATAAAAATTTATACATTTGAATATTGATAGTTTTCTTCTTTATATCACTTTTTAATTTATATTTTATATTCATTTTATAATTAAAGTATACAATATATTAGCACAGTAGTGTATGTATATAATTCACAAATAAATATATGTATTTTGGAGTTATGTGCTAGGGATTTTTTTCAATGATAGTTATGTACAAATAAAAATGTATAGCAACCAATTGGTTAGATAGAAGATAAAGTCTAAAATCTGTAAATTGACATTCAAATACTTCTATCTTAGGTCTTCAAGCTACTTTTCAGCTTTTGCTCATGCTATTACAGTTTCATGGAATTTCAGTCTCCCTCTTCTCTGTGTTTAGCTGATGCCTTTAAGACCTAGGCCAAGTTCCATTTCTTCCTGGAAGCTTTTGCTGACCCTGCATCTTGCTGTGATCTTTGCTTTCTCTGAACTCTTTAGCACTCATTGTTACTATTGATCATTTAGCACTTACCATGTATTGCCTTACAACGTGTGTTATCTTTTTTTCTGGACTTATTTTCCCAAACAGAATTGCTTCTGAACTACTTGTACCTTCAAAATACCTAGCACAGTGCTTTGCACATGCAGACACAACTGAGTTCTGTTTGGTTTTGTTTTCTTTTTAAAAATTCTTTAGGTCTGGGGATAAGGACTGTTTGCTTTCTATAGAGAAATCAAGAAGCAAAAGGACTTTCCTCCTCAAGGGTTCTTTATTAATCTTAATAAGGAGTTTTATTAATTATTTTATCAGTTACTGCTAACGACTTTGCTGGGACTTCCTACCTTCTATGTCATTTTCTCTCCTCATTGGTCTGGTTTATATATTTTTTCTATATCTTGCCATCCTTGTTTCCTTGACTAAGATATCCCCAAGGACCTCTATGTTCCTAGCAGCACTCTGTCTCTGTCTCCATTTTCAACCTTGGGGACCCTGGCTTCTGGAGCTTGAGCAAGTAGGTCACAGGTGCCTGATAGTGCCCCACCCCTGTGAAAACCCCAGATGTTTCACAAAAATATTGAAGTGACATTTCACAAAATCATTGAAGTACAATCAGAAAATTTATGAAACCTTGGAATCTTTTTAATATGTAAACTTTTTAAAGCTAATATAATTGCTAACTAAAGTGCCAGCTTTACTGATGATTGACGTGGGGCAATGATTATATCTGCTGCCCTTGCAATCTAAAAAGTGCCTGAATTTACTTCCCTACTTTGTTTAGCTACTTTGGAATTTCTGGGATAACTTGAACGGTGCAACAAGGATCTGTATTAAGAATAACCCTTCCTCATATATCCCCGTGCCAGAGACCCATAAAAAACTATTCACTTTAGATAAGGCTTTACAAGAGAAAACTATAAATTGAGGCTTTAAGAAGAACAAACTGGCCGGGGGGGGGGGGGGGGGGAGTTGCTCTACTTGCGGGAATGTGGCATCTAGGTCAATTCATTCACAATCAATGTTCGGGTCACTCAAGACTTACTGTGCTTTTTAGGTAGGGAGAAATGGTGAAGTTGTGTTTGTGACCATGAAATTACTGTAACATAGGCCATGCAACTTCTGTGTGAAGACGTTATTTTTTTTTTATCCTCTTCACTCCCTGAAACAGATACAACCTTTACCCAGGACAACCCCTGACTGAGTAAATACATCTTGAAACTCTAATGATCCATGGTTTCATGATTACTAGTACTCTCTTTACCAATCCAGATTGAATCCTCTCTTTACATTGGTAGATAGTATGGATAAATTGCTTCAAAAAAAAATCATCACCTAAAAGGTAACCTTTCTGCATGATTAAGCCTCTCCCAGAATTAGCTAGGTGGATCCTCTGAAAGACACAGTATATTATTGGAATTATTGGACTTTTATCAAAAACCTTTCTAATTTTTCAGGACCTGCTATAGTTTGCTCTGTACATGCTTAAAATCTGAGAAACCAGGATCATTTCCACTCCAGAATAAGCTAAGAGGAGATGAGTTTATATAGCATACCAAAATGACTAACCATCTGTTCTCTGTCTTCACTAAGGAATGAATGGGTATGAAATTTCAACACAGGTTTAGCTTAGGAAGAAGGAATGTCCTTCTAAAGGTGTTATGATGCATTAAAGAATAGAATTAGGGTTTTTGTATTTAAAATAGAGGAGACAAAAACCTTTTCTATCTAAGTAAGATGATGGACTAGATGTCCCTTGAAATCAGTACCTTAATTCTAAACTGGAATTCTAAATTCTAAATTCCTCTGTCAGTATAGTCCCAGAACTGAAGCAATGTTGTCACACAAGCCATGAATACAGCTCATAAACACCAACTTGTCAATACACAGGCTCTTTGATTCTTTAACAAATAGACTAATATTTATGGATTCATTATATTAATGACTTGTGTATTCCTTACACTAATGAAGCTTACCAAAAATTGTGTGTAGTTCTTTTCTTGTCCATACCCTCCCACACACACACACACACACACACACACACATACACACTTTAAAACATTTACAGAGGGTTTATCAAACATGCTTTGCTCTTATACGAAATATGTTGCATCCTACTCCTGTTTATCATGAGTGTCCATTAACTTTGGGTCACATGAAAATTTCATTCAATGGTCATTGAGGTATTCCACGAACAGCATCAACAGAATAGTGATGTTTAAAAGACAAACTTTACTATCATGAAAATGCTTGGGAACATTGAAACACTGAAGCACTATGCAATGTCCTAAATATAATCCAGCCCATATCTCTCCTCCTACTCAGTTTGGAGCCCAGCTCGCTGTCCATCTGTAATACCTACCCAGGTAAGATGTACTGATGAACTGATTCATATGATTGCCTAATCAATTACATTTGGTGATCTGGAGAATACGTCCAATTTTTCATCTTTTTTTTTTCCTGTATGAATTTTTAGGCAAATCTTTTAAAGTAGTTATATACCTCATTAAGATGTTTTAATACTTTGTAACCTATGGCAATTGACAATTATATTCAAGATGTATTACTTAAAGTACTTTGCTGTCTATAAGAAAACTTTTCCATTTGTACTCTGTGCAAGAGTATAACAGGGATAATGTAGTTTATCATGTTAAAGAAATCCACTATTCAAATAAACAAAATAAACGAACATAGCTAGCTATATGACAAAATCATTGTATGGTGTAGGAGGGGAGGGCTTACTGTGAAATTTTTGTGAATCATAATCTTTATATGAGACAATAGTGTGACATGGCAAGATGACAACCAAAAAAGTTAGTGATTAGCTTGTGTTAATAGAACTTTGGTATGCAGTATCATGTGTATATACATATATGTGCATATACTTACACACATGTGTATGTATACACTCACAAAGCATGTCAAATAAGAAAATAAATATAGAAATGGAAGGGATATTATGGTTTATCTAATCTACCACCAACACTACCACCTAATTATAATGTTGCCAAAGCCAAATCCCAGGGAGAACACATGACTTGCCCACATTTATATAAGCAGCAAATGCCAGAGAATTTGAACCTAGATCCTTTGACTCAACAACCAGTGTTCTTTCCATTGTATCACACTATATCCCATAATATTCTCCTCCCTGACTCTTTCAGAAGAGGAGCATGGAATCAACTAACATTTGAGAAAAAAATGAACCTGGTTATACTAGAACAAAATGAAAATGTCCTTAAGTCATTATATGGAGCTTTTCCAATAAGTTTTCTTTCATAGCCCAAAACAGTTTACTTCTAAATTAATTCCATTTCTCCCATAAACATAGGGAATTAATTCTAATAGTTTATCTTGAGTTTTGCACATTCATGGCAAAGTTGGGTTGAAAAAACAAATACTGAATTTGGAATAGTCCAATAGTATTTGCAAGTATTGCATAAGTATGTATTTTTGGTAGTCATCCTTCATTCTTGAAGAGGACCAAAATGACATCATTATATTATAATCACATTATAGTGCATCTGACTGCTGACTGATCCAGACCAATATGAGCTTGGAATGCTCTACCACAGGTCAGGGACAAATTGTCTATGTAAACATTTGTAATGGATTCTCTAAATCTCTATGTCTCACATTTCTTTTGAGCTACTTCAGTTCTGCTTTGCTCATAGAGCACAACAACTTCTCTAACAGATGAGGGCATGCCATGCTGTGTGGTCCTGTGCCAATATCTCCCATGTCACATAATCAACTCCAAAGTTCTTAAGAGAGACCTTGAGAGTGTCCATGTGAGTACTTGTCCTGTGTATGTTCTCCATAAAATAGTCTTTTAGGTAAGAGTATGTTTGGCATTCAAACAATACAACCAGCCCATTGGAGTTGCACTCTCTAAAGAGTTTGAAAGCTTGGCAGTTTAGTTAAAGAAAGGACCTCAGTGGCGGTATCTTATCCTGCCAGGTGATCTTCAGAATCTTCCTAAGACAATTCAAATGGAAGCGATTCAGTTTCCTGGCCTGGAGCTGGTTGTCCAGGTTTCACAAGCACATAACAATGAGGTCAGAACAACAACTCTATAGACCTTCAGTGTGGTAATCAGTCTAATACCTTTTCTTTTCCATACCTTGCTTCAGAGCCTCCCAAACACCGAGCTAGCTCTGGAAATTCATTAACCTCATTATCAGTGTGTACGTTCCTAGAGAGTACCCTACCAAGGCAAGTGAACTTATCCACAGCATTCAGAACTTCTCTACTTGTTGTAACCAATGGTTCCATTTATGAATGCTGTGGTGCTGGCTGACAGAGCACCAGTGTTTTATATAAAGACTGTCAGCCTTTACCTTCCAGCCTGAAAATAACCTTTCTTCCTCATGCACTAACAGGGGAATTGGTTTCCTCTTTTTTTATTTAAAAGATGTATTGTTGTGAATATGTTATTTTACACATTAGGCTTTCTCTGTATAGTCAAGGAATTGGTTTCATTCATGCATACATTCTAAAATGTATAGGATGCTATGATACTATGAGACTATGATGTAAAGATCAAACAATATGGAGCTTGTTTGATTTTTTGTTTTATATAGCTGTTAAAAATTCAGGTTAAAACCACTAAATAAAGCCATATGCTTAAAGATAAATTAATTTGAAATGGTTCATTCCTTCCCTGTAGACACAGTACAGACCTAGAAATGTTCTAAGGCTTAATGTCTTCTTAATAAAGACAATAGGGGTGGCTAGGTGGTACAGTGAATAGAGCAGCAGCCCTGGAGTCAGGAGGACTTGAGTTCAAATCCAGCCTCAGATACTTAACATACACACACACACACACACACACACACACACACACAAAACTAGCTGTGTGACCTTGGGCAAGTCACTTAACCCCAATTGCCCTCCCCATATGGGGAACTTTCAATAAACTTTGCTTTAAAAAAAAATAAAAACAATACGTTTCAATCTCTGTTCCTGTGGGGGGAGCGGGGACACTTGAATCTCTTCCACAACCACAAATGTAACTTTCATTAACAGTTTTCCTGTTGTAAACAAAATGTTATTGGTCAAAATAAGGACTGACAAAAGGATGGAGCTAGTTCCATACACTACAGGTTAAGTAGGGCGTGGGGAGGTGTTCAGTGAGAACTATCACCTCTGATGGAAAGACTTGCAAAGCCCTATTCATGGCTGCTCATCCACTTTTGGTGTCTTCCTGCCCTCCAACTCTTACCTGTAGCTCCAAGAAACTGTAGCATACACAGCAGCCATACCCCAATAAAAACATCTCAGCAGTTGGGCTAAACTAGGACGCAGGTAAGCAATAGGTCTCAAACCTGTCAGTGAGTTAGAGGGATGTCTACACCAAGTATGTGAAGAGGTTCTCCTGTAGAATGGACGGATGAGAACAATTGTTCCAACAGCCATGAAAGTGATTAAAGCAGGTCCTTTGGGGGTATTTAGAGAGTTTTAGAGCTTGGTCAGACATCGAAGATGCCAAGGTCATCCCCTGCATCCTGGGCCATCACTATTAATCCTGACTTTTTTCTTGACACCAGACATTAATGACTCTAGATGAGAGAGTGAGGCTGATAACTTTGTGCAACTCTGCTGCATTTAAACACAATTCACACACAAGTTAAGACATCACCCCCCTAATGCCATTGGTCCTCTTTAGAAACAAAGGATCAATAACAACAACATGTTAAACACTTCAAAATTCATGTTTAAGTAAAAGTGGTTCAAAACTGAATTTTTGTATGCTAGAGTTTAATAATAGCTAACATTTATATAGTGCCTCTGTACCAAATCGATTTACAATTATTATACCATTTGATCCTCACAGTGACCCTGGCAGGTAGATGCTAGTATTATCCCTTTCTTAGAGATAAGGAAACTGAGGCAAACAGAGGTTTAGCGACTTGGCCACTGAATGAAATTTTTTAAATTAGAAAATAAACTGTATTGTTCAGATCATTTATTCATTCATACATTCAACAAAGATTAATTATATACCTATCATGCACCAGGCACTGTGCTTTGGATTTTAAAGACAAAAATTAAAAAACAGTCACTGTCTCCAAGGAACTTACATTCAGTGTAAGCATAAGTCATAACAAAATATTTTATTGCCATGTTCGTGCGGTATTATGCATGCATGCCTTATTTTTGCCTTATTCATTTATTTTTTATGAAATGGCTTCTCTGAGAATTGAGACATAATGGTAGCTTTCCAATTATGATGACTGGTTTCCTATATTCAAAGCATTAATTTGATTTGGGGATAAAATACGATGACAAATAAAAGAAATCTGACACCTTTCCAAGAAATGTCTGTGCTACTTCTGACTTGCTTCAGAATAGATCCTTTTTGAACTTCTCTCATCCTCTTGCTAATACCTATGCACTTGAAAACAACTACAAATAAATATGTGTGTATATGTATACATGTGTATGTGTATGCATTTGTGTGACAGCTTCCAAATGAAAATATTTTTCACTGAAGAAGTATACAGGTCTTCACAGCAGGTAAAATTTAATTTAAAGATAACATCATTAACGTTAGGTGGTATTCCTCATACGAGTAAGTGAATATGCCAAAGGTCTACTATATAGGTCTCTTTGAATTACCTGGTAAAGTTAAGTTTACCACCTCTTTATGAATTGAGGAAAGGGAACTTAATTCAAAGTAGACTGGGATAGCACCCACACAGAAATGATAAAATTAAATTTGCCTGAATTGTTACATGTGTGTATTTACTTTAGAAATTATTTCTGATTTTTTGGATATTCCATTTTTCTCTCTAGTAAGTTTCAAAATGTTGTCTCAAAATTAGATTTTTGGAAAATTAACTGTTAAGTTAAAACTCCAGACAATGTGGAGGCAAATTGCCAAGTATTATTAAATTGAAAGTTTCTAAGTCTTATGAAGCAAATGATTGGCCAAAGACGAATCTAATTTTTCAAGCAGAATACATAATTTAAGTTAAAGAGGGCCCAAACCCTCATTTGCTCCCTAATTTTTTGATCATTAAATTTCCTCCACTAGTGTAATTCTTTCAAGTTAGGTAAGAAATGTTCTCCAGGAGTCCCCCACAAAATTACTAAGGTACACTCTGGGCAGAACTCATTGACCTATTAGTATCTATTCATATTTTAAAAGGCATTCTTTTTATTCAAAATCATTAATTATAAGAGAACTACAAATCAGTTTTACCCTGAGATGGCAGCCCACACTTAGTAACCTGGGAAAAATGCAAAAATGGGATTACTATGATGGTGTAAGCAATAACAAATCTGATAAATGAAGACAAGTATGGAAAAACTAACACAAACTGATACGTGAGTGAAACTGACAAGAAAATTTCATACACAAGTACAATGTAAATGAAAGGAACAATATGAATGTTGGAAAATTACCGAGAAGAAGCCCCAAAGAAGACATGTGAGAAAACACCATCCTTACAGTCCTTTGAAGAGGTGAGAATTCGTGCATATGGAACACTGCACATATGGTAAGATTTCTTTTCTTTATTAATTGTTTTTTGATGATATTTCTTTTTCTTTTTCTTTTCTCTTTTTTTTTTGAAAGAAAGAAACCTTCATTTGAGTTGATGACCACATAGAAGAAGAGACAGGGAGATTTGTAGATTGAAATTTAGGTGATTAAATACATGTCAACAAAAAAATGTGAAAGATATTATTTTAATTAAAACAACATTTTATATGGTACTTTAATGTTTACAAGGCATTTATTTTAAAAGAATTCTGTCAGATAGGTAATATGGGTGTTGTTAGTCATAATAACGAGGTGAAAAAGTGAAAAACAAGAGGATTTATTAGTTTTTGGTTGAAGAGTAAGTGGCAAAGCTGGAACTCACATTAGTGTCTCTTCCATCCCCCCGTTTGATATTGGGATCAAAAAGCTCAGGACTTATAGATTATGATAACAGGGGGAAAACCAACAACTATGAAAGTCACAAGTCAATGTTGCAAAATGATAAAGAACAAACATGGTCCCAAAGAAGAGACATGAGGCACCATCCCCCACCCTCCTGCTTTGCCCACCTGGGAGGCCCATGAATATGGCACATTTATGTGTTTTCAGAGTTTTGCCCATGTATTAATTTGCTTTGCTGATTATTTTTTTCTCTTCTTCCACTTTTTCTTCCCTTTCTTTAGAAAATATTATTTGTCATATTAGATGGCTTTCTGGGAAGGGATGTTGGGAGGAATTCTGATAATCTAAAAAGCAAACACTATCAATGAAATTTTATTTTTTTGTCTTTCTTAATTTAAAATTTTATTTTAAAAATAAGGGAAGAATTTCACATAAAGTGTGAAGCATAGGAATCTGACAAGAGAGGAGGATCTTGACTATTCAAAGAGTAATGAGCAATATGATAAGTGCCAAAAGACATCAGTTGGAATATTCACAAATATGAGCACTCCTTATTTTAAAATTTACTCACGAACTCCACAAACATTCATACCCATACAAATGAGAGTACTTTCTTTAGACACTTAGGGAAACTCAGTTCATTATTTTGTAATTAATAATTATTATTATTAATAACAATTATAGCTAACATTTACATAATGCTTACTATGTGCTAAGTGTATTACAGTTATAATTTCATTTAATGCTCGCAAAACTCCAGGATACGGGGAGCAGTAGGTACTATTATTATCCCAGTTTTACAGTTGAGGAAACTGAGATACACAGAAGTTCAAGTGACTTGCCCAGGCAGGGTCACACAGCTAGTGTCTGAGGCAAATTTGAACTCAGGGCTTCCTGACCCCAGACCTGGTGTTCTATCCATTACAAGAATATGGCAGTGTTGGGGGGGGGGGGAAGGGAGAGCTCACCTTCATCTGTCCTCAAGAAGGTTAAACTCCAATGAGGAAGACAATACATATAGTTGAGTGATGATCAAGGAGGAGGGTTTTGGAAAGAGATGACAATAGATGCCTTGGAAAAATTGACACATTCTTTCCAGAAGTTACTATTCTCAGAGCTAAAATTAGAAGAGCAAAGGAGGATCAGAGAGTCAGGAGTAGAGGAATCTTTTCTGTGATTTGCTTGGCCCTCCCCATATCAGCACTGATACATAAGGAGGAGTATTCTAATAAGCTGAGCTGTTCGAAATAATGAAATATGTTCTTTTATGATCTAGTGGTTTGCCCTTCAGTGGACTTGTTCCAACTGAGGCTAGGTGACCATCTGTCGTGGATGTTACAAAATGGACTGCTGCAATAGGTAGGAGTTTGAAGTAGATACTATAGAATATTAGAATATTCAAACTAGAAGGGACCTTGTAAGTCTCCCAGTCTTATCCTCTCTAAAATCCTTTCTGTCTATAAGAAGTTTGTTTGTTTGGTGCTGAAGAGGTAGGGATGGACTACAGGAACAGAATACACAGGATTAGTCCATAAATGTTAGTGATTGCTGTACATGAATGCAGTCAAGACCTGAAAGCCAGCCTGCCAATACTGGGAAGAAGGAGAATGGTTGGAGATTGGCAATTACAGAATACAGGCTGAGCTGAACCTTCAGGGGGAGGAAGGTGACTTATCATAAACAAAATGAGCAAGAGGAAGGAAAAAGAAGTGTCATACTGCAGTAAGAAGCAACAACTGAATGCTCTGGAAAAAAAAAAAAAAGTAAATTGTTCCAGTAGAGGATTTTCTCTGAGGCACAGCTAGCTATTTGTAACAGAGAGCTTGGCCTTTCCAGACCAACACTGGAAGTTGGCCCCCTTTTGCATAGTTTTAGGTTTGCTAATGTGTTTTCTTTATTTTCTGTGACCTAAGAATACTCTTTTGAAGGAAGTAGGTCACTGGAACAGTGGGAGGGCTCTATGGCATCCATGAGTATGTTATCCCAACCCTTGTACCTACAAGTCTCTTCAGGAAATTAGTATGTTGGAGGCCTAGAAGAGAAAGAACTCTATAGATGCTACTGGGGATAACCTGGGGGAAATTCTTTCCTTAATCTTATTGCTGCAGAAGCAATAGGTGGGAGAGATTTAATGACAGTTTTAAATTGGTAATGAGTGGTGTCAGGGATTACTCCAATAAGCTAACAATCATTGCATACCTGGGCTATACCAGTTGGTGAATTAGATCTGACTTTATGTGTATGTTATAATTTATTGTAGATGAGTTAGTAAGTATTAAGCGAGCAATATGTTACTTAGCATGAAAAGAATGTGAGGTAACAGGTCAAAAACTGGTCTCAGAGTCAAGAAGACCTGACTTCTGGTCTAGAAACAAACAGATACAACCTATGTGACCCTGGGTATGTCATTTAAACTCATGGTGCTTTCAAGCAATTGTAATACAAAAAGTCATACAACAGGTGCCTGAATAAGTTGCTAATTAATTCATGGAATAAGAGAATGGGACAACAAGGGGTCCCTGTAAATCTAGTTGGTGGTTGGCTTGAAATAAATTCTTTATTTACTCACCCAGATATTACAATGACAACAATTGGGGAGTAAAACTTCAGTCACTTTAATAAGGCACAGAGTGCAGAGGCAGAGAGGCAGATGCCGCTGAGGGGGTGTGGGGGTGGGAAGTTGTAGAGGGGTAGCACAGAAGCAGACAGCTTGGAGACAGTGGAGGGAGACAGGTAGTATGGGGAAGAGAATGGGGAAGGGAAGAGGCACAGAGAGGCACATAGCAATAGATTGAACTAGAAGCACTCAGGGAGCATGAACCTTCAGTAGATGTAACTGGAGGAAGAGTGAGGGGAACCAAACAAAAGTTAGTGGTCTCTTTTTTATTGGGGGGTAGGAAACAAACTAACTCATATCTGGGCCACCTTCAGGTTAATTCATTAACATGTCTGAATCATCTTAAAGTTACCAGCAACACTTGGGGCTCTGCTAGTTTTATTTCAGATGTCTGGGATTTATCTAAAGTTTACAGACCATAGGCAGTGAGCAGGACCAATGGACTCTTGCAGTAATGCCCAACTGACTTTCATTGATTTATCACGACTTTAGTCAATTTATGAAACAGTTTGCACATAACCATTATTCCCCTCTGCTGTATGGAACATTCTTTAAGTGAAATCTTACTTCTTGCTGTTGTTAAATCATACTAGTTACTTATAAACTTACTATACTAATCAGAACTGAGGGGATGGTGATCAGGGGGACCAGAACAAGATAAAATTTTAACATACTAATGTATTTTGGAAGGAGGAGTTCCTCACTGAGAGCACTCTGCATCCAAGAAAGGTCTCCTCCCCTTATTGCACATAAAAGATGTTTTCAGCATTTCTGTTGGCCGGGATCATGTCAGCCTGAGACACACATGGGTAGAATGATGCAGTAAAAGCAGATCTGACATGGCAACTACTTATTTGAAATTTATCAACTGACACTCTGGTTCCCATTCCAAAAGTATGCTCCCATATGCTTTTATCATTATTTTTGCATAGTAATACAGTATATTCAATAGCAATTATAATCCAAATGCATACCATATGTGCTTGATGGATCCACTGTTACATTGCCAAAACTTTGCTAATTGCTTGCATTCTTATGCCTACTTGCATATATGCGGTTATAAATTTTACTATTTTTATATGGACACTAGAATACACCTAATATGCCCCCCACTGCCCAGCTATATTAGTACTGCTAAATATCATGTTGTCTTTCTAATCCTTTCCCATGGCCTTGAAGTCTGATGTTACTTTCATTTCACTTTCTGAGCACGTGTGGCTCAGATTACTCTTCCACCCTCCGCAGCTCTCTTCCAGTTCCCAGAG
The DNA here is from genome assembly GCA_028646515.1 of Pseudochirops corinnae. Taxonomy (NCBI): domain Eukaryota; kingdom Metazoa; phylum Chordata; class Mammalia; order Diprotodontia; family Pseudocheiridae; genus Pseudochirops; species Pseudochirops corinnae. The sequence continues at coordinate 190,875,782 of CM053587.1, forward strand.
CTATCCTTCCCTCTCTGCCCATTCCCATCCCAGTATATTGACTGAGGTAACCTCAAATTGATGTTGCTTTTGCAACAATCTCTCAAATAGGCTCTCTTCTCTCCTCTGACACCACCAACACTATAGTGCAGTCCTCATCACCTCATGCCTGGATTACTACAATAGTCTAATGGTAGGTCTACCTGCATCAAGTCTCTCTACACTCCAATTCTCTACTCAGGCCCTCTCCCCTTCCTTCCCCCTCTTTTCAATAAATTCTAGTGGCTTCCAGTTGCCTCCATGATTGAAATGCTCTGTTAACATTCAAACTCTTCATAACCTAAACCCCTCCAACCTCTCCAGGTTTTTTATACATTAATTCCCAGCACATATTCTTCAGTCCACTGACACGGACTTCTTGCCTATGTCATAGACAAGACACTTCATCTCTCAGCTTCATGCATTTTCTCTGATTATCCCCCATTTCTGGGATGCTCTCCTTCCTCTCCTCTGACTACTGACTTCCCTGGCTTCCTTTAAAATATATATAGATATTTTATTCTGAACATAAGAAATAAGACCAGCATTTTTATAACATAGTAAAACAGAAAATTAGATAATTATACACGAAACTGCAAATCACGTACAACTTGCTATTTCTTTTAAATATACAATAGTTATCACGCAACTTTTTTTTCCCTCCCTGTCCAAACTAAAAGCCCAACTTCTATAGGAAGCCTTCCTTTCCAGTGCCTTCCATGTGTTAGTAATTTCCTATCTATTCTGTATGTTGTTTGCTTTGTATATTTTTGTTTGCATGTTGCTTTTCCTATTAGACTGTAAGCTCCTTGAGGGCTGACTTTGTTTTGCCTTTTTTTTTTGTATCCCTAAAACTAAGCACAATCCCTTGCACATGGGAAGTATTTAATAAATATTAATTGACTGATTGATTAGAAGACAGCTATGTTCATTCCAGTTTTATCCTGAGGGCATGACAATTTTCAAGTATAATAAAATACATGATCCTTGAAGATAGTTACATGAAGATAGTGATCATGGCAGTATGATTTTATCAAGCATAGCCTGGTCTTACCACAGCAGCCGGATTCCTCTTCCATCTGAGCATTCAGGACAGTAGTGAACCACATTAAGAGGTAAGCTAAGCATTAACAAAGAAACCAATTGGCTATTGGAACCTCCTTCTCTGTTCTACTTTCTTTTTCCATCTACCCTTCTGTACTTTTAGAGAAAGCTTTAAATCATCTTTTTTCTCTACTGTGAGCTACTTTTTACAGCTCCAATAGCACTTTAATTCTGTCTGTCTTTAGATAAAGGATGGGATTGATTCCAGTTGTTCTCTCAGTATATGCCTTTAATCCTTGCAGAGTATGCAGGTGGGGCAAGCTCTGAGATTTAACTTACAGGATATAATGGGATGGGAGTCTAGCTAGCTTAGTGGCTTAGATGGCACCTGGAAGTGGGTGGGAATGACCTGATATTGATTTTATTTTTATTAATAATCCAATAAATCACCCAAGAAGCAGGACTACTTTAAAATGGAGTTTATTTTCCCTCATGCCTCTAGAAACATTCTTACTGTATTTTCAGGTTCCTAGATCTAAGTACTATATGACCCAAAGAAGGAACAGGGAAAGGTAAGAAGGGAGGGCTATGGCTAAGAGAGAAGGTTATATCCCTAAAGGGCTGTAGTGAGAAGAGAAAGGCATGGTCTTTGTAGGATTCTGTTTTTGGAACTTTTCTAGAAGCATTTAAATATCTATCATAGTACAGATTATGTTGAAATATAATATTTTGTTGAATTTATTATTATATAACACATCAATATATGTTATATTGCAATATAATGATTTTGTTATTGACAATGTGAGTATTACATTCCTTGTCAATGTCTGTGTACAAGTTTGATATTAGCTTTTCTTTCACTGCAATTTTTATTCTACTTAATCTGTGAAATGGTCTTATCACAGCAGCACAGAGATGTATATGCTCACTATATTATACTGACCAGGCTAAGAACTAAAGAGGTTCAAAGTAGTCACAACTAGCATAAATTTTAGAAAGAGGAAAAGTGAGAAATCAAGTAAGGACAGGCAGTTCTATTTAAGTGAATATAAAAGAGATTAATGTAATATCAATGTCTCTTATAATAACAATCTATGCCTGTACAGGATCTCCACAAAGTCTTAGCACAATACTTTTTTTTTTTTTCTCAAGTGGAAGTCAGAAGACCAGGATCTTGCTTCCTTAAGATATCAGTAATTCAACCCATCATTCAAGTATTGAGCTTAGAGGAATTGATCTCTACCCATGAGTCGAGTCCCATATTAATGGACTTTAAAGTGGGAGTTATACCTATACATTGAAGAATTTTAATTGGATGGTCCCTAAGATCCTTTCTAGTTATAAATCTATTATCCTATGATTCCAAGATCCTATTTATATCACTTGGTCCTCAGAACTCTTTGAATATATATTACCTATATGACTGTCCTCATTTTACAAATATGGAGTTTGAAGCTCAGAAAAGCTGAATGATTTGCTTATGAATCACATAGCTAATGTCAAGAGGAAGAATTTAAACCCAGATCCTTCTTTTTTGCCTTAATGTCTAGGAAGCTCCCCATTTTGAAGTGTATTACATGTAAAATGCATTAATGATTTTAAATTACTATGATTTCATCCACATATATATTCTTCCACATAGATGGACTGCTGGGGCCACTAAGATCCTCTATCTGAGATCCAGTCACTTAATTATAAGCCTCTCCCAAACAGACCTATCATTTATACATATTGGCATATCTAATCTTTAAACCTTTCCTTCTTGGTAAGATTTACCCTAACTTCAGTTCCACTTACAATATCTTTCAGAACACAATGAGGCAGAGAAGAAGGTCTTCAGATGGGAAACATCTATGACCTAGAACTTTATAACCATGTCTTTTACATGTTTTTCCAAATTTGTTTAAATTTATTCATTCACTCATTAGGACTTGTCATATACACAGATACACTGAACATCAGAACTGATAATTCCCTGATCACCATTTCCAGCTCTATCAAAACAACTGAACCACTGCCTCATCTTTCTATTTTTGTTTTGCTTTTGTTGTACTTTTGCCTCCTATTTGGCTGTTTATAGTGTTGGGGATCCAGTCTGTGTAAATTGTATGTTGACATCATCCATTCTATATTACCTAGTCAGAATGTTTTCATACTACAAATCGTATCCAGTAATTTGTGAACTTTTGAAAAATCAAGGAGATTTATTTTTAGTGTTGCAAATGGAGGGGGGGAAAGGAAGAAGAAATTAATCCCTATTTTAACTCCCTATATCCACACAATCTTCTCCCAACACAAATTATTTCCCTTTAAAAGCAACAAATAGAGTTTCTCTTTAAAATGATCCTAAATAAAAAGATTAGCAAACATTTAGCAGGATATGATTGATATCCACAGTATCCCTTCAGCTCTAAGATATGAGTTGCCTCCTCCCTGGTGAAAGAGTTTTACAAAGTTACATGATTTGACTGCAACTGTGAAGATTTTCCTTCATCTTTTTTTTTTTTTCACCTTAGATAACATGAGGTTAAAGCTTTTAGCTTTTAGGTAGATAAAGAAGCTGTGAACTGAAATTCAACAAACATTTCTAAAATGACTACTGAGAGCAAAACCTCTTCTTAATTTTTGAGGTTATAAAGAAAAAAATTAAAAAGTATTTGCCATTAAGGAGCTTTCATTGTAATAGGGAGAAAAAAAAAACACAGAGAAGTAAAATAAGGTATTTTGAGAAACCTAAGAAAGCTTTGATACCTAAGGGAAAAGGAAAAAATTCATACCAGAGCAGACACTTCACAGCCACCTTAATATTTCTGTGGGTCTTGCTTATTGTTAGCTGGACAGAAACAGATGGTAGAGAAATCTCATTTGATATGGAAAAGACATATTTACTATAGTAATCACAGTAAGGGTGAGGATAAGCTGGAACTTCTTGATTGAATCAACGAATCAGAGATATGAATTAAGTAAGAACAAGGCTACATTAAACCAATCAATTAAGGACGTTAGATTAGATAAGAAAAATCCTTGAAAGCCATTGGAAGAACTGAAGTGAAACTACGGAGGACTGTATTGGTACAGG
>CM053587.1:190890018-190914818 GCA_028646515.1 Pseudochirops corinnae
CCCCTGAAAACATCAGCAAGGTCCTCTTCCAGGATTTCTGTGAAGGTACCACAAGAAAAATCCTCCTTCAGGTCTTCTGAACCAACAGCCAGGTTCTAGGAACTCTACAACAGCAGCACTGTCCTTCACCAGCAGGTGAATCTGGCAAAAACAACATCAAAACAGACAGACAAAATACCGGCATCACAGCCTTGCCTCCTCAGTTCTCAAAAGTCCTGGGCAGCTCCAATGGGCTCTCAGCAATCTTTCTCTCAGCAACTCAGGCTCCACAATACTGGATACTGCTCTCCCAAAGTCCTTCTGTCCTTCTCTGGGCTTGGGCCTGTCTCCCAACTCATGGCTCCTCCCAGTTCAGCCCTCTCTCTTCATGTCAGCAAGTCCATCCCACAAGTGGGATTCACAAGTTCTGTGTTTTAACACTCAACCCAAAAACCAAGCCAATACAGGGGCATCTCCAAATCCCATTACCAATACAAGGACAACAACCAATCTCTCTTAATTTACCCTCCTGCTAATTATCCTTTGTCCCTTCTTCCCTTTTCTATCTCTTTTCTTTCTCAGTGAAAAGTATTTTTTGAACTGAACTAAGTTTCTTTGCACGTTCTCCAGAGGTTGCTCCGGCCCTGTCTGTGCCATGGGACTGTGGTCTGCTCCCAGTACGGTGCAATAGACCCTTCCTTTCATCTTTCCAGTCTGTTTTGAACTGAAGATCTATTTCACTCTGCCATTTTGTGGGTTTTAGAACTCTGAAATTTGTTTAAAGTTATTTTTTACAGGTATTGGAGGCATTTGGGGGAGGCACTTAAACAAGTTTCTGCTTTTACTCTGCCATCTTGTCTCTTCCTCCTACTTATGTTTATTTTTGAAGGTTGTTTTTTTTGTTTCTCAATTTTTTGTTTGTAGTTTATACTTTCTATGCATCTCTGACCTTTTCATTAAGAATGCTTGAAGACCTCTATTTCATTAAAATACATTTTTCTCCCATAGAATCATACTCAGTTTCATTGGTTAAATTACTCTTTGTTGTAAGCTTTTATCCTTTACCTTCTGGGAAACCATTTCCAGGCTTTACCTAGTAGCTGATAAACCATGTGTGATCCTGACTATGAATCCTCAGTATTTAACTTGTTTTTTCTTTCTAGTTGCTTGCAGTTTTGTGTTGTTGCTATTGTTGTTTTCTTTGACCTGGAAGCTTTGGATTTGGGCTGATATTCCTGAAAGTTTTCACTTTGGGTTGTTTTTTTTGTGTTTTTTTCCAAAGGTGATAATAGATTTCTTCCTCTTTCATTTTACGTTCTGGTCATAAGAGATCTGGACAATTTTCATCTATGATTCCTTGAAATACTATGTTTATGATCTTTTTTTTTTTATCATGACTTTCAGGTGGTGTAATGATTCTTAATGCCCACTATCAGTTTTTCAGGACCTTTTTAAAAATAAGATAACTTACATTTTCTTCTTTTTACTTTCTTTTAATATTTCTCATTGTCACTTGGAGTCATCAGCTTCTATTTGGTTCATTTTATTCTAAGCTGTTGATTCCCTTTGTACTTCCTTCTTCTATAGCTCTCATTTCTTTTCCTTTTTTTAAGCCCTCTCATTCCATTTATAAAAGACAAAAAAAACTTTTACTCTTTTTTTAAACCTTTTGCTTTATCACTTACAGAAATGCTAGTTGGATATGTGCTTGGCTTATGTTTTTGTTGAGCTTTGTTTTGTTTCAAATTTTGGAAGCCTTACCTTCTTTTGGGTTTGTTCATTGAGTATCCTTTTCATCAAAATAAGGTTTTATGGTGGGATTATTTTTGTTTGTTTATTTTTCCAGCCTACTTCATGATTTACTTTATTTTAGGGTCAAGTTCTGCAGGCTCCAGTAGATGCTGTCTGAGTAGGTCTTGCTATTGCCTTCTTGGGGATATTGAGTGTTACACTAATACAGAATATTGGTGCCATCTCAGTTAAAGAAAATGCAAGGGTTCATTGTTAGCAAAATATCTGATCTAGGACAAAGTCAGATTTCTGCCCTTCTAGTTTGATTTCTGCAAGTTTCTAACTTGGTTTTGGGTCTTGACAATAGGCTTGTAGACTTATCCCATTTAGAATTCCATTAGACCTTTACTAGACTTAGCCACTTGGTGAGCTAAAAAGTTCTGCTGATTGAGTATCAGAACAGCAGGTTCTTTTTTAGTATGGAATTCCTACTCTAATTATTCCATCATGGCCTCCATGCTGAGCTGGAAACTTTTCTATGGAGTAGTAGTAGAAGAGAGCTTGTCTATATGTCTTCCTCCTACTCAAACATCTTGTCTTTGCCTCAGTCTCATTTCTTCTTAGTGTCTATAATTTAGGGGAAAAGGGAAAGGGAATCAGCATTTATATAGTATCTAATATGTGCCAGACACTCTGCTGAGTGATTTTTACAAACATTATCTCAACACTCTTGTACAGTAGGTGCTATTATCACCCCCATTTTATATTTGACGTAATTAAGACAATTAAGTTACTTGCTCAGAGTCATGCAATTAATAAGTGACCAAGGCCAGATCTAAACTCAGGATTTCTTGAGTTCAGACTCAAATATCTATCTACTGTACAAGCAGCTGTCTCTAAAAATTTAAAGGACTCACCTTTTTCTTTATCCTCAGCATTCATTGCCAATCTTAGCTTCCTTTTGTCTTCATTCTCTCACATTCATCTTTTACACATTTTTTTTAACCTTAGTGAATTCCTTATACATCCCTATTGCTCTTTTTAGACAAATCTTTTTCTTAGATAAGAATGATTTCTTTTCATGTTTTAAGAACCTCACTGAGAGCATCTGATCACCCTCTATAGATCCCCCCATTGTCTTTTCTCAAGATCTGTTCAGCTGATACTTTAATCATTACAGTAGATTTTTTTACAGAATGGACCAATTCATTGTTCTTTATATCTAGCTGTCACACTGAGTAGTAAAAACTGTTGGAAAAAAGTGTGTATTCCTCACAACCTTATCTCCATTTCTACTGTATGCCTTTATCCTTATGAAAGCAGAAGGGGACCACACAAAACTGAGAACCAGTTTATATTTTGCATCTTTCTTATGATTTGTTGTGGCAAGGGAATTAAATATCACATCCAGGTCCTTAACTGTTAAAATTATTGCAGCCATCATTGTTATCTGTCATCATCACCATCATCATCAATACCATCATCATTGTTATTTTGTGTTGATGATTACTCCTTGATACTTTTTCAGTTTTACAAGATAAAACATTAGTACCATAATATAGGTAGTACAGATATTATTATCTCCATTTTTAAGATGAGGAAATTGAGACTTAGAGAGGTTAAGTGATTTATTTGGAGTCATATAATTTTTGTTACAGTCAATATTTGAACCCATGTCTTGCAAATCCAGTGTTCTATCTATCACAGCACAATAGAAATTATGATTTCTATTCATTTCCTCCTTCCACCCCCATTCAAAAATAGGAATTTATCTCTGTGAACAAAATACTATTTAGAAAGGGCATTAGGAAGTTAGAGAACAAATACAATCAAATCCATACCTTGAAATCAATTGCTATAGAAAACATAGAGGAATTTAGGAAAGAAAATAAATTGAACTCAGCACCATACATGCCCCCTTCCTATCACACATCCATGCCCTTGTATTCATGCTATTCCCATATTCCTACAATGTCCACTTATCACCCTTGTTTTGTTGGAATTCAAATCATCCTTTAAAATCTAACTCAAATCTCGCCATTCTATTAAACTTTTTCTGATCCCCAAGTTTAAAAGAATTTCTAATTCCTTAGCATCTCACATTGGATTTTGTTTATGCTTCTTGTAAGCACTTATAAGTCACCATAATATAGAAGAAAGAGTGATAGAGTCAGGAGGCCTGAATTTGAAACCCAAATCTGACATTTGTACCTATTAGACCCTGAGCATACCACTTAATCTCTCAAAGTCTCAATTTCCACATCTACAAAAAGGAAATAATGATACTTGCACTACCTACCTTTCAGTTTTAATCTGATATAGAAAGCAGAGTTATCATCTGATATTTCATTCATTCATTCATTCATTCATTTATTATATTTATTACATTACATTTATTACATCTCCATGAGGTCAATAGCTAGATCTTAGATATTTTTCTACTTCCCCCATGAATTAACAGTGTTTTACATGTAAAAGGATCATTGAATTAAATGGAATTTATAGCACTCATTTTATAGCACACAAAAATATAAGGATTGTTGAATAACATACAAGTATCCATAGTAAAATTTATAGGACCACAGAATCTCAGAATTGAAAGAATTCTCAGTGTTTGGTTATCTAGTTTGACACATGCCTTAAAAGAATCCTTTCTACAATCTCTCAGACAAGTGGACATGCAGCTTTCCCTTGAGTAGCTTAAATGTGAGAGAACCAACTACCTTTAGTGGCAATCCTTTCTACTTTTAGGTAGCTTTAGGGTGTTGCCTCTCATTGAGCCTAAATCTGCCTTTCTGCAGCTTCCCTCCATGGCTCCTGGTTCTTCTATGTGAGGACAAGCAAAACAAATCTGTGCCTATCTCCACATGACAACTTTCAGATACTTGAAAACAATTATCATGTGCTCTCTAAGCCTTCTCCAGACTTAATCATACTCGATTCTGTCAAACAATATTTATACACTTGACTTGACTTTTATCCAGATTAAGAACATTTTGGACTATGGTTTAAATTTTGTTTGTTTCTATGTGTACGTGTTTCATAGTCTATGAAGTTAAAGCACGCAAATTTTTGTCTTCTTAACTCTGAAATAGTTATTTGATATTTTAAAAAATTCCATGAAGTTGGCTGTTTGTCCATTTAAAAACCCTGTAAAATAAAATGTTATAGTTGCTGTGGTTATGTTTAACATGTGATTTATAAACAGATTCTACATTTGGATAAATCTTCCTGATTATGTAAAGACATCCACAATCCCAAGAGGAATATAATCACTTATTGAACTTCTATTCTGAATACAGGGGTGGGGAAACATATACATTATTCCAAAAACATGGTTTTATGCTGGTTTCTGTTATTCAAAGGAGAAAAAGTTAGACCTCAAGACTTACTTAATTTCATCGATAAGCTTTCCATTCCCTAGGGATTTTCACAGAATGAGTTTTACATTTAGTGTGATAATTGCACATTTAAAAAAATGATTTATTTTAAACATAAGATGTTGGTATTTACAAAGAATATGCCAATGCAACTAATCAAAATGATTTGCAACTACTTATACACATATAAATGAATTTCAGTGCATAGAATTCACTAAGGGCTGATTTTGCCTTTGTAAATTATAATTCATAAAATAGTATAATAACTTTTCAATCTTTTCCTTTAAGATTTAATTGGTATTCATTCACCATTTATTCCTGTTTATATGTCCTTTTATATATTCATGCCTTAGATGTACTATTTTTTTTTCCTGCACTGCTTTCTTTGCACTTTTCTTTCATTTGTCATTATTCTATAAAGGTTTATATTTTCCAGATTACTTTATATTCCTTGTATATATTAATCTTACTTGCATTATATTATTCCATTGCATTAATGAAACACAATTTATTAAACCATACTGCCTTTGTTGCACAAAGGGGAGGTAGTGACCAGACCTGACCCTGAGGTTTCTGTCATTGACCAATTAGAGGGTGGGAAGACATATCACATTCTACCCTCCTGGTGATAGAAAACAACAGGATTTGCTTCCAACATCAACACATATCCCTTTAACCTCCAATACTCTCTGACTCTATACCCTCCATCCACTGTTTCAGCCCCATTTCCTACTTTCTAAGCACAGCATCAGATATTCAGTACAGTGGCACTCAAAGCTATATCTGTGTCACTGGGAAAATTTCTATGCTCTCCTCTACCAAGCTCCTATCTCCTAGATCACCTGGTGGATGTTCAAAGACCCTTGAAAATTCCCTTGATGGGCTCTATACCATGTGCCTGTTATCAGATAGTGAAGGTTGTCCTATCTCCCTGTATGTTATAATGTGTCTTCACAAGATAAGCAGGCATGGATGGGTTGTGTTATTTATCTCAGACCTGATAATATTCCCACCCTTCTTTGAAGTGTTCCTTTTTCTGTGAAAGTTGTCAGCATTGTTCTAGCCAACCAGGTTCTCAATCTCGGTGTCACTCTCAATTGCTCCCTCTTATTTGCCCTACATAACCAGTCACTTGCCAAATCTTATTGTTCATCTAATAACTGTTCCCTTTTTCCTACTCACAATTTGGTTCATGTTTTCATCACTTTTTGCCTGGACTTATGCAATATTCTTCTAATTAGTGTCTCTCTCCTGACACTGAGCTCTCTAATCCATTCTTCATTATAGCTAACCAAAAAGATTTTACTAAAGTGCAGGTCTGACTGTAACACTTTTCTAGTCACTGACCTCTGGTAGCTCCCTATTGGATCTAGGATCCAACGGCATTCCATCTGTATCTTATACTTGTAAATTTGTTTTTTCTATAAATTTTATAATATGCTATATTATTAGTACATTTTAAATATGTAAACACACATATATGAAGGGGTGCTCAAAAAGTTTTTACTGATAAGTATGGACAAGCTAAAAAGTTCAGAAACTGTTGCTTCAAAGAAACTCTTACATACAAAAAGATGTATGGTTTGTGGAGTTTTCTTTAGGAGTTATGGGAAAAGCATATTTTAGAAATATACTAAAACAGAATTATAGGCTACTACAGCCTGTCTAGCCAGTAGAAGTTTTCACCTGTCTTCACCACCAGACCTTTACATATTTACTAGTACAATAGCAATGAATCTTATAACAATGAATATAAATCTAAGAAAATGCAGTAAGTATAACAGTAGGTTTTAATTTTATTTTTTTGGTTTAAAACAAAACAACTTGCCTAACTTGTTCCTAATAAGTCGTTCCATTTGTTTAATAATCGTACTCATAAAACAAATCATCTCCTTTTCATAATTCCAAAATTGAGAAAATATGTTATCTCATGTACTTGAGTTCCTTTCTTGTCTAGTACGTCTTGATCAATCAAATTATTATTTTCTACCTATGAGGAGGAGAAGGAGGAGGAGGAGGAGGAGGAGAAGAAGAAGAAGAAGAAGAAGAAGAAGAAGAAGAAGAAGAAGAAGAAGAAGAAGAAGAAGAAGAAGAAGAAAGTAGATACTTTGCCTAAGTTGTTTATCACTTCTCAGGGAGATAACACATGTAAATAAAGAAGACAGTATGCTTGTTTCACTAATGGCAAACATTTGTTGTTTACAGTATTGGTGTCAAACTCAAATAGAAACAGGGCCACTCAATCATTCAGGAGGATCCCTAAAGATCTCATATTAACTTAGTAAACTACATGTCATTTTTTTTTTACATTCTGATCTTTTACTTATTTTGTTAAATGTTTCCCAATTACATTTTAATATGGTGGGACACATCAGGAGTGTTGCTCTGCCTATTGGCAATGTATTTGACACCTTACCTTTGGACAGTTTTCAAGTTTATATAAGATTGATAAAAATATGTGATGGAATTAACCAGGAAGAGACTTATTCAGGAGACTAATTGTATCTTACCCGAAATAATGGAAAATATGTGAATAGTCTAGGTCATCCTAATGTCCCTAGACCAGTTGCAATCTAATGCTATCATCGTGTTTGTGTCTTTAATATAGAAATGAAAGCACTTTATCTTAATTTATTAAAAGCCTAATATTAATATCAATGCAATCAATTTTTTTCTTTGTGACTAGTCACATACAAATTTCAATGCAAAAGTATCATATCTTTTAAGTCACTTCACCAAAATCTCTCAAGAGTCTTTATCCATTCATTTGTATTCATTTTTCTTTGGTACATAAGCATTCTGTCTTTATGCTTCTGTTTACTTTACCTTTTGAGCTTATTTTCTGAATCAAATGCTTTCTAAATTTTTTGTAGTACACATATTTGTTAACTTTAGTTACCTTAGAGAACAATAATGTACCATAACCTATTTAAGCATTTCTTTTTATTATGATACCATTTTTATTCCACCAATAAGCCCTAGACTTCAGTTTTGCCTACAAGTATCCCTTCTATTGAATCTGGCCTTCTCATTTTATTTTGTATGAGAAAAAGCCTCTAAGACTTTCCCTTCTTTTATTTCCTGAAATTTGAAATTAGCTATTATTAATAATAGCAATAACTAGAATTTATATATTCCTTTAGAATTTACCAAGCGTTTTATATATTATTTCCTTTGATCCTTACAACAACCTCCTGCAGTAGGCATTATTACTATTTTCATTTTACAGATGAGAAAACTTAGGCTGAGAAAGTTTCAATAATCTACCCAGGATCTTCCTAGATACTGCCCACAACTAGTGTCTGATGAGAGATTCAAACTCAGTTCTTTCTGGTTCCAAGTCCAAAATTCTAGCCACTGTACAACTTAAGCTACCTATAAAAGTTATTACATATAAAGTACTAGATTTAGAGTGAGGCCAACATATTTTAAAATCCTATTTCCGTTTCTGTGTAGCTATGAGACAAAAGCAATTCATTAACTACTCTGATTTTTAGGGTTTTTTTTTTTCATCCATATAAACATACCGCTAGTACCTTCCTCATAGGATTGTTCTGAGACTCAAGAGAGATAATGTGTGTATCAACATCTGCTGTTATTAAATCAGTATTGGATGAATTATTTGGAATATTTTTTTAAATTCATTAGAGAATTTTTTAATAATAAAAAGGTAAGATCACAAAAAGTAAGCACAGATAAGCCTCCTTTTTTAATCCTCCTAGTTCTTCAAACACTTTCTTTCATACCAGATCACATCCCTGATGATGCTGGTCCAGTTTTTAAAGGTCTAGGTGCTGAATCAAGTCCTAATTATTCTTGCCAAGCCTAATTCAACTTGGCTAAGTTAAGAAGTCACTTTTCTAGAACTTTCTTCATAGTATGATTAGCTCTTGTATTGAGAGCTCCGACTTGAGAAGGATGTTTATGCCCTTGCCAGCCTTCCAAACATCTCTTCCAAGACATTAGGCACAAAATTTCTCAATTTTTTTCCTTCTCTTTGAATGAAGGTTTTGGTGACTATATTCCTTCTTAATTGTCTTCTCTACTCTAACCCTGATTTCCAAATGAAAACAACTACTTTATCTTGTTTCCTAAAATGCTCCTGAGTGTAAAACAATCTTTAACTAAGTTTCCATGTTTTCTATTAATTTTCCTTAAGGTCTCAAAGACTCTGGCCTATGAAAAATATGGGTCACTTTTAATCTTTTCCTCTCTGTTTTGATTTTCCCAAAGTAAATTTCCTAGCTAGCTGTTATAGCTGGTTTGGTGCCTTAGGTAAGTTTGGATTTTCCACCTATTTCCCTAGTATTTGGCCTTCCTTCTTCTCTAGGAAAGTAAGTTGCCATAAATTCGTTGCAGTATTTCTAATGATAAGTTTCTCACAATAAGTAGAATAAAAGATGTTATCAAAGATATCTTCCACCATGACCTACCAGAACTACCCTCACTTTAGGGCCTGTGAATTCAAGTATCATCTCTATACTAATGGTGCTCAAATCTACTTACTCAGTCCTAACCTTTCTTCTGAGCTCTAGTCTCATATCACCTATTGCCTGTTGAACATCTTGAACTAAATGTGCTATAGCTTTCTTAAATTCAGCATGCCCAAAGCTCCATACATTATCTTTCCTTCAAGATCCTCTCCTTATCTTATCTTTCCTCTTATTTTTGCGGGTACCACCATCGTCAGAGTACCCAGTGCAAGTCAAACCATGTCACCACCAACCATGCTAAATAAACTCCAGTGACTATCACCTCCAGAATCAAATAAAAATTCTTTTTTTGGCATTTAAAGTCCTTCACAAACTGTCCATCCCCATCTTTCCAGTCTTCTTTTACTTTACACCATACCATGCCAGTTTGTATAGCTCAGATTAAATTTATATTTCTCTAACTTAAAGGTTGATTGCATAATTTGTAAATTCTACATTTAAGGAGAGAAGAATCAAATATTTGGTTACAGAGCAGCAAGGATAAACAGTTTAGAGGTAATTTCTATGGTGAAGGTGTTTCTGAGTGGACCAATGACACCAAAGTCTTCAGTCTAGAATTGTGAGTTACTTTGAGGAAAGGTTTTTCCTCCATCATATGCTTCCCTATTAAGTTTCTGTAAGTGTGTACCCTTAAATACTGAGTGAACTGGTGGGAGAGTGAACCAGGTTTATGTAGGGATTGTGAGGATTTCATATATAAGCACGTGTGATATTATAAATGTTTCTTTTGTATTATTGCTAAACTAATGGTTATGTTTAATATTCAAAATGTGTCATTATTGTGAGAGACTAGTTTGTGTAAATGTGTCACCCAGTATGTGGGGTACCTACATTCAATGTAATCTGGTGGGTATATAAAATTATATTGAGCTCTGTCTTGGACAAAACAAAATGAGAGAAAAACCAGCTACAAGAAGCGATGCTTGCATCAGAAAGCCAGTAGTAGAGCTCTAACCAAAATCTGGAGCTTGTGGATGAGAAAAAAAATTAGGATTTCAGTAATAGGAAATGGTTAAACAAATTATAGCACATTATTGTTCTCTAAGGTAATTAAGGTTAACAAATGTGTGGAGCACTAAAGAAAAAATCTAAAAAAGAACTTCATAAAATAAGTTTGCAAGGTAAACAGAACAATCAGGACAAAGTACTAATCTATCAAAGAAAAATGAATGAAAATGGAAATAAATGATGAGTTGTGTAAATATAAATAAATAAGCAGAACCTGATTTGCTTGCAGGAAAATATTTTCTCTCAACAGAGTTACCTCAAGGACTTCACACAGGTGATCCTTCTCTAGGAATCTAGACCTACAAGTGTGATAACTAGTTGCAAAGTGAGCCAAGCTAGAAAATAAATAGGGGCCTACACACCCAGGTGAAAGTTCTAAGGTACTATCAGTAGAAGTTGTATACACTCTGGCATTATACTGTTGCGGGATAGGTTTTGGGGGGATTTCTAATGAGAAATCCTTTCTAGGTTCGCATCTGAAAAGAATTACCAGCTCAGCTGTCTTTTGGTAGATTTACAAAAGTTTATTGATTCACAGGACCAAAAGGGGTAGGGTGAGGAAACCTGGCTAGGAAAAGCTTGCAAGGGGCAAGGGGGGAGTCAGAGAAAGTTAGAAAGTTTGAAAGTTTGGAAGTGTGATGCTCTGCAGCAGGCAGATGGCCTATTAGAATGCCTACTTGACTGCCAGAAAAGGCAAGAGCTACAAAGGGCCATCTGCGGAAGTTCTAAGGGCCCCAGAGGCATTCTTAAAGATAAGAAGTTGTCAATCATAAGTTCATTAAGCTAATGAGGTGTACAAAGGTGGAGTTAGGGAGGAACCTGGGAGGAGACAGGGCGTGATTAATACTTAAAGGGACATGCACCCTTGACATCAACTGAGCATGTGTTTTACCCATAATACACTGGGACAAACAGCAGGAGGGAAGGGGCAGGGGGTGTGGTTTGATCCTTGAAATGTCATAAGGTTGACCAGCAGTCACAGATTTGAGGTCAGGTCAGTGAGATGTTCCCATCTTGATTTGCAAGTGGATGGGTTTGGTTTGCTAGGACAAAAGGAGGTAGTACCTTGAATGAAGAGTTAATGGTTTGAGAGGA
This sequence comes from Pseudochirops corinnae, assembly GCA_028646515.1. Taxonomy (NCBI): domain Eukaryota; kingdom Metazoa; phylum Chordata; class Mammalia; order Diprotodontia; family Pseudocheiridae; genus Pseudochirops; species Pseudochirops corinnae. The sequence goes on from CM053587.1 coordinate 190,901,705, forward strand.
AATACCTCTAGGCTGGGGCAGGGAAAGACAAGTACAGCTGGGGGAAGGGGAGAAACAGTTAAGAAATGTGGCTTTTACAGCTTAACACAAAACTTAATTAAAGTTACTCCAAAATATACTACATAGGCCACCCAGCACCTCTTCAATACCTAGTACAAGGGGAAAAGTTGGGTTAAAAAGAATGCTGTGAGACAGATTCTAGATTCTTGATAAAGAAGGGAGCATGATCTAGAGAATCTGGGTAGAAAACTGATAAGATCATATATGCATATAAAATATCATGCCAGTACTATTTTTGGCCACCCTGTCAATCAGTATAGTTTCTGGATTGTCAAGTCCTAAAGAAAGTTGAATAGGTGTTTTCACAAATACTAAGCAACTTGTAAAAATATGCTTCATCAAGTCATTGCCACACAAGTCTGAATGTGATTATCACTGAGCAAGTTAATGACAGAGTAGTCAAGCAAAGACAACATTACGGTATCCCCATACCAGAAGATCTAGGTTAACAAATGGTGACAACATTGTTAGCAACTCCTCTTTTTATATTCAACCAAAAAATGGACTTGGGAGTAAAAGTTCATTGTTCATTTCTTTTTAAAAACCTCTCAGTGTACTAGATTATATATACAAACTGAATAAAGTATAAAAGGACACATTTTTAACTGACATTTTGCATACAAAATGAGCCTTTGTTAATGTGCCAGTTAAATTCCTTCTAGTTATAACACAGTGCCCTGATATATTAAAGGTCTCTTTAAATTCATTCTTTTCAATAGGTTTCTCTACTTTTCCAGCTAATTCTGTTCTCCTATCTCGCTAAATTTACAGGGAATCAACTACATTCATTAAAAAAGGACTTTGAAAACATAAGCCTGGCTGTTGCTATTCTCTAGGTATAGGATATTTTATTTTAAAGGATACTCTATACTGTTAAAAAAAAAAAAACCTCTATTAAAGAAAGGGATATGTCTTCCACTTCATAAAGAATTTGGGCCTTAGAATTCAAAAGCAGAAGCTATTGAATGTGAAAAGCAAGAAAGCACCCTATGGTGTATGTAACATGACAAAAAGATGAGGATTAAACTTTCGAGGACTTAGATGAATGCAGTGGGCATGTCTATTCATGTAACCTAAAAGTACACTTGAATTAACAATCTTTAGAAACATTAAGGCAGGCTATAAAGCCTTGGTAGCATCAAATACAAAACTGATACTAGGGAAAACCAAAGGATTAAACAAAAAATAAAAGTCTGTTTTCAATCACAGGGCTTAGTTATGATTTTCTTTTTTGGATTTCATTATTCAAAATTAGGTCTATTTCATAAAGTTAGACTCCTCTGTTTAAAGGGAGGCAGTGGTGGTTTCCATCATCATCAGGACACAGAGGAATAATTAGGATCAATTTTACAACTCACTTGTAAGTTGTAACTCACAACTCATTTTTCTGTAGCAACCAGAGTTCGGCCAAGGCTGATGGGATTTTTAACTTGGAGAAGAGATTTCTAAGGATATATGAAAAAAACATTTCCTATTTTAAGCAATCCTAAATAACACCACACACCTCTCCTCTTATCTCACAAGTGATCCTGAAAATGATAACAAAGATAAGGCACTCATAGCTGATCAGTATCCTTTTCTCTGGAAAATCTGCCCCTTTGTACTACAGGAAGTTGGGGGGTGGGGCAGGTGAGAGTTTTCTACCTAAACAACAGAGTTTAGTACCTAAATAACAATAATGATCATGAATTTCATTCTTTTTTTTTTTGGAGGGGGAAAGGCAAGGCAACTGGAGTTAAGTAACTTGCCCAAGGTCACATGGCTTGTAAGTGTTAAGTTTCTGAGACCTTATATGAACTCCTGAGTCCAGGGCCAGTGCTCTATTCACTGAGCCATCTAGCCGCCCCCATGAATTTCATTCTTAAACATTGCTTCAGAAAACACTTTCGTATGTTATGTTCTTAGTGCAAAGGTTTGTTTTCTCTCAAAGGTTAGTGGTATCCATAACTCTAATGGTAATTTCTGAGAATAGAACAGAATTATAATTACATGAGAGTGATCATAATTGTGTCCCATGGTGCCTAATTGAGAGGATCTTCATATTACTTATAGTTCTTCACTTGTTAGAAACAACAGGACTTAGTACTTAGATAGCAAAAAAATCAGAAGCCGCCAGATGTGAAAATAGAATGACCTTCTCCTCAACCTGATTCATGTCCTACTTTCTGATAAGAACCTCAGGGAATATCTTTCCTTTCATGCCCCTCCCCACTCCTTCCTATATCACTTCCTCCCCAACCACAGGACTGGTTTCTCAGGGTCTCTGTCCCTTATCCTGTCACCTTCTGTGCCACTTGGCCCAGCAATGGTTTGTGGTCTTTCCCCAAAGTTTAATAATTCCTAGTGATGACTCTAGAGTAGAATGTCCAGATGCACAATAACAAATACGAAATTTTTTCATTAGTTGAAGAGACAAAAATCAATTTCGAGGAGCAGAGGGCAAGAAAAGTGTAAATAAATAGGGATAATAGAAAAAGGACTGAATAAGGAGAGGTCGGGAAACTGAACTAGGCATATACATTTACCTTGTTAAAAATCTGACTGACTGATTTCACTTGAGTTTGTGTCTTAAATTCAAGTGGGAAATATAACAAGAAGGAGGATACTGTGACCAGCACAGTAATTTGGCCCAGCAACCAGATGAATAAAAGAGAGACAGGGATGTATTCAATAGTCTGTTTATTACAGAACCGTTTCAGACAGAGCCAAAGATACAAGAAAATCACAAGGCTTATATTCCCTATAGCAGGAATTCCAACATGAAGGAATGCACAGATCCTTCTTTGGAATCAACCACTCCTACCGCAGCCCAAGGCTGATTATTCAATGAGACTTCTTCCTCAGGACCCTTCCTAGAGACACAAACAAAGCAGGGAGTCATTTGCTAATTGACTACTCGAAACTACTTTAGATATTCATTGAACCAATGAAAGCATCCACCCCACAAGATTATACTCTTCCTGCATATCTGCCTCATAGAAGAGGGGGGCATATCATTAATGGGGTCAGGGGACCCCTGAAAGTCTGGTCTACTACTGGAGGAGGTGAAGTTTAGATAAAACAAAACTCACATTTCCCCCTTTGGGGAAATAGCAAGAAACACTTAAGGAAATATATAACATGTGCTGGCAAATGTTTAATAACCATCTCTTAGAGAAGAAAATATATTGTGCTATTATGTGTTTAATTTTAATCGGCATTATCAGAACTTCCTTAAATCTAGACATTCAATAAATCAAGTCCTGATTTGCTGATTTCTGAGAAGCAAATGTTCATACTGGAACCAATAGCAATTGGCTCTCACCAGCCAGTAAGAGATAGTTTCAGCCCACCCTTACCTATATTCATCATCTTCCTTTCTAATGCAAGATGAATGAAATCTGTACATACTTCATAAAAACACATGAGAAGTGAAACATTGGCATCTGTATTAAAACAGAATAATAGAGTTTTCATTAATAGTTGATTATTGAAAAGGAAACATATGAGAGCAGAGAAGTCTAAAACTTCAGAATGATAGAGTCATGGAAAGAAATCTGTTAATTGGTAATGCAGAGGTAATCCGAGAATGGATGTCAAAGAAATTGATTTGGGATTGCCTATTTTGTTGATGAAACCAAATATTAATAAATGATATTTTTATGATTCCATAAGGTTAAATATACTGTGTGTCTCACAACAGCTCTACAATTTCAAAACTATACTATTATAACCCCAATTTTGCAGTTGAGGGAAAGAGTTTAAATGTTTTTTTAATGGTCCACAGATAAGTAAAGATCAATGAGCTGATTTTTTAAAATTATTAATTCTAATTAGCAAAGTCGTCTTTCTGACTAACCTACTTTCCTAGCCAATTAAGAGTGTAAGAAAATAACATCTATCCATTACAGACATGTAAAGTTAATCAAAACAAATTTCCACATTGGCGGTTTCTAAAAAAAAAAAAAGGAAATAATGTGTCTTACTGTGTACCCTGAATCCTTTTACCTCTTTATCTGGGGATTGTGTAGCATGTTGTATCATTAATCATCTGGAATCATGGCTGAACATTATACTGATAAAAGATCAACACAATAAGATTCCATCAAATTTACATACCATAATTGTTCATCCATAGCCCAATTTATGGTCACCCCCTCAGATTCTTTGTCATTTCAAAGAGCTATAATTTTGTGTGTGTGTGTGTATGTATATGTGTGTCCTTAGAGTTTGTTTTTAGGGGCAGCTAGATGGCACAGTGGATATAGCACCAGGTGTGGAGTCAGGAAAACATGAGTTCAGATCTGACCTCAGACACTTACTAGTTGTGTGACCCTGGCCAAGTCAACTGAACCAGCTTTCCTCAGTTTCCTGAACTGGAGAGTGAAATGCCACACCACTTGGGTATCTTTGCCAAAAACAGAACAAACAACAAAACAAAAACAATTGGGTAGCAAAGAGTTAGACAGGACTGAAATGACTGAACAACAACAGTTTGTTTTGTTTAAAACTAATCCCTCCTTTAATCTAATCTCCTTCAAATTTCCCTTCCCTCCTTTTCTTCTTTTCCTCTTATTTCACTTGAGTGGAATGTATTTGTGTACTCAACTCTCTGTGTGTATGTACATTCTTCCCTCTTTGATAATGGCAGATTACAGTGAAATTCAAGTGTCTCACTCACCTTCCACATTTGTTTGTATAAATGTCTGCTTGGCCATTCACAATGTAAGATAACTGTTTTTAACCTTCACTTCCTTCCCTCCTCCCCTATTATACTGCATTCTTCCTCCTTTCTATTCTTTTACAACAATCATCAAGAAATAACAAAATCACTTTCAGACCTTATCTAATTGAACACCTCGTGGTGATAGTATCCCAAAGTATATTATTTTCCCATATTAGAATGTAAGAACTTAATCCTTTTTTAGTCTTTTATCATTGTCCATTCATCTTTGCATTTCTATGTTTCTCTTCACTGCTATGGTTGAACTTCAAAGTGTCTCTGCAGCTCTGATCTTTTCATCAGGAATTCTTGGAATTGCTCCATTTGATTGAAAGTCATTTTATTCCCCTGTAGCATTAGAGTTTTGCTAAGTATGTTATTCTTGGTTGAAAACCTATTTCTTTTGCCTTTTGGAATATTGTATTCCAAGTTCTCTGTTTCTCTGTGGAGGTGGCAGTTCAATCATGTGTGATTCTGATTGCGTACTGAGTAGGTATTTATACCTGGGACTACTGAAAAGATACTTGAATTGTTTCATTTAGTCCGCTTGCAGTATTTTTTTTTCTTTGACCTGAAACTCTAGATCTTGGCTATGATGATTTGGAAAGTTTTCCTTTGAGGATTTCTTTTAAGAGATGACTTTTTTTGTATTTCCAGTTTGTCCTCTGGTTCTAAGAGCTCTGAGCAGTTTTCTTTTCATAGTTCTTTAAATAGGATGCCTAAATTGTTGGGTTTTTCCCCTAATTTTGGTGTTCAGATTATCTAATGATTCTTAAGTTGTATCTCTTTGGTCAATTATTTTTGCTATGTGACACCTTATATTTTCTTCTATTTTTTTTCAGTAATTTGACTAAATATATCTTGTTGGTTCATGGAGTCATTGGATTTATTTGTTCCATTCAAATTTACTGGGATGTTGTTGCTTGGACAATCTTTTTTTTTTTCCCAATTTTTTTTTCTTCTTCCATAGCCCTCATTTCTCTTCAATTTTTTTTCCCCAAGCACTTCCACTTGCTGTTTTTTTCCTTTATTTTTACTTTACATATTTTAGGTTTTTTTTTTTTTTTTGCAAAATCTGTTTTGTTGTTGTTTTACCTGAGGCTGTGCTTATAGATTTTTTGGAGATATTTTCTTTTGAGTTTTTATCTTGAGTTTCCCTGCCACTATAATAGGTGTTTGTTATGTGATTATTTTTTCTTTGTTTACTCCATCAATTTTCCAGTTTATATCCTGACTTTGGACTTGATGTTAAGGCTAGACTGTGCTGCATTTCTGGAGGGAAGGTCTGAGCTCATACTATTTCTGCTTTTTTTCAAATATTGAGAATCTTGTCATTCCAGGAGCTCAGGGACATGTGGAGAACCTTCAAGACTTCATTGCTTTCAAAGTGATCTAATCAGGGCAAAATCTGATTAATGCCCTGCCCTAGTCTTAACTGTGTAAGTTCTTGAACTTAGGTTTGGAGCTGAACAATAGTAGATTGCTGCTAGCCTCTACCCCTGTCTGCTAAGTGGAAAGCTCTATTGGCTCAGAGCAGCAGAATTGTAGGTTTTCCTTTGGTTTGGGATTCTTGCCCTGGTTGTGAAGAGGTGCTGGATGGCCTATGTAGTATATTTTGGGGTAACTTTAATTCAGTTTTGTGTTAAGTTGTAAAAGCCACATTTCTTAACTGTTTCTCCCCTTCCCCCAGCTGTACTTGTCTTTCCCTGCCCCAGCCTAGAGGTATTTCCTCTCAAACCATTAACTCTTAATTCAAGGTACTACCTCCTTTTGTCCTAGCAAACCAAACCCATCCACTTGCAAATCAAGATGGGAACTTCTCACTTGACCTGACTTCAAATCTGACTGCTGGTCGACCTTAAGATGTTACAGGGCTCAAACCACACCTCCTGCCCCTTCCCTCTTGCTCTTTGTCCCAGTGTATTATGGGTAAAACACATGCACAGTTGATGTCAAGGGTGCATGTCCCTTTAAGCACTGGCCACTCCCCGGCCCCTCCCAGGCTCTTCCCTAACTCCACCTTTGTACATCTCATTAGCTTAATGAACTTATGATTGACAGCTTTTTATCTTTAAAAATGCCTCTCTGCCCCTTAGAACTTCTGCAGACAGCCCTTTGTAGCTCTTGCCTTTTCTGGCAGGTCAAGTAGGCATTCTAGTAGGCCATCTGCCCACTGCAGAGTGCCACACTTCCAAACTTTCTCTGACTTCCCCCTTGCCCCTTGCGAGCTTTTCCTAGCCAGGTTTCCTCACCCTACCCCTTTTTGTCCTGTAAATCAATAAACTTTTATAAATCTACCAAAAGACAGCTGAGCCTGTAATTCTTTTCAGACGCAAACCTAGAAAGGATTTCTCATTAGAAATCCCCCCAAAACCTATCCCGCAACAGTTGTTCTTCAGGCCAGAATAAATGCTAGTGATGAGACATTGTTTTTAGCATAGGACCTGAGTTAGACTTTTGCTGTTGCTGGTGATGGCTGGCTGATTTTGAAATCCCTCTTTTCTCCCAGTTAATGCCTTACTAGCTGGGAACACAACTTGTGTGCTAAGATCCCCTTCTCAATCCATCCTGGGTCTATGACAAGGAATTGGATAGTGGTGGGAGAGAGGAGAGTTACAGTTTATACCTGTCCCCACTGCAGTTCTCCTATGTGGATCTGGTGGAGCCCTGATACATATCTGGGACATCCTCTGATCCTAGTGCACAACATCTTCCTGGTCACTGGACTCCACGATTCAATGTGTTCTTGGCCTGATCCCATCCCCAGTGTCTGGGTGACTCTGTAAGTAGCCAAAGCTAGACTGAACAAATTATTCCCAGTGAATTTTTCTGGATTTTCCCATTAGAATTGAGTCTGCTAGGTTTTCTTGATCTGTTTAGCGGGGATTTGTGGAGGACAACTCAACCATATTGGTTTCTACTACTCTGTCATCTTGGCTCTTCTTCCTTCAATGGCATAATTTAAACTCAAAGCTCCCTCACTGAAAGTTCACCCCTCAATACTGAATGACACATTGCTTCCCTATCAAAGATAGGCAACCTTGTCAAATAATACAATATGTTTTCCTGGCCCTTTTCTTCTATATCTAAATTGTGCCTCATATTTAATTCAGACCAGTTCTTATTTTGTATTTGTATAAATTTCCAAGTAATCTTTTGAGTTTAAAAAATTCAAGCTTCAAAATGGTTTTATGGCTAAACTGCCATAAAACCAAATTGATGGATTTTTGGCTGATGTAAAAAATATTCACAATATATCTAAATTCTGAGAATAATAAAATTTAGTATTTCATTCTTTTCATAAAATGAAATGTTTTGTTAGATATTTAGTAACTTACTGTCTTTGGGTCTATCAATTCATGGGCTATGGAAAGATTCTAGTCATATGGCATAATACAATACTCTTTATATCTGAAAGCTATAGAATGTGAGTGGAGTAGGATGGTATAATGCAAGCAAACAAGTACATAGCACCTTGTTTCAGTTGAATCTTGCCCATGATTATATCAAGTCTTTGTTAAGAAACAGGACTTGTGAAATCCACAGTAGGAGGGACTTGCCAAAGACAGGAACAGGAAGGATGGAAGAACAGGTGGGAGGAACAGGGAGGAGCTAATGACCTTATATAAGGAGAAGCTCAAGCTGGGAGAGAGCAGAGCTGGTAAGAAGCATGGTTGTGGTGCTGTAACTTTGTCTGTGTTGATGTTACTTTGTCATATCTGTCTGCTAATAGAGAACATTGCTATTATTACAAAAGCTCTGGGACCTTACTATTGGTTCAGAAACCCTGAAAGAGGACTTTCTTGCTGTCTGTTTACAGAATTCCAGAAGGAGGGTTTTGCTGATATTTTCAGAGGTCCTGAGACTTTACTGATGATTTATGTTGATTTCTCAGACAGAGACCCTATCTTCTGGTCTGTGTTGATTTCACAGGCAGAAAGTGAATTGATGATGGTGCTGGCAATGTGTATAAATGTTATTGTGACTCTGTTAAGCTTTGTCTTCCCAGAAACAGGAACTGTGAAGGACTTGAGATAGACTGGACACTGTGAGCTTCGATATGGAGCAGGAGGTGGATGGAGAACTGGACAAGGAGCTGGATGAGGAGCTGAGAGCTGCCTTCCTGTCAATCTAGGTGATGGCTGAATAGATTCAAGGACCTGGACCCACAGAAGAAGAACCATGGAATTCAGGAACCAGCCTCTAGCCAAGATGTAAAGACCTCTCCTTGGTGCTAATTGACAAGCTCATGATGTGATCTAGGGGTGGGAGAACTTTGTACTTCATACTTTGTACCCCTTAAGGATAATTGAGTTAAGGATGATTGGAAACTAATCTCCCATCAAGAAGTAAGAAAATTTTTTGACTGAGAGATTAAGACAGTGTGACCTAGGGGTGGGAAAACTTTGATCTTTATACTTTGTGTCTCTTAAAGAAGATTGCTCCTTAAGGATGATTGATTTAAGGACTTACTGAATGATATCTTTTGTTTAAAACTATGTGGCTATTTTAAGTGAAAGCTATGTAGCCACTTTAGTGATAAGTTGTTATGTTATATCATTGTGAATACTATACTTTGGTTTCTGTGAATGTTTTGCTTTAGTTTACTGTTGAATAAATAGAGAGTTCACTATACTATGTGATCAGAACCTTACAGCTATTTACAGCAGTCCTCTGGAAAGCTGTTCATGCTTGGTTTTACAGATGGGAGTGCCAGTCATTGAAGGCCAGTTCTTGAAACATGCTCAAATACTCCATTCCTGGTTCTTATCTAAAAACCACTTGGAAAATTAGGGGTGGTTGATGTTTTTAAACTCTTGTGAGAGAGAGAATGGCTGTGTGTGGCACTGAAGTCTTCTAATTGGCAATAAAGTTGGAAGAATTATTAACGTGATGATTATTGAGCCAGAACTCATAAGAGATGACCTGGTCTCACTTTTGCCTTTGCAGTTTTATGAAGGCAGGCAGGTTTTCTCTGAACACGCATTCTTTGTTTCTTTGTATTTGTTCATGCCTTCTCTTAAACAGAAGAGTATTCTGTAAGTGTCCAAATGATCTTTTGAGTTTGGGAGATACAAAGGTCCTATCAGAGATAACACTAGTGGTCAGAGATGAGTGGTGGATGTAACTGTGATGGCTACTGAAGTAGTAGTAGTTGACAGCAAAGTAGTTCTGGGATCAAGGAATCAAAATAGTTATCTAAAGATTGCTGCTGTTGCTGCTGCTGTTTCATTCTTGAATAAGATCATGACATCAGGAAGGTAATTGTGGGGCCAGGAGGTATAACCCTTCCTGGTTTAAATAAAGGCTGGTGTTTTTTGCTCTAGAAAAACAGGTCCTGAGAAACTACGTTACTAGACTAACTGGCACACCCAGGAGGTAAGCACTTCATAAGGAGTCCATAAAAGTAGGAAAAGACTTCCAGAGTCAGGATTACAGAATTTTCCTTTTTATTCATATGTTCCCTACATATGGCTCACACTATCATTGTTTAAACCCATTCTCCCCATGACTATTGTATATAGTTGTAGGTGAGTGCACCCTAGTATTTTAGGGAAAATATTTTGTACCAATTTTTCTCTTATCATATCACTTTAGAAAATATCTTTTATTAAATATCAATTGTTAATATACACTAAAAGGGGAGTATACTGATGGGAGGTCTTCAAAAAATTTGGAATACCATACCATCTTACTTGCCTCCTAAAGAACCTGTATTCAGGCTAAGAAGCAATAGTTAGAATTGAACATGGAAAAACCAATTGGTTTAAGATTAGAAAAAGAATATGTCAAGGCTTGTCACCTTATTTATGTATTTAATTTCTAGGCAGAATGCATCATGTGAAACACCAAGCTAGATGAATCAAAACTGGAATTAAGGTTGCAGGAACAAATATCAACAATCTCAGATACGAAGATGATGCCACTGTGATGGCATAAAATAAAGAGGAATTAAGAAGCATCTTGATGAGGGTGAATTCATTGCCATTACATCCTGGCAAATAGAGGGAGAAGAAATGGAAGCAGTGTCAGATATTACATCCTTAGAATCAAAGATTACTGTAGATGGCAACTGCAACCATGAAACTAAAGACTCTTGCCCTTTGGAAGGAAAACTATGGCAAATCTAGGCAGCATACTAAAAAGCAGAGAAATCACTTTGCCAACAAAGTTCTGTACAGTCAAAGTTATGGCTTTTTGAGTAGTAATGCATGGCTGTGAAAGTTGTCTATAAAGAAAGTTGAGCACCATAGAATCGTCAATTTTGAATTGTGGTGTTAGAGAAGACTTTTGATTGGCTCTCGGACAGCAAGAAGGAAAAAGTAGTGAATACTCAAAGAAATTAATCCAAGGTATTCATTGGAAAGTCAAATACTGAAGCTGAAGCTTAAAGACTTTGGCTACATAATGGGAAGATGTAACTCATTGGAAAAGATTCTAATGTTGGGAAAGATTGAAGGCAAAAAGAGGGGAATACAATAAAAGATGAGATGGATATGTAGTGTCATGAAAACAATGTACATGAACGTGGACAGACTTTGAGAGATAATGGAAGACAGAAAGGCCTGCCGTGCTATGGTCCATGGGGCCACAAAAATTCAGACACTAACTGAACAACTTTACAGTACTGAATGGATCCCAGGAAATAAAATAATAGTCTTACAGTCCTTCTTGGAGAATCTCAGAGAAACAATAGTTAGTTGCCCTGATCCTAAACTACAAATACTAGGATGAGTTGAGGAAGTAGTCTTGAAAGTGGCAAAACTTTCAAAATAATAGCCAATTAAAATTTTGTTAAATTTTCTTTAGTTGTTGAGAATTTATTTAAAGTTACCTTTAAGGGGGGGGGGGGCAGAGTTAAGATGGTGACATAGAAGCAGGAGAATTCCATGAGCTCCCCCCATAATCACCTCAAATACCTATAAAATATGACACTAAAAACATTTTAAAGCTCCAGAACTCATAAAATGACAGAGAAACAAAGCTCCTACTGAAGATTGCCCAGCAGGCAGATAGGAAGGGCTTATTGCAGCACATTGGGAGCTGAGGGCAGTCCAGCCTGAAACAGAGGGGATAGCCCCAGGGTGATCAGGACAAGCCCTGGAGAGAGCACTCAGGAGAGTGGATAACCAGCAGCTGTGGCAGTTTCCAGAATTATCAACGCATAAGAGACAAGGACAAAGTGGAAGGTCAGTGGAACTCGGCTAAATTTAGGGGAAAGAAGCAGGTCCAGCTGTCTTCCCCCAGGGCAAGAAACCAGCAGAAGCAGTGGCCCTGCAGCTGCCTCCATGTGGCTGCTTCAGACCTCTTGTCCTGCAGATTGCAGGGGAGCCAAGCACTCATTCAGAGGCTAAGTGTTCTTGCTTTAACCTGCCTGGATTAGGATTCTGGTCATCTTGCTCATTGTCCGCAGCAGATATCCTTTATCAAGAGAGATTCTTCCAGAATACAATTTACTTTACTGACAAATGATATTAGGTGTCATTGTATGCTGAAAGAGGTACTTTTTTATCATCAGTAAATAGTATAGACTCTGGGAAAGCCAATAAAACAGATATGCTCCCTGACCTCCAAATGTGTATATTCTAAAACAGACAATACTTCATGGATATACCTTTTAGAGGACATATTAACTCACATTAATTATATTACAGGGAGAGAAATGAAAGAAACAACAGACATGATAGATTAAATATTTTGGATGGATAAATGGATGCATTGGATATGAATGGATAAGTGGAGAGACAAATGAATAAATGAATGACAGATAGATGACAGGTGGATATAGACCGACATGGAAATATATAGATAATGATAGAAGTATAGCTATAGACATAGATTCAGATATTGATATACATTGTGAATAGCCTTTTGTTTTTGTACTTTCTTTAGAAAACTATCAGGTGTTCCCTGTAATGAATTGATCTGCATGAAGAAGACTTCCTGATAAAATACAGATTTATAAAGAATTTGGAAGGAAACAGGTGACAGAGAATATTAATAAAGGTGCATAGAGGGGGCGGACCCAAGATGGCAGCGTAGCAGCAGCAACATATCGCAGCTCTCACATAGCCACCCAAAAATACCCATAAAATAGGACTCTAAACCAATCCTAGAACTCCAAAACACACACAAGGATACTTCCCACTAAAGTCAGCTCGGCTATGAGGAACCATATCAGCACTGTGAACCAAAGCCAGCCTGGCCTGAAGCTGTGGCTGTGGCCCAGAGGTGGCGGAAGAGCCTTTCAGGTGAGCGGATTAGCACCAGCTGCGAGTGGGGATTGCAAAAGGGGGAAATAAGCAGTCTGGCCGGCTGAAAGGTCTCCAGAGCAGAAAAGCAAAAGGCAGA
>CM053587.1:190915318-190975282 GCA_028646515.1 Pseudochirops corinnae
AACTCAAAATCTTGTGGAAATGAATGATGCAAACTATAATAAAATTTTTAAAAAAAGGTGCACAGAGTAAGATTATTACAGATGAGAATTATGTCCAACAGAGAGAGAAAGAGTCACATAGTATATATACATCTATATATATAGATATAGATAGAAGTATAGATATGCACATATACACACACATATATATATATATATGTACAGATAAAGGGATAGATGTGAATATATAGATATATATTTACACACACACATGCATGCATATCTATCACTCTATCTCTTCCAAACTCCCAGTATAATGCTTTGTAGAAGTTAGCCATTCAACGAAAATTTTTGACTGACTTCACTAGTAGATATTCTAGTGGAAAATTTGAGTAAAGATGATGTGAAGAATAAAGAGAAGATCTGAAAGTGATTAAATGGTGTCAGTGAAATGATGAGGTGCAAAGAAATTTGAGACTGATATTTAAAGATTCAAGTGAGAGTTTTAGCCATGTCATTGAAAGAAGTAGCCATTAAGAGTTATAAGGATTCTTTCCCTATAAATTATTTTAATGCAATAGGACACAGCAAACAGAAATCTGTATCAATGTTCTAAACTAAGGTTTTATAAGGAAAAAGGGAGAAGGATAAGTTTGAAATTTACCTGAGATTTCTCAACAGTATATAAGAAGGAATTACAATAAGGATTTATGACTTTCTTGTTTATGGTGGTTAGAAGCTTGTGAAAAGATAACATAACCAGGGAGTTATCTCCTCTCAGAGGAAATAGAAAATAGCAACAGTCATTTTTTTATTTATTTAAAGTAACCACAAACAGAAAATGAACCAATCAACCAACTTGGGAGAGAGTGGTATCACATGCACACCTCTATTAAAGTGAACCAAATGTATATTGCAACTATGAATGCTATCTGTTTGAAAGTACTTCATTTAGTGAGTACTAATGAAATGAAAGCAAAGAGAAGTATGTACATTGACCATTTACATATGCAAATTGTTAGCACTTCAAAGACAAGTTATGTTGTTTTTCCTTTCCCATTGGAAACTGGAGGACATTTTTCAAATTCAATTATGCCAGATTCAATGCATGCTTCAAAGTAAATTTCATTTCACACTGCTAAAAGATGACTAGAAGCACTGTGCTGTATTTTATATTATTGCAATGGTTTTGTTACATTAAAAGAGGTATTTGTTTCACAGCTGAGAGAGAATTAATGCAGAAAAAGACAGTTAGAATGACAGAAGCAAGCAACAACCTCATATTTCATTCAGGGGAAAGGGACAAACTTATTAGAAAAACATTTTGAAGAAATAAGGGTGGGTGAGATTAATGAAGGAATTTTTAAGATTTGAAGAGAAAGATGCAAAGATAGGTAAGTTTCTGTCATGTATAAGAACAAGGGAATACTTACAAGGGTTCTTAGATGGAAGATACATAAATTTAACTATGAATGTTTTTTTATCCAATATCAAAGCATTTAGAAACAAATTGTGGGATTTTTTTTTTAATACTTCCAAAATTTCTAGGTACAAAACATTTACTCTGAAAAAAAAATCTCAATACTTGAGGAAAGCTGACATTCCAATTCAACTGAAGTCAGTTTACTAAAATTAGTAACTAGCAACTCCCCATCTCATAGCACTGGTTTTGAGAAATGAAAAACCTTTTAAGGTGAAAACTGATATAATGGCAGTAGTTGATTTAACAAACACATGCTGTCAGACTCGAGGGTTTGGGGCATTTCTCTCTCTTCCTTTCTCTCTCTCTCTCTCTCTCTCTCTCTCTCTCTCTCTCTCTCTCTCTCTTTCTCTCTCTGTATCTGTCTCTCTGTCTCTGTCTCTGTTGGGTCCTACTTGTCTGGATTCACATATTTGATAATCAAGTCAGTCCTTGGAGGGACATAGTATCCTGTCCTCTAATGAGAGGGATTGGTATCCTTTTTCTTACACTCACTGGTTGTACTCCAGGGAAAAAAGAATTACTTCTATCTTCAGTTTTCTTCATATCTAGATTGTACCCAATGGAGGGTTATAAAGGTATTCAATGTGAAATATGAATTAAATATGAGTCATGTATTAATTTCCTCTATATAAAAGTGCTTCTTATACATAATACTCACCAAAACTAATTGGAAAAAAAAGAAGCTTAAAGTAGAATACTTAAAATTTTTAATTATTGATACACTTTCCTGGAAAGTTGACTGACTAAGGGAACCCATAACTCTGGTCTCTCAACAAGCTCAAACATTTGCACCCATAAATAGCATCATGTAAAGGTTATATAAAGTTGGAAGATATTTCTGAGAACATTTTGTCCCACTCCCACATTTTTAGATGAGGAATATATAGAAAATAAATTGTTTTGAATCAACAAGTTGTTCAGAATAGCAATTCACATTTCTAGATGTAAGGGTGCATGTGTGTTGTCCATGTAGGTTTTGTGCATCTACATATTTATGGCTAGATGTAGCTCACAGTGGGAATGCACAGAATATCCAGATTCTTCTTTGTCCTCTCTTTTCAGATGGAGACTTGAGTTCTGCTGGAAGGGAAAGCAGGAGATTGAATCCAAAGGCTAGCCATTTTGTTCTCTCTACACCCCCTCCCAAAAAAAGGGGGTTGTAGACTACAATTATGTCTATTTGCTTACCTTAATATTATTAGTTTAAGGAATATTTTGTTATGTTCAATTTGTGCTCCTGATCATTATCCATTAATTAGAAAGGAGTGCCCTAAGCTATATATCCTAAGCTTTACTCCCTTTTCAAGTAATGGCATTTCTACAATGAAAATATGTAATGAATATCAAATTATTCCATTTATCCAAGTCATGAGCAAACAAAAATCAGAGAATGCATGAAGATGAGAATGTACAGGACAACACACAAAGCAAATGTATTCTCCAACTTGAGAGAAATATGAAAGAGAGAGAGAGAGACAAAGATAGAGAAAGAGTTTGATGAGTTGAGACTATCGCAAAAGTGTCAGTTTTTTTGTTTAGTTTAATAGTTTCACCCTACAGTTTTACTCTAGTGTAATCTTGAAAATTAATCTTAGGTATAGCTCCTCACAAGGTCACTACAAACATGAGAAACAGGGTCCTCAACTACTTCATAGGTACCCAATGTTTTCTGTGTATATTAGATATATAAGAGATACTTTTCCCATTCTAAAAAAAAAGGAACAAGGATTCACAAGAGCCTATGAACTGATGAAGAAACATATAGCCTTGAAACATACTACTAGACTCTTCCTGGGAGATAAGCACACTTTAGGACATTCCTCTCCCACTGAAGTATATTCTTTGTCTACATACTATGTGGTAGTGCTCCATTGTGCTTTGGAACTTACACCAGGGCTTCTGTTCACCTATGAGCCACAACAAGCACTCTTTCTGCCCTGATACTGTGACCAAGACCTCCACTTCTTGGAACTCTTATCTAATATGTTTCTTAAATTAAAAAATAATAAGAGGGAGGGCAGATATGGCAGAAACTCACCTGAACTTCCCAACATTCCCCTCAGAACCACTTTCAAATAACAACTGAAATCAAATTCTGCAGTGAAAGAACTTCAAAAGTTCAGGGCAATTTTCTAGCACAAGAGAACTTAGGAAATCTGCAGGAAAAGTTTGTCATATTAAGGTGCTGATCATAAAATGTTACTATGGTTATAGGGAACATCAAGAAATAAACTCTGAATAAGAAAACTATATCAAAACACACAAGAGCAATGATACAAAGGAGGGGAAAAATGTTAATTGGACACAGGTCCATAAGAATGTCTAAAAATACCCAAAAAGAATTTTCAAAATAAAATGAAAGAGTTAGAGGAAACACTAGGAAACAAAATGAGAGTGAGGCAAGATAATTATGAGAAGAGTCAATGGCTTGGCTAAAAAAAAAAAGGCACAAAAAAACCTGATGAAAATAAAATATTGTGAAAACAAAACTGGTCAAATGGTTTTAAAAAGGCAAAAACAAAAAAACCTACTGAAGGGAAGGACTCCCTAAAATTCGAATTGATCAAATGGAAAAGGAGGTACAAAAATTAGCTGGAAAAGAACTCTAAAAAGTGGAATCAGCAAAATGAAAAAGGACGGACAAAAGCTCACTAAAGAAAGTAATTTCATAAGAATTAGAATTGGGAGAGTGGGAGTTAAAGGCTCCATGAGGCATGAAAAGAAAAACAATCAAACACAATCAAAAGAATGAAAAAATTAGAAATAGACATCACATTAGAAAAAAAAAACTGACTTGAAAATTAGATCCAGGAGAGATAATTTAATAATTATTGGACTACCTGATACCCATAATCAAAAAAGAGCCTGGACATTATGTTTCAAAAATTTTTCAAGGTTAACTGCTCTGATATACTAGAGCCAGAGAAATAAATTTTGAAATAATTCACCAATCACCCCCTGAGAGAGATACCAAAAAGAAAACTCCCAGGAATACTGTGGCCAAATTTCAGAGTTACCAGATCAAAGAGAAAATACTGCAATTAATCAGAAAGAAGCAATTCAAATACTGTGCAGCCACAGTCAGGATAACACCAAATTTAAGAGCTTCTACATTAAAGGATCAGAGGGCTTGGATTATGATTTTCTGGAATGTAAAGGAGTTGCGATTACAACCAATAATAACCTAGAAAAACCAAATACAGTCCTTCATGGGGAGAAATGAACATTCAATGAAATAGAAGGTTTTCAAGCAATACCAAAGCTGAACAACAACAACAATAAAAAAAAAACCCTGATTTTCAAATACATGACTCAAGAGAAGCATAAAAAGATCAATAGGAAACAGAAAACACAAGGGACTCAATAAAGAAAACCTATATACATGCCTACATGGGAAAATTATATGTGTAATGTCTAAACCTTTTTCAGAAATAGTATGGCAGAAACTAGATATAAAGTATAGACCAATATGTTACACATAATTTGAGGGAATATGGAATAGTTCATCTGTCAAATCTGCAAATAAAGGAAGACTTTCCAAACAAGAGAAAAGAGCCATGGAGGATGTAAAATGGATAATTTTGATTATATTGAATAAAAAGTTTTGCACAAACAAAATCGATGCAACCAAGAATAGAAAGAATGCACAAAACTGGAGAAAAACTTTTACAGTAAGTGCCTCCAATTAAGGCCTCATTTTTCAAATATACAGAGAACTAAATAAAATTTATAAGAATACAAGTAATTCCCCAATTGATAAATGGTCAAAAGACCTGAACAGGTAGTGGTCAAATGATTTAATCAAAGATATCTATGGGCATATAAAATGTTCTATATCACTATTAATTAGAGAAGGGTATTTTTTTAAATGTAATATCACTTCACCCTTATCAGATTTGCTAATTTGACAGAAAAGGGGAATGATAAATCTTGGGGGCAATTTGGGACAAATGGGATTTGGTGGAGTTGTGAACTAATACAACCATTATCACTCTGCAGAACAATTTGGAACTATAGTCAAAGGTCTATAAAATTATGCATATCTTTTGATTCAGCAATACCACTACTACATCTATATCCCAAAGAGATCAAAAAAGGGGAAAAGATCTATTTGTACAGAAATATTTATAGCAGTTCTTTTTGTAGTCACAAAGAATTGTGTTGATGTCCAGCAATTGAGGGATGGGTGGATAAATTGTGGTACATGATTGTAAATGAATACTATTATGCTACAAGAAATAATGAGCAGAATGGTTTCGGAAAAACCTGTAAAGACTTACATAAACTGCTGCAAAGTGAAGTGATGAGAAGCAGTACATTTTATGCAGTAACAGCAATATTGTACGATGATCAACTGTGAATGACATAGCTATTTTCAACAACACAATGAATCAACATAATTCCAAAGGACTCATGATGAAAAATGCTATCCGTCCCGCAGAGAAAAAACTGGTGCACTCTTAATGTAGGTCTAAACACATTATTTTTGTCACTTTTTTCATGTTTTTTTCTGTTTTTTTTTTAACAACATGACTAATATGGAAATATTTTGCAAGATTTCACATGTATAATCTATATCAAATTGTTTTCTGTTTTAAGGAAGGTGATTTTTATGTGTATTTCAGAAAAATAAAATATTATTCAAAGGAAAAGTGGAAATAAAATACTAGCAAGAATATAGTAATATATTTCATATCATAGAGATAATAAACTATGATCAGATGTGATTTATAGTAGTAATGCAGGTCTAGTTCAGCATCAGGGAAACTACCAGCCAAATTGACTATATCAATAACAAAGATAACAAAAATCATATGATTACCTCAATAGATAAAGAAAAAGTTTTTGATAAAATACAATTCACTCATGTAAAAATGCTAGAAAAGAGGAATAAATTATGAGTACTATCTACTTAAAATTCTCAATAAGCATAATCTATAATATGGATAAGCTAGAAGCTTTCCCATTAAAATGAGGGTTGAATCAAGGATGCCCATTATCACCACTATTATTCAATGCATTAGAAATGCTAGCTTTAGCAAATAATAAAACATAAAGAAAATGAAAGAATTAGAATAGACAATGAGTAGACCAAACTATCCCTCTTTGAAGATGGCATGATGGTACTTAGAGAGTTCTACAGTTTACTAAAAAGCAAGTTGAAATGTGTAACAAATTCAGCAAAGTCATAGGATACAAAATAAATCTCATAAATCATCAGCATTTCTATGTATTAGCTACAAAATCAAGGATGAATGAATAGAAAGTTAAATTTCACTTACAATAATTGTAGACAATATAAAATATTTGGGAGTCTACCTGCCAAGAAACAACCAGTAACTCTAAGAACAGAATTACACAATATTTCCACACTTATAAAGTAAGATCTAAATTATGCATTGCTCATGGGCAGACCAAACCAATGTAATAAAAATGACAATTCTAACTAAATTAATGTATTTATTCAGTTCTATACTAATTAAACTACAAAAATATTTTATAGAGCTATAATAAATAATAACAAAATTGATTTGGAAGAAAAAAGAGGGTCAAGAATATCACTGAACGAAAATTGGAAGGAAGGTGACCTAATAGCACCGTATCTAAAGCTGCATTTCAAAATAGTAATCTTCAGAACAATGTGGTAATGGCTAAGAAATAGAATAATAGATCAGTGGAATAGATTAGCTACATAATTTACAGTAGAAAATGACTGTTGTTGTCTATGTTTGATAAAACCAAAGATCTAAGCTTCCAGGACAAGAACTCATTATCTAACAAAAATTACTGGGAAAACTGGAAATCAATGTCGTAAAAACTAAGTATAGAACATCTCACACCATATACCAAGATAAAATCAAAATGTGCACATATGATTTTGACATAAAGGATAATATCATAAGAAACTCAGATGACCATGAAAAATTTTACTCATAAGATCTATAGTTGAGACAAAATAGTACAACTAAGAGACAGCACTACAGTTCATAAAATGATAATTTTCATTACATAAAATTGTAAAGGTTTTGCACACACACACACACAAATTTAGTCAAGACTAGAATTAGAAATAAAGGCCTCATTTATTGGGTATATAGATAACTGATCAAATTTATAAAAGAAATCATCCCCCAATTGGGAAATGTTTAGAAGTTATGGACAGTAGTCAGAAGGAAAAAAAAAATCGAAGTGATCTATAATCAAATGGAAAAGTTATCTAAATCGCTATTGATTAGAGAAATGCAAATTAAACAAACTCTAAAGTATCAGATCTAAAGAAAAATGACAAATATTGGATGGGATTTGGAAAAAAATGGGATGCTAATGAACTTTTGGTGGAGTTGTGATCGATTTGATCAAACCATTCTGGAGAGTAATTTGGAACTATGCCCAAAGGGCTATAAAACTGTTCATACATTTTGACATAGCAATGAGCCTGTATCCCAAAGAAATCAAAGAAAAAGAAAAATAAAGACACACACCTACAAAGGTATTTATAGTAACTCTTTTTTTTAGTGATAGAGAATTGGAAATTATGGGGATGCCCATCAGATGGGGAATGACTGAACAAGTTATGGTATATGATAATTATAAAATGCTATTGTAGTATAAGAAATGATGAGCAACATAGTTTCAGGGGGGAAAAAAAACAGATAAACTTATGTTAACTGATATAAACTGAAGTGAACAGAACCAGGAGAACACTGTACACAGTAACAAGTGTACTATACAATGTTCAAATTTGAATAGCTATTGTGAGCAATACCATGATCCAGGACAATTCTTAAGTATTTATGATGAAAAATGCTAACCAACTCCAAAGAAAGAACTGATGAATTTTGAATGCAGATTGAAGCATACTTTTTAAACCTTATTTTTCTTGTTTTCTTGGTTTTTTTTTTTTCTATTTTTGGTCTGTATTTTCTTTTGCAACATGATGAATATGGAAAATATAATAAAATAAGAGACACTTAAAAAAAGAACCAACTATGGTCATGATAGCTAAAATGTAATTTTCTTCCAAAGTAATATACTACCTATGAAACTACAGACTCTGTTTTTATTACATACAGCACAAAATCAAATCATTTTGTTCTTAGACTTTACTGAATAACAATTACATGGAACCTTTGCACATAGTATCTAATAAGAAGGATTCAGAAGAAATATAAAACACATTATTTGCCCTAAAGGCCCTTGAGGAAGCAAACAGTTTGGTATATTTTTAAAAAAGGTAATGCCAAATACTGGATACAAGATCTGGAAAAATTGATCTATGATCTATTGTTCTCCAACTGAAGCTTATGTATGATATTTTTAAAATTATAAATAACTTTACTTGGACCAATAGTATATTAGTCATATATGTGTTTCCTATATATGTATATATCTATATGCATAGATATACACACCCATGCATATATATGTACATTCATACATGTATGGGTATATTTACATACATATGTGTGTATGTGTATATACACATATGTGTGCATACATTGATTTATAACTGTGGTATCCAAGTAGGGATCATGCACTCCAAGGGAGTGAAATTGTAGAAATAAAATATGAGCTGCACTCAATGGGCAGAGGGCCTGATGTCAGGAAGACTTTGTTCAAATCCATTCTCAGACAATTGCTTTCTGTGTGACTCTGGGCAAGTCACTTTACCCCTTTTTGCCTTAGTTTTCTCATCTGTAAAATGAGGATAATAATAACAACTACCTCCCAGGGTTGTTATAAAGGTCAAATAGAATAATTATAAAGAGCTTAACACAGTGCCTGGCACATAGTAAGTGCTATGTAAATGTTAGTTGTTATTATTAGTCAACAAGCATTTATTAAATGCTTTACTAGTGTTGGGCATTGTTTTAAACATTGGAAAAAGAAAGAAATTTATAAACAAAAATAAAATGTAGCTCTTGCTTTCAAGGAGAATGCATCCTGATCAAGGAGATAATATGTAAATATCTAGTTACATACAAGATATATAAATATAGACATAGATATAGATAGATAGATAGACAGACAGATAGATAGATAGATAGATAGATAGATAGATAGATAGATAGATAGATATGAAGAGAGAGGGACAGAGAGAGAGGGAGAGAGACAGAGAGACAGAGAGAGAGACAGAGAGACAGAGAGCATATATAAAGGGAGAAAGCATTAGCAGCTGGAGGCTCAAGGGAAAGCTCCCTGAAGAAAAGAAGATATAACTTAAGTGTTGAAAGAAACCGGTAAGAGACAGAGGTGATGGGACTGAGCATTCGAGGCATGAAGCACAGTCCATAAAGAGTAATTAAGAGGGAAGACAACAGATTATGTTCAAGGAGCTAACAAGTAGGCCAATATCACATGGATCATAGTATCCATGGAGGATAGAAAGTAGGAAAGTTGAAGTCTTGGCTGCACATGCCAAATAGAAAGAATTTATATTTTATCTTGAAGGTAATGGAAAGCCATTCAAGATCCTTAAGTAGAGGATGATTTATACTATTAGGTCTACAATTTGAGAAAAATTACTTTGACAGATGAATGGATGATAGATTTAAATGGCAAAGGACTTAAAGCAGAGAGACCAGTTGGAAGGTTATTTTAATAATGTAAACAATGGGTGATGAAAGCCTGATATACAGTTGTAGATATATGAATGACAAAGTGAGGACATTTGTAAGAGATATTGGACAGGTAGAAATGATAACATTTGGCCAAAGAATAAATATATATATGGTAAGTGAGAGTAAGGAGTTGAGAATGGCAGTGAATTGTCCAGTCTTGGTGACTGACAGGAAGTTGATGCTCTTAACATGATGAAATTAAAAGGAAGGAAGGGCAAGTTTTGAAGGGAAAATAATGAGTTGAATTTGAGGTACCTACAAGGCATAGAGTTTGAGATGTCCAAGAGGAAGCAGATGGATGCAGGCTGAGAGTGGGGGTGGGAAGGCAAGGTTGTAAAGGGCACTAAATGCCAAAATGAATAAAATAATGAAGAAATCTGTGAAGAAGACAGCAATGAAGAGTATAAATTAATTCAAAAGAGTGATTCTGAACAATTTCCTTTAACTGGTATCTATACCAAGGTGTTAAGTAAGTTGCAGAAAATGAATATGGAAAATGAGAGGAGAACAAATTTCAATGTCCTTTTTAACATGGTAAGTATCTCCTCCTGGCTTTTGCTTATCTGTCTGTCTTTTCGTTTTGGAAATTTGAAGAGTAAAACTTCATGTGCTATATATATTTTAGCCCTCTTTGGGAGCTATGAATTATTTTTCTGGGCATTTCAAGAGCTGCCTTTGTCATTCAAACTAAACATGTTGACGAGTTAGCCCAAAGATAATAGTTGCCATGGATAAAATAAAAGAATATGAAGGAGAGAGGGAATCACATTGGGTTAAGTATTCAGATGAGATGGTGCTGAAGGCTTACTGTGACCTCTGACACTGTTCTCCATCCAGTAGCCACAGGTAAAGATGGAATAAATATCATTCTATCAGTAGCATACAGCACTGATTGGATTAATAGGAAGAGGGGGGAATTAGACATACTGTCTTTGTGAGGATTACAATTATCCAGGATTAAAGTGAGAAGAAATTTTTCTTCCATACTTTTTAAAAGACATTTTGAGAGTTGAGAAAATGATCAGAGAAAAGCAAAGTTAAGAAAATGATCAGAGACCAGAGAAGTACTCGAGGTGGAACGCAGAATGTTAAATGATATTTAGTACAGAGAAGTTTTAAATAATCAAATCTTCATTTTCTTCTGTTTCTCAATCAAGAATCAAAGAGCATAGAACAAAAATACTTAAAAGGCAATTATTGTTCAAGGCAAGAGAAGATTATTTTTTCCAAATATTTACTTTATTTTTTCACAATTACATGAAAAAAGTAACTTTTTTTGGTGAATTTTGAGTTCAAAATTCTCCCTCTCCATACCCTAACTTTTCCTTGAGAAAACAATTTGATATAGATTATATGTGAAGTCATGCAATACATTTCCATGTGACCCATATTGCAAAAGAAAATACAAAAATGAGAAACATAAAGTAAAATGAATTTTATTCAATCTGTATTCAGACTTTCAGATCTTTCTCTGAAAGTATAAACATTTTTTTTTTATCATAAGTTCTTCAGATTTGTTTTGGATCACTATATTAGTTGGTATATATAGGTCATTCACAGTTGATCATTGTACATTATCTTTGTTACTGTGTGCAGTGTTTTCCTCCTTCTGCTCATATAATGCTCTTAGCATCAGCTCATATAAGTCTTCCCAGGTTTTTCTGAAACCAACCCACTTGTCACTTCTTATATCACAGTAGCATTCCATAAAAATCATAGCACAACTTGTTCATCCATTTCCTAATTGATGGACATTCCTGCAGTTTCTAATTCTTTGCAACCAAAAAAAGAGCTGCTATAAATATTTTTGTACATATAGGTTTTCTTTTCTTTTTCTTTGGTCTTTTTGGGAAACAGACCTAGTAGTTACATTGCTGGGTCAAAGCATATGCCATTTCATACCCTTTGAGTCTAGCTGGAAGTTGTACTCAAGAACATTAGAACCAGTTCACTACTTCATCAATAATTAATTAGTGTGCTTATTTTTCCTTCATTTCCTCCATAATTTTGTCATTTCTCATAGATGTACATTCTCAGAATTGGTTTAATTTGCCTTTCTCTAAACAATAGTGGCAGAGTTTTTTTTTTTATTTGACTGTATATAGTGTTGATTTCTTCTTCTTATCCTTTGCACTCTTATTTTTTTAAAATAAATTTGACTCAGTTCTCTATATATTGATAATTGAAGGCTTTGTCAAAAAATGTGCTATAAAATTTTTCCCAGATTCCTGCTTTCCTTCTATTTTGGTTGCCTTGATTTTCTTTGTACAAAAAATTCAATTTCATATAATCAATTTTGCATGTTGCATTGTTCTCTGTATCTAGTTTGGTCATAAATTCTTACATTATCCATAGATCTGACAGGTAAAATTTTCTATGCCCCCAAATTTTCTTATGCTATCACCCTTTATACCTAAATCATATATGCATTTTTACCTTATTTTGGCATATGGTGTGAGATATTTGTCTATACCTATTTTTTGTCAAACTATTTTAGAGTTTTCCCAGAAAATTTGTCAAAGAGTTAAAATTTGGATCAAAAACACTAGATTACTATGGCCATTTTCTACTGTATATTGTTTACCTAATCTATTCTGCTGACCTACCATTATCCCTCAGTCAGTGCCAGATCGTTTTGATGATTGCTACTTTGTAAGACAGTTTAAGACTTTGTGCTGTTGAGTCATGTTTCCCCACATTTTTTTTCATGGCTTCACTTGATTGTCTTGAACTTTTGTTCTTCCAGATCAATTTTATTACTATTTAATCTGACCCTAGAAAATAATTTTTGGTAGTCTAATTGGTATAGGACTAAACAAGTAAATTAATCTAGGTAGAATTGTCATTTTTATTATACTGGTTCAGTCTACCCATGAGCAATTGATATTTCTCCAGTTGTTATGAGCTGTCTTTATTTGTGTGAAAAGCACTTTCTAATTGTGCTATTGTAGTTCCTGGATTTGTTTTGGAAGGCACAGTTCCAAGTATTTTATATTGTTAGCAGTTATTTTAAATGGAATTTATCTTTTGATCTCTTCCTTCTGAACTTTGTTGATAATATATAGAAATGCTAATGATTTATGTGGTCTTATTTTATATCCTCCAACTTTACTGAAGTTGTTAATTATTTCAAATAGGTTTTTAGTTGATTCCCCACGATTATTTAAGTATTCTACCTGTCATTTGAAGAATGATCATTTTGTTTCCTTACCTTCTATTTAATTCCTACAACTTTTTATTCTTATTGATGTCCCTAGCATTTCTAATACAACATTGAATAATAGTGGTGATAATGGGTGCCATTGATTCACCCTTGATCTTACTGGGAAGACTTCTACCTTATCCCCATTACAGATAATGCTTGTTGAGGGTTTAAGATGAATGTAATTCATCATTTTTCAGGAAAGTTCAATTTACTCCTGTACTGTTAGTGTTTTTTTTTTAAATAAGAATCAATGTTGTATTTTGTCAAAAACGTTTTTTCTATAAAAATCATTTGACTTATTTTTTGGTTTTATTTCCTATTGATATGATCAATTACACTGGTAGTTTCCTTAATACTGAATCAACCTTGCATTTCTGGCATAAAACGCATATGGTCATAATGGGTGGTCACAATATCCTTAGGGCAAGTGGGTGAAAGTATGTTGTCTGCCCTGCCAAGTGAAAGCAAACTGTTCCCATTGTTTAGAATCTATTGGGATAGTAAAGAAAGCATTGGTTAAATCAATTACTGCATCCCAAGTCCCATCATATTTCTTGATTCTTTCTATTAAGGTGATGGTATCTGGAACAGTAGCATACAAGGGGGAAGTTGCCTTATTCAATTGTCTATAATCCACTGTCATTCTTCATGACCCATCTGACTTTTGTACTGGCCAGATAGGATTATTCCACAATTGGTTGTAGAAACTAACACTCTACCTCAATACATTCCTTTATAATATTGGTAATTTCATCTTGTGCACCTGGTACATGACACTGCTTTAAAGTAATAACTTCAGAAGTTTCAGGTAAAGTGATTGAGTCCATTTTTATTTTTTCCACTAAAATTGTATTAATTCCTGTCTTTCTTACTGCAAATTGGTATAGCCCCTCAGGTAAATTTAGACTCATACCTTTCAATATATCTCTTCCAATGATATATTCAGGAATTGATACAATAACCACAGTATATTCTTTCTTACGTAATTGTTCAACTTTCATTGTTATTTTAACTTGTCTGGCTGATATTTAAGCCTTCCCAGTCTGTTATGGTAATAGAAATTCCAGGTTTAAACTTATCAGGGTTTTCATAGGTAAAGGAGGATTCTGTCCCAGTATCTATCAATGCCCTAGTTACAGTAGTTGATCCATTTTTCCAATATGTGGCTAAACCAACATGGGGTCTATAATCTCATCTATGTATTTTTTTAATCTGGGCTGGGACTTGGCTTGTTTCCTGTTCTCCCTGAAGGTGTTGCAAACTTGGATACAATGATTCAATAGTATCTGTAGGGATGGTTCCTGCTTCCCTATTCAGTTAATATTAAGCACTTTTTCTCGGTACATCCTATGCTGCTCTTCAGTTGGAGTACCATTTATTCTTCTTAAATCTATCCCTGCTCTCAGTATAGCAGTAAATAATTCTTTTCTTGTCAATCTATACTAACTTTAAATACTCTGGCTATTTACTCTTCTTTCTTAAGGAAATTTATCATTTCCCTCTTTTCCCTAAGTCATTTAACTGTGAAATCTTATACAGCATCTCCAAAAGAGGGTGACCTATTTCCCAAATTAGTAGAGTCATAAATAGGTAGTTATAAGCAGGAGGAGCCATCTTCACTATGTTTTTCTATTATGAACTGCTAAGAGGATATTGTGATATGCATTTGCATCTCCAACAATTATAGCAGTTTTCATTACCTCCTCCTTTAGCTATCTCATATACTTTCTTCATACCAAGGTCTATCTCCACGAGTCCATATAGAGTCAATAGGATATTGCTTATTGCATCCCTCTGCAGGTAAAGTTAAGAGATTAGTTGTGTTGTTACCTCCTTGAATATGGTAATCCCTAAAAACTTGGTGTATAATAGGATTCTGACTAATACCTAAGAATTTCAAGCCATCCACATTACCTACTGATATTCCTTTGTCCCCTTTCTCACCGATTCTTGCCATCTAAGACACTAAGGATTCTGCTATCCTTTGGGTGAATTGACTTAATATATCAGTGTATCAGCAAGCACCCTAGCATATGCAGGATGGCTGCTAGCACAGGTTCTTAGATCTGCTTTTTTAAAGGAAAGCAACTCAAAATGGGCTAACAATCTTATTTTAATCAACCAAACATATATAATTTACCTAGTTCAGGGGGAAAAGTCAGCACCCTGAACTTCAGAGAATGCAAACAGAATACAAACAGAAGTTACAAGCAGAAGTTACAAGCAGACAAAGAAACAGATCAGCAGACAGGCTTCCAACCATCTGACCATGACATCCATACCTATTCAGTTACCAGAGAGGGAAGCACCAACATCTGGATTTTTCAAAGCTGGGGGTCCTCAACAGCTTCCCAGAGTCTCATCTGGCCAAATCACACAACTCTTCTCAAAGTGAGCCCCAAAGCAAAACCTTACATCAGTGTATATATAGCCTTCTCCTAATCAGAGAATGTCACAGCCTTCTTGACCCATTGCACAATTACAAAGTAATAAAGCATAGGCATTCCTGAAGAACAAGCCTCCCAGCACAGGCTCCATGTGACCACATTCAGCCTATTAGGGGGGCAGAGTATACTTTGAAATCAGGGAAGGTTCTCGGAGCTACTTAAGCCTATCAAAGGGCCTAGGGGCAGGGAAGATCTTCAGATTCCCAAAACAATCAGTAACCTCTTGTTGAGTGAAATCCTCAATTATCTTCCTGAACTCTGTTTCTCCCAGGTGGTTCTCCTGTTTTCTTCTTAGTATGGAGTGAACTTCTGCATTAGAAGACTCTTCATCTAACTTTGTTCCATTCTCCTCCCATACATTCTCCTGGCAGTCTTCAGGACAACTATGCCAAGCCTGTACAAAAGCTGCATGCATATTCCTTTTGTTAGTTTTTCACTTCCATTTGGCTCAGCGGTTCTCAACCTATGGGTTGCGACCCTTTTGGGGGTCGCCTAAGACCATTGGAAAACACATATTTCCAATGGTCTTAGGAACCAAGAC
Organism: Pseudochirops corinnae; assembly: GCA_028646515.1. NCBI lineage: Eukaryota > Metazoa > Chordata > Mammalia > Diprotodontia > Pseudocheiridae > Pseudochirops > Pseudochirops corinnae. The sequence continues at coordinate 190,931,595 of CM053587.1, forward strand.
ACTGCTTCTCTATCCGTCTCCAGGTGGGTCCACCCACATGCAGATACGCCCACATATGAGTATTAAAGGGTCACAGCATTAAGAAGGTTGAGAACCACTGATTTAGCTAAATGAACAGTAGCTTGTTCTTCTGGAACCTGAGATCATCAAGCTTGTTCTTCTAAAAGAGAGTCCACATGCTGTGGCACAGAAAAATTCTCATGTAATCCAGCCAACTCCCTTTCCATCTGAGCATTCTCCTCCAGCAGCTTATCTCTGCTTTTATACATAAGACCCTAACTTGTTAGTAAGGCCCAGCCTCTCCTACACACTCCTGCCATATCTTTCCCCGGTTCCTTGCAAACATCTTTCCAAATCTCTGGATTCTGCCTTCTGTAGCCTAGGTTCTCAGTTTTCACAGAGTTCTGTGCTTTTAACCCATTCTCTTGCTAGGGAGGAATAAGATAAATCCCCCTATCATGAGATACTCATTTCTCTCTCTAAAGCCCTTCTGCCTCCAAATAGAGATCTGATATTTTGTGATACCATCCTCATCACCAAATATAATGCCAGTGTGATATTCACAGCATCCACAGTAGCTATGAATATGTTGTTGTAGCTGTGAATCACAAAATGTAACAGATTCTCCATATGGAAGACAAAACCAAAACATTTATTCAAAGCCCAGAAAGCTGAATCCCAACACCAGGAAGGAAAATCTATCATAGCAACCAAGTAGTTGGTACACATAACCAATGCAACAGTCACCAACATTTCCAAGCCTTCACTCCATCAGGCCTTCTAAACAAAACAGGACCACTTAAAGTAAAAATATCCCTCTCTCACTCACATTAGCTGCGCTGCCTTCATGCTCCTTGCTCCCAGCTCAGTTCTGACTCTCCCCTGCTCCTTCCTGCTTCACCCTTACTGCTCTACTTTCTACTTTCTTCTACTCTTTTACTTCTACTTACTTCTACTTTCAGCAAGCTATTCCACCCACCCCCATGGGCTCCATGTAATTACATTTGTTCTATTAAGAGGCAAGAAAGATATTAAAATTCCCATTACCATTATATCCTTTGGGCATAGTTCCACTTGTCTACAGAATGGTTGAATCAGTGTAATATTTCATCAATAGCACATTAGTGTCTCAAGTGTCTCACATTCTTTCCAACATTTGTTATTTTCATTTTCTGTCATATTAACCAATTTGATAGGTGTCAGGTGCTACCACAGAGTTGTTTTATTTTGCATTTCTCTAATAAATAGTTATTTCTAATATTTTTAAAGATATGACTATAGATAACTTTTTTTGCCTTGTTTGAAAACTGTCTGTTCATATGCTTTGACCATTTATCTATGGGAGAATGACTGTACTTTCTACAAATTTGACTTAATTCTTTATATATTTGAGAAATGAGATCTTTATCAGAGAAATGTGCTGTAAATTTTGTTATGATCTCTATGTATTTTCCTCCATCCAATCTTCTCCCATTTATCCTACAATCTCTTTCTGTTTTTCTGTCTCTCTCTCTATCTCTGTCTCTCTCCTTTCACTCTGTACTTTCTCAAGCCTTTTGCTTCTGACTTTTAACTCCCTCAATGTGCCCTCCTTTCTAGTAGCCCCTCCCTTTTCTTGTCCTCTCCCCCTCCTAGTTACCTTTATGGTGAGATAGATTTCTATACCCAACTCAATGTTTATGTTATACTCTCTTTGAGTCAATTATGATGAGAATAAAGCTCACACAATCCTTACTCCCTACTTCTTGCATCTTCCCTTCCAATGTAAAAGATCATTCACACCTCTTTTATGTGACATAATGTATTCCATTCTACTTCTCCCTTTCCCCTTCTCCCAGTGTGTCCTCTTTCTCACTCATTACTTTGTTATATATAACTCATCACATTCAACTCACACTCTTGCCTTCTGTCTATGCATATTCCCTCCAACTCCCCTAATAATGAGAAAGTTGCTGGTGTTTGTTTTGTTTTTTTGTAAACAATATATTGTTGGATTTCAGGGTTTCTTTTAAACTTATCTGCTATCCATTTTTATTTTATGGGTGAGTTTATCCCATTCACATTCACAGTAATGATTACTATGCATTTCCCTCAATACTATTTTTCTCCTATTTATCCTTTTTTCTCTCCATTTTTACTCTGTCTTTCCCAAAAGGGTTTTTTTTTCTTTTTTTCTGGCTACTTCCTCCCTTCATCTGCTGCCCTTCTTTCTCACCTACCCCTTCTCCCATTGCTTATCACCTTTTCCTCCTACTTCCTTGTAGGGTAAGATAGATTTCTAAACCCAATTGAATGTATGTTATTCCCTTTTTGTGCCAATTTAAATGAGAGTAAGGTTCCAAGATTACTCATCACCTCCCCACATCCCCTTCCACTGTAAAGTCTCTTCCTTCTGTTCCTCTTTCACTTGAAATATCTTTCCTGTTCTTCCACTCATTTCCCCATTCTTTCAGTGCATCCCTTTTTTCTCACTCCTTAACTTGTTTTTTTTAATCTTCCTATCAGAGTCAACTCAAACCCATACCCTCATTCTCAGTATATTCCTTCTAATTGTCTTAATAATGATAGAGTTCTTAGGAGTTACAGGTATCTTTTTTCTCCCAAATTCAGAATGTAAACGGTTTAACCTTACTGAATCCTTATGATTTCTTTTTTATTTTTACCTTCCAATGCTTCTTTTCAGTCTTAAATTTGAAAGCCAAATTTTCTATTTCCCTTCTGGTCTTTTCATTAGGAATGCTTGAGATTCTTCTATTTCATGAAATATCCATTTTTCCCCTGAAGAATTATACTCAGTTTTTCTGGGAAGATTATTCAATGCTGTAATCTTAGATCACTTGTCTTTCAGAATATCATATTCCGTGCACTCTGATCCTTTAACACAGAAGTTGTTAAATCATGTGTGATCTCTTAACTGTGGTTCTACAGTATTTAAGTGGTTCTAGCTACTTGCAATATTTTCTCATTGACTGGGGATTCTGGAATTTGACTCTAATATTACTGGGGGTTCTCATTTTGGGATCTCTTTCAGGTGATGATTGGTGAATTCTTTTGATTTGTATTTTTCCATCTGCTTTTATGATACCAGAACAGTTTTCTTTGATAATTTTTGAAGTATGATTTCTAAATTCTTTTTTATTGTGACTTTTCAGCAGTCTAATAATTCTTAAATTATCTCCCTTGGATCTGTTTTCTAAATCAGTTATTTTCCAACTCACATCATCTTCTTTTTGTTTAGTAGTTTCTTGATGTGATATGATATCATAAGATTTCTTATGATAGAATCATAAGCCTTCCCTTGCTCACATAATATGTTTAAAGAATTATTTTCTTCAATGAGCTTCTCTACCTCATTTTTTCCATTAGGACAATTATTCTTTTTAAGTAGTTCTTTTGTTCAGTGAATTTTGTGTACCTTTTTTACTATTTGGCTACTTCTGTTTTGAAGGTCTTATTTTTTTTTTTTTTTTTTAGTATTTTTGTGCTTCTTTTACCAAGCTGTTGACTTACTTTTCATAATATTCTTGTGTCTCTCCCTTTTGTTTTACTAATTTTTCTTCTACTCTTATTTGATTTTGAAAACTCTCTTTGAGTTCTTCAAAGAATTATTGTTGGCCTTGTAGCCAGTTCATATCATTCATTGAGGCCTTCCTTATAGCTGTTTTAGCATAGTTATCTTCTGTGTTTGTCTTGATTTTTTTCTTGTCACTATATTAACTCATTTCTTCTCTGTTTCATTTTTGTTGTTTCCTCTTTTTTCTAACCTATTTCTTGACTTATAGCTTTATATTAAAGTTGGCCTCCACTCTCAGGTGGAGGGGGCACTGACACAAGCTTCAGATTTTGTGTGTGTGTGTGTGTGTACTTATTTTCAGAGATAGTTCTGGGGTTCTGTAAATTTTCCATCCTTTCAGTGCTGTATTATCTATAGACAAACGTGGTCACTGCTCTCCTGGACTATGCTCTGGTCTTTATGCAGAAAGAGACTTTATTCCCCTATAACTGCAAGTGCTGTCACTCCTCTTTGCCTTAGAACTGCAATCAGGTTCTCTTCTCTCCTGAAGCTATAAGAACTAGTGGTCTTTTCTGCATTGGAACTCAAACCACTACTTCTACCTACTGCGATCAACTTCAAGTATTCTTCTCTTACCTGGAACTGTAACCAGGTCTCCTGATCTGCTACAATCTCAAGTGCTACTTGTCCTCTATGCTCTACAGTTACAACCCAGGCTGTAGATTGACCACAGAGTACTTAACCTAATGTCAGCAAATGATCCCCTTTAATATGACCAGTTGTCCAACTCCTTTTTTTCCCTATGGATATTGCTTCAGAAACTATTGCTGTTGTTGTTACAGCCACTTCCAAGACCTGTTGTAGGCACTGCCTCATTGTAGCTTGTGCTATACTTTAGGCCTAACTACCACCCTGGTATGACAGATTTTTTTCCTATCAACCTTCTAGGTAGACTTAGACTGGAAAATTGTGTCATTCATACCTTTTGTTGGCCCTGCCACTCGAGAATTTGATTTGAAGTGTTATTTTAAAGTTGTCTGGAAGGGAATCTGGCAGAGTTCAAGTGAGTACCTGTCTCTACTACATCCTCTTTGCTGAGCTTTTGAAGCATTTTCTTTAAAAGAGAATATAACTACCATGAACAAGTTCTCATCATTTAATATGACCGAACTAAATTCCAGTGAATGTGAAGGTTTGAATGTTGAGGGAATGTGAATTACTTTTGAAAAATCCTGAAGACCATCATGGTACAGAGAAGAAACATTGTCCAGTTGTCAAAAATAGAAGAAAGGCAAATTTTTTAAATTATATGTTTCATTGAATGCAACTGGATTTATGGTGAAAAAAAAATTCAGGATATTATATTAAAAAAAGAATTTGATTATCATTTAGAAAGGGAAAGAGTGATAATCTAAAACAAGCATAGAATCACTCATAATAAATAACAAGATTAACCACATTTCCTTTTGTGACAGGGTTTCTAGACTGATAGAATAAAAGATTGAATAGTTCATCTGAACTTGTATTTAGCACCCAAGGGCACCACCAACTTAGCAATAGGATCACCAGACAAGGCTAGCCAAGGGCTAGATTTTCTATAGGTCAACAACCACTCAGAACCATATTTTCTAAAGCCCAATGTGTTTATTTTTACTGATCAAGAAGACAATACAGTTCTTACAAAGCAATGGGAAAACAAGGGACATCAATATATTAACTGACATCACCTTATATGCAGTCATGAGTAGGGGTGCAGAGAAAAGCAGCCAGATATTGAACCCATTACTATGGAAAGCAAATGACCTAGATGTTAATAGAAAATGGCTACCAGGATATGCATATGGTGATTATCTATCTATCTATCTACCTATCTAAAATATATAATACATATGCACATATTTATTTACTCAACATATGAGTGCACACAGAGGGAGAGAAAGACAAAGGCAGAGAGAGAATCTCAAAGTAGAGGATGCCAAGTGACAGTGGGATGGGCAGGTCTGGAAACATTCAGGAGGATAAAGAAGAATGTCTCTGTCTAACCTTCTTCTGACCAGTTTGTATGCTTAGAGAGTATTGGTAGGGAAAATAAATAAGTGATGCACATAAAGTACTAGACAGGGAAGTCAGGGATAATTTCCCCTCCTTCCCCCTGAGGGGAATCCAGTTTTATGTGATTACAAGAAGAAGAAAAGATTTAATATGAAGGTCAGGTTGTTAACAATAGAACTTGGATTCCAAAGAGCAGAGTGAAAAGGAAGGTAGAAGAGGATATGAATACTGAAAAGGTAGGAATGACATGTAAGAGTGTGTAGCAGTAAAAAATGGTGACAGAGAAGGAAAGCCTGTAACTATGGATCACATGAATTTGTGTCAGTCAGAAGGACGATAGATTGCCTTATCTTTCCCAGTAACAATGGTACTGTTGATTTGAACATTTCATTGATTCAACATACAGTCTCCCTATCTGTTTTGCTTCATTCTTGCTGTATAACCAACTCACCTCTATAAGAGGAAGATAGTAGACTAGATGACATTTAAGAAATTGTGTTATTATACAATATTTGTAAGGCTCTCCCTTACTCAGAAACCCCATGTTAAGAAAAAATACAAAAACACCATTATTCCCCCAGCAATGTTATATGTGTATGAAAGCATGGAAAAGTTCAGTATTGAAAGAAGGATAATTGTGGACAAGGCAGGTGTAAGCACACTCCAGCATCCTCTCAGTGATGATTTACATTCAACCAGTAGAAGGAATATAAGTCAGGCAATATGTGATAGGAAATGGAATTAAACTGATCATGGAGTGTGAGCAAGATCAGAAATACTAGGTGGAGATAAATGCAGATTTTAAGGCAAAGAGGAACACAGGTGAGGAGATTACATAGGATGGTTGCTGTTTTATCAGTGAGGTAGGAGGTATTGAGAGCAGATGTGCATTGGACTGGACTTGTAGGCTTGAGGAGATAAAGATTCAAAATAGTAACTGCAGGCTTTGGTAGGTAATAACAAGAGGTTAATATAAGAATTTCCAGGGAGTATCAACAGCCCACTTGAAATAGACAGCCTGCATTTATGTTGGACCAGGTTTGAACTGTTCTGTGTTTTCCTCCAGTAGCATTCAATAGCTGCTAGGTAATGACACAGAAGCAAAATAGTTATGATTTCAAGTCAGTCAGTCAATAAACATTTATTCAGCACCTACTATCTGTCTGATACTGTATTAAGAACTAGAAATACAAAGAAAGGGGAAGAAATGGTCATTATCCTCAAGGACTCCATATTCTAACAGGAGAGACAATGTGCAAATAATTATGTACTTGCAAGACTTTGAGAAAGATGACACTTATAATGGTAGGATCAGAATTTTAGAGAAACTCATTTTAATCTTAAATTTTGATATTACCATTGAAGTGCCAAATATGTATATTGAGGTTGTTAGATGTGATTTTTTTTCATTCATTATTTTGAAATGAACTATAAGATAGGGTGACTACACAATCTCAATGAAATTACCAACATATGTATTACAGCCTACAGAAAATGCCAACTTTTATTAACTTCTAAGGAAATTAAGATCTATGAAAAAAATACCAGACATGTATTAGCATAGTCAGTCAACAAGCAAAAAGAAAGCCATCCCTGCCCTCTAGGTATTTATATTCTATTAGGGGAAAATAACACATAAAAAGGGAAGTGTAAAGAGGCAGAATGGGCAGGAGAAGATGAAGTTCTGAATCTAAACTAGGGGGAAAATGAAGAACTCAGACCTTACTCAAAATGGACATTCCAGAAGGAATTTATTAATTGACTAAGGAGACTTGAGAAATGAGGGATGATCCAGAGTGAGAAAATCACAGAAGCCAAGGACATGAGAAAGGAGATGAAGCATGGTCATAAAGTTCATGAAGTCAAAAGTAGAGCCAAGAGAGCAATAGTCTGGAGAAGAATAATGGCTACCTTTACTCCCTCCCCAAAACAGAGATCCCTGGAAAAACTCTTCAATGGGTAATGGGAGAAAGGCACCAAAGGTGCAAAGAAATGTTGCAGGGTAGGAAAATAAAAGAAGTTGTACAAAAGGGCTGAAAAGATAATAATTTGCCCTAAAACACAATAATGATTTGGGAGAAATCAAATCTAATGTTTAAAAGTATAGCTGAAATTCTACCTTCTATAAAGCCTTGCATGATACGCTTTCCCTACCCAAGCTCTTAGCTACTTCTCTTTTGAAATTTTGAAAATTTTATTAAGATATTTTGAGAGGTCATGAAGAAGCAATAAATAAATATCTGACTTGAAAGCTCAAAGTCAAAATAACCTGGGTTCAAATCTTGCCTCTTACATGTGTTAATTGTGTGATTCCAGCAGCATCATTAATTTCTCAAATCCTTAGGTCTCTCATTATTATGTTTATAAATTACAAAGGAGGTGCAGATCTGCATTCAGAAGAGGGTTTTCTCTCAAGTATCTCTCCATTTAGTTGAAATCACAGTTTTTGTAATAGACAAAAATGAAAAGTCCCAATATTTTTATCTATTGGCATATGTGTGTGATAATCCACTAAAAGAATTTAAGCACCTTTAGGGCACATATTATTTCCATTTTTTCATTCTATTCCATTTGTTTTGTTTTGTTTTTTGTCCCAGCACAGAATAAGTTTTTAATAGATGTTTATTGAATTTAATTGACAAAATATTGTGTCCCTTTGTCTATGCCTTGAAAATCATACAAAAACACATTTTCCTCTCTAAATAAAAGTTTTCCTAATTTCCAAGTCATTACCTTCCACTAGATAAAAGTCTGTTCCTCAAAGGATCTGTCAAGATGAACTTATTGAATAATAGTAGATTTGTGAAGGAAGGCAAAATCATGTATTATGGACATCATGTATTTAAGTTGCGGGCTGTGATCAAAGGGTACACAAAACATTGTTTCAGTCACGGAATAAGGCCAAAATGTAGTAATATCTTTAAATTTATCTTGGAAAAATAATATTCATCTTGCCCGTAGCATGGCATGCACCTGTACAACACACCACAACAATTGTGAGACACATTTCTATATTGAGATAAGAAGAAAGATAATAAAAATGTCAAAGTCTGATGGAAAAAAAAAAGCAGAAACGTTTGTTCAAGATGTTGACCTTTTGATTTCTGAATTGGGGTTGCTTACTGAAAAATGAGATTTTCAGAGCAAACTGAAAGTATCAAGATGAAAGAACTGAATTGATTCAAAAGTGTGTGTTTAAAAAAGAGTGAGAGAGAACATTTTAGGCAGTTGCAGCTGGATATAGGATCCTTTTTTAGCTAGATTATAGACTGTATCATACTGGCATTTAAATTGAAATTTACAGCTGTGCCACAGCACACCTGCTTTTTAAATTCTGCATTTAGATTAATTCAGATTGGTCAAAACTTTCCACACACAAGGGGAAAATGGAGGCTCTTGTAGTAATTTTATTATATACAGTGGCCCTGGCTTCCTAAAAAATGCCACATTTTGAAGGTGAGAGATTTGCTTTAGGGGAAACCCCTTGAAATCAAAATTCATTCTTTTTATCAGCCATGGAGAAAGTTGGGATTCCCCAATGGAAGACTCCATGTTACTGTTGAATTTCAGAATTATTCATCTCAATGTCAAGCAAGGGCTGTTTGGTATCCTCCAAAATTTTTAGCTGGATGGATGAGTTGAATGATGGGCTAATCATCTCACTGAATGAAAGTTGTTGTTTATAACAGGGCTTTTTGGAGGTCATTGATAAACTTACAGAACCCCTCAAAAATCTGTGGGTGAGTAGAATTGAGTTGAATCACAGTTGCTTCTCCCTAAATTGCCCTCTTATATATTCTATTTTAAATTGTTGAACTTGCTGTCAAAAGTTTATTGCAAAGAGCATGACATTTCAGGAGTGGGCCTCTCTTAAAATTGAAGTTGTTTTCCTTTGGGGATGACTTTCCTTTTGCCATGGCTGAAGGTCTCAGTAACAGTCTCTTTATTGCAAGGATAATTTAAAAACACATATACTCATTCTTTCAACCTCCCCCACAAACCCCCTTTCTCCCACTCACATACCAAATGTTGCTCAGAAGCCAGGAAGGAAAGAGAAGCTCTAACTATTAATTAATGGACAAAGACCACAAGACAAATGGCCTTGTACCAAAAGGTGCTGTGTTTGATTGAACGTGTCCATTGATATGCAAGAGATAAGCAGTAAATTAGAGCATTTGCTATAATAAATATATTCTAGCACAGTCTCTTTCAGTAAGTATGACTGCTTTCTGAAATGATCTCTGCCCTTTATTCTCAGTGCCCTGAGGTTAGAACCAGAGCATCACAGGTTCCTTTGGAATTCATTGAATAGGAAAAAGAATCATAGATGATGATGAGTTTTGACATCTCCACTAGTACTTCTATGTATAAATTCAGTCTCTTTCTCCCTCAGAACCCAGCTGGAGCATCACAATTTTATTAATAAGGAGTGTGGATTTTGTTTTAGCCTTTTCTTTATGTTTTGCTTATTCTCGGGATTATACAAATGGAACGGAAACTGTCCTTGATGAAGTAAACTGGTCAAATAAGCTAACACTCATTCTAGATATCCATAAAATAATTTTTGCTCTTATTTAACCATACAACTAAAAGAAACAATCTGAGATCTATGAATATAATGTGTCAAAAACTGCTATGCTCTAAGGATACAAATACAAAGAATGAAGTAATCACTACCCTTAAGGAGCTTAAATTCTAATGGATAATTTGAGTTACCTTTCCATCTTTTGCAGGGCTTAAGTTCTACTATGTTCCAGGGGCTTAGGCTTTGGAAACCAAGCTTAACTCTACATCATGATCAGATCTTAGAGAAGGATATTTTTTTTAAAGTTTTTGGGTTTTTTGTAGATTTTTGGGGGGTTGGGGGAACCTATAATTCCATTTGCATAAGGAACTCCCAGAGGGTCTCCTTGTTCACCAAAGCAGAGCAGCAATTTTTTGGCAACTGATACCTTTGGAAAGTTGCTTGGGGTACTTAGAGGTTAAGTAATTGTCCCAAAGTCAAGTGGTTATGATGTGACAGAGGGAGCGGGGAAGCAGGTGGAAATAAGCTTCTATATAATATTACTAGTTTCCAGGCACTTTAAAAAAACACTTTAAAATATCTCATTGTATTCTCACAACAATTCTGCAAAGTACATGGCATAATTATCTCCATTTTATAATTGAGTAAACTGAGGAAAACAGAGGTTAAACTACATGGCTCAGGATTACACAACTAGTAAATGTCAGAGACTGTATTTGAATGCCTTCATGGCTCCTGGCCCAGTGCTCTACCATTGTACCACCTATGTGCAAGGAGAGGCAGGACTTGAACCAGTCTTTCTGACTCTTAACCTGCTTTTCTTCTTCACTATACAATACTGCTACTCTATTCCTATTACAATCTGGAAATAATAAAACATGGACTTGGGATCAGATTACTGTTTAAAGTACAGCATGTTACTCTTTCAATTTTGTATGGAGACCTCAGAAACCATTCATGGATGTGACAGATTTGAGAATATTGTCCAGAAATGTCAATTGTTTTTGGTTTTGAGGAGAAAAGATGAATTTATATAGAGTAGAAGCACTTGGGAAGAATATATATTCACTGTCTCTTTGACAAAATTTGATGTTTGTATACTTAGGGATGGGTAGAAACACCCAAATTGTAATTTCAGCATATAACCAATCAGTTATTCTAAAGAAGAGTGGAAGGATGGAGAGTCATCAAGAAATTGTACAAAAGACAAAAAAATTGGGTCAGTCAAGTGGCAAGAGTGAGGGATGAAAGCGAACATCCAGAAAATTTCAGTGGTACCCTCATGATATTGGTATAAATCAAGTAAGGCCTTTATATTGAATGGACCCCAAATGGGAAAGTTGATTAAAATTTCACAGGATTATCAGGCATGGATGGATTACCATCTGCATGATTGGAGAGATCTCATCAGTGAGGTCACAAATCTGTTGGAATATCTGAGAAATTATAAATTTCCAATGCCGGAGCTCATGCTTTAATATGTGAAATTTTTAACTGGTTAACTTCAAGCAAGCTATAGGAAACTAGCACAGAACACACAGAATTCTGTGATAGCAATTGTGGTTGTGGTTGTTGTTGGTGATTCGTATCTATCCTAAATGTTAGCCAGGGCATGACAAAGACATTTTAAAATTGAAATAAATACTTTAGACTAAAAATGTCCACCTGAGGCATGTGATTTAAAAGGCAAGAACAATTGAATGTCCCATCATTTCAAGATTATTCAGCACCTTCATTCCTTCTTGCCTAGGGAATAAAGCCAGCGTCTCATTTGGAATACACTCTTAGAATTTTGCAGCTACAACTAAAATTTGAACTATGGTTATACATATATATCTTACTGTCTTCAATATTTAAAGATGACAGTGCTGAAAATGATTGTGATATTTGTATCTATGCAGAACATGAACTAGAAAATATTGGTCCAAAATATTCTTCTTCATTTCCATGACAGTAACAAAACTATTTTTAAGTGTAGAAAAACTTCATGAGTACAGTAATCTATGCACAAACAAAAGCATTGCAGTCAAGAGTAGTGGCTTCAGTGGACTTACCAGCTGTATGTTGTAAGGTTTGTCGGGTGGTAGATGAAAACACTGTTTAATATGTGTTTGTTTGAGAGAATATGTTTTGAAAGTGTCACTAATTGAATGTGTGTGTGTGTGTGTGTGTGTGTGTGTGTGTGTGTGTGTATGAAAAGGGGAAAACTGGCTTTCACAAACAATTTTCCACCACCGGACCTTTATTTATTATGTTCCCACAACTGATTGAGTGGGAAAGAGAATACATCATATTACCTCTATTTATATTGATTTACTTAAAGCATTTTATTTTTAGTTGAATAAAAAGCAGCTACAAAGACTTACTTCAAATAAAGATTTCTTCAAATTCATTAAAATCAAACAAACTTCATTACAGATGCAACTGGGGAGATAACTTTGATCAACAATCCACTGATATTGACATGAACACAAAGCTACATAGCAAAGAATCTAATACTCCTCCAATATATTTACTAGTGTCAGAGAAATTAGAAATTATTTTACTCAAATTCCATACAAAAGAAGTAGTTCTAAAGGATAGTAAGTTCTCCAAGGCTCGTATTTGCACACTACATTGTACTACTTATGGAAAATCTCCAATAATATAATGGCACCGTGGTGATAATCTATACAATTATGAGAAGTATTAGTCTGTTCATACATATCAGGAAAACAAAGTGGATGGGTAATATCTTGTCTAAACTATATAACATGATAAAGAACAGGCAGCCTTTTAACTCTCTTTCTCTCTATGTGTCTCTGTGTGTATGTGTGTGTGTGTGTACACACATATACAATGTATTCATATGCATACGTGTATATATGCAACTAAAAAAGAAGACTGGCTAGTTAATTATCTACAAGTGCTAACAACAAAGAAATAGTCCAATTGTTGCACTGGCATTTCTAAAATAATAAAAGAAGCAATAGCAGGCCTCCGGCAGATTAAGTGAATCCTGTACAAAGAAAGACATGGAAAATAGATTTGAAAAAGTATGAATGAGATGAATTCTTTAGAAAAGAATATTCTCATTGATGACATTATAGGCTCATAAAACTTCCCAGGTGGTAAGTATGTTTAAAATTGGTCATTATATATACTTAGTTACTAATCAAACCCAACGATCCTCCAAAGGATCAAATCTTGCCTGTTATACAGAACATTTTTCTTTTGTTTAATAAAAAGAGGGAGTATGTAGAGCAATATTTAGTGACCACTATCGTGTCCAACTTAACTTTTTCTTCTAATATTACATAAAAGCCTAGAGTACATTTGGTTCAGAGATCTTTTGTGGCTGGAAACAGTTTTGCAAAACAAAAATGTGAAAGCTTTTCTATGATACTCAGCTGTCACCACTATTTGCTGAACCTCTAATCTATGTTGTACAGGTAACCCTCATTTTGTTTCATAAATCAATTCTAGCGGAAAATTGTCTGTGAAATGAATTTCCAACATTATGGTATAGTGAAAATACTACTTGGTTAAGGCTTAGAATAACTATATTCTATTCTCAGTTCCTCCACTGATGAGCAGTCTTTTCTTAAAGAAATTGCTCCGTTTCTTTGGTCCTCAGTTTCTTCATTTGTAAAATGAGTCCTAGTCTAGGATTTTCCCTTTGGATCCTTTCCAGCTATGAGTATTCAAAAGAGTCTAAGAAAAGACTAAACTTCCATAGGGTTCTAGATTGAGATCTAGACCTTAGAGGATATCTAATCCAATCCCTTCATTTTACAGATAAGGAATTGAGGCCCAGTGAGGTCAAGTGACTTGCTGAAGTTCACACATATAGAAAACAGCCAAAATAGAACTTATTCTTAGGTCTTCTTACTCCACTACAGAATTCTTTCTACTATGTTACAACTGGGAGAAATTTGGTAGCAAGGATTTTGGGTCAGATACAGGCTGGATTGTGTGGTATCTAAATTCCTCTATAATTATCAGATTCTTTGGTGCTAAAATTCAGAAACTCTAACTTTCCTATTCATAATTAGTATAAAATTGGAAATGGAATCATTGTGGAAAAAATTTTGGTCCCAAGAAAAAACAAGTCCTTAAAATTCACATAAAGGAAAATTTAAAAATCAATGATAAAAAATGAAAATCAATATTTGCAACTGATGTTAATTATGAAAACAAAGTAAAAAGAATTATTTCATTCTTATTATAACTTAATCTTTCAAAAGAAAAATGCCAATAAGAGCTTAGATGACAAAAACATTCAACTTTTCTTCCTTAGTAATATTCTAGATACAAAGTAGGCACACAGGTACATATAAATATGAACATGGACATATACATGCACAAGATCAATGATACATAGGTTTATGATAGGTAGATAGATAGGTAGGTAAGTAGATAGATAGACAGATAGATAGATGCAGTCTTTTTCATTATCAAGTAAACTTGAAAGCAGAGAGTTTGATTTTAAATTTTCCTGGAACATAGAGTTATTTTGTTCAGTTAATTGCTTTTCAATGGTGGCTGACTCATCCTGATACCATTTGAGGTTTTCTTAAAAAAAATACTGGAGTACTTTGTCATTTCCTTCTTCAGCTCATTTTACAGATTAGGAAACTGAGGTTAAGTAACTTGCCTGTGGTCACAGAGGTAGAAAGTATCTGAAGCCAGAACTGAATTCATGATGGAAGGGAATATCCATATCCAGAGAAAGAACTACAAAGTCTGAATGCAGATTGAAGTAAATTATTAGCTCTCTCTCTTTTGTGTTTTGTTTTATTTTGTTTTGTTCCTTCTTTCTCATTGTTCCTTCCATTGGTTATAATCCTTTTTTATAAGTTGACTAATGTTTAATGTGAAGGTATTTGTAGAACCTATATCTGATTGTATGCTGCCATGGGGGTAGAGAGAGGAGGAGAGGAAAGGGGAGAAAATTTGGAGCTCAAGGGATTGTGGAACTGAATGTTGTAAACTAAAAGTAAATAAATATTTTTTTAAAAAATAAGAGAAAAAAGAATGTCTTCCTGACTCCAATCCCAGCACTCTATCCACTGAACGTAACTACCTCCCCCGACATACATCAGCCATTTCAAAAGTGCTTGCTGGTTAATTGATAGAGCAGTTTCATCATACAACTTTCTTTAGTCTCTCAGATTCTGTGTCCTGTCACCCTCTGGAATATGCTGGCTATTTGAGTTATTTGGATTAATACCTTTTAGCTCAGAAGAGAAAAGAAATGCACTTATTTGGGGCTTATGAACTATAGTTTCGAGTGTGTACTTACAAAGGCTGACTAGAAGCTGTAGTATTCTAGAAGAATGGTACACATATGCAGACAGTAACTTTCAGCCAAAACCCTTATCAATTCTCACTGGCCTGCAATACTTTAGGACTTCTCTGACTTTTTCCACCATGTTCCAGGAGGCTCATTATTCAAAGGATCTCATCACTGTGCAAGAGCCCATCAGCCTTAGCATTTACCTTATTACCACCCTTTGCTCCTCTAATTGGAAGGTGAAGTAACGAGGGCTAAAACCTCCTTTAAAGAGGCACCTCAGCTCAGAACATTTCATTTCTCATGAGGTTCCACTATTTTGGGACTTCTCAGATTTTTCCATTGTGCTCTCTGTGTACTATCCCAGTCCATCCACCTTCTCCACCACTTTTTGGTTTTACTTTGTGCAATTAGATTGTAAGTTCTTAGGGGACGAGTACTGTCTTTTTTTCCTATTTGTAGTCCTAGCATTTAGCAAAGAGTCTGGGACGTAGCAAGTGCTCAATTAATGTTTGTTGACTGACTACAACTTATCTAACAATGATCTCTTCTTTCCCTCCCTAATACTGAGCACTGAAATTGCAGTATCTTTCATGCTCAAAAAGTAACACAAACCCCCCACATAATGAGCCCCCTACAACGGGCTTCCTTTTCTCTCCATTGAAATCAGCTCCTGCTAATTAAGTGACAGCCAAGACCTCTTTTAATTGTTCACGTAAAATGATAAGGACCATGTTTTAAAATTAGCTGTAATTGCCCCCCCCCCCCCCAAAAAAAAAGTTTTATGCATCTTCCTTGCTGGACTCCCAGATAGGTAAAGATATAATTGTTCCTCTGGAGCAGCTGGATGCAATAGATTATTGTCACCTCCATCTGGCATTCCTGTTAAACTGAATTCTTATCTTCTAGCACCTGTAGCTATTATAATTGTTCCTTCAGGCTTGATGTCACTGCCACTAAGCTAACCAGCATGATAGGAGAAAAGGATTCTGCCTCTATGTTTGCTGTTGCAAAACTCAAAAATGATGAGTTTTAAGTGCCTGGAATTAATACTAACATCCATGCACGGCTCAAAAAATAATGTTCAGCTGAAAACTCAGTTAATATAGTGCAGATGGATGGTGGTAGATTGCAACTGATGCGTAGGCATGCGTGTCAAGCACTTGGCTACCCTTAAAATATTATATACATGGAATTTATATATTGCTGTTGTTGTTGTTGTTGTTAGACTACAATCACCATGCCTCCAGTCTGATGATGACTTAATTTCCTGAGCCTTCTAGTACACTTTACCTGAGCTTAAGTAATGTTTATAGGGCAACACAAGTGTATGCTTGTGTTTAACAACCAAGTGCTTAAAAAACAAAACATATATATATGCTCTTCTAAATTTAAGGTGTCTTGTTAACACTTTTGTAAGTCTAAATAATCAACAATACAATGATTCATAGAAACTCCCTATGTCTGAGCTGAAAATAATCACTCTGAATATTTAATAGTTGACTCTAATAATCCAGTTAAAATTGGCTCCAGTATTCTTCTTCTCCGTGGTTGAAGACATCCAGATTGCTAGGACCTTCAAGAGTTTGCACTCTGCTGACATATCTTTAGAGTCCCCAAGGACACATCTATGCCTTATTGAGACATTGGAGTTTATTGTTAGTGGAGGGTTTCACCAGACTGAAGATAAAAACAAAATTGAAATTGGAGTGGGTCACTGTTACAGCTGGTATCATAGGTTCTATAGGACCTGGGAAAATGCTAGGTAATACAACTGAAGAAGTGCCTAAAGAGATTACAAAATCATTCCCTTGGATATAAAATTTTAAGTAGGAAGTAAGTTTGAAATCACTGCAAAACTTAATCAATTATCAAAGGCATTTGCTGCCTTGACATCTTGCATCAGCATAAGGGGATCACAATTGTTACTGATATTTTCTGTTTCTGTATTTTTATTTTGCCCATTTGTTTTTGTCATATTAATATTTTATTACATGTGTGACTGATGGAATGAAATGAGGGTTCTGTTTCTTCTTGACAGCCTGTCGTGCCTGTCTACTCTGTGATAAGTTTTGAAGGAGTTGACAGTTTTTTGACACAATTTGATATACAGCCAAGTGTATCCAAATGCATCTCAAGTTTGATTTGTGGTTGTCTGCCATTTTAAACAAAATGATGTCTGATAGCCTTCAAATGATCATATAACTGTTCATTTCAATGGACTTTAATGATATTGGAAATGTAGGAGCAAGTTAGAGAATATGTATTGTGATTATACTTAGTAAGGTACACAGTTTGAAAAAGCATAAATATAGAAATACATTATTTCTGCTTTTATTAGGAATAAGATTAATATTTTCCTTTTAGTTATATGATTTTAAAAATGAATCGATTACAACTTTAATGCATTTAATTTTATAATAAAAATAGAAAATAAGATCCTACAATTATAATTGCATTCTCTTTTGAGTCACTTTTCAGACATGCTTCTCTCAGATACTGAAGGAGGTAGTTGTTCTGCTCTGGGTTTCTGCTTCTGTCTTCTGAGGGGAAGAGGAGTAGGCCAAGGATTTGAGTTGAAGAAGAAAGAAGAGATTGTAGATGTTCTCCAGTGCTTTGCAATGGGGAAAAGGCCAAAAATTGGGTGTGAGAAGGGGAAACTTGGAAGGTTCTAAAGGAAAATTGAAGAAGGAAAAGAACACAGGATAAAGAATGAGAAATTCCAGAGCTAAAAGAGGAAAAGAGCCAGAGCTGAAAGAAAAGAACAAGAATTTGAGAAATCAAGTAGAAGTACTAAGAAGAAATGAAGGATGAACAGAAGAAACTGAAGGACTAAAGAAAAGAAGGAGGAGGATGTAAAGAGGAGCAGCAGCAGGAGAAAGATAGACAAGTTGGCAATGATAGGTAAGAGATAAGTAAGAAAAGGAAAAAGAAATTTGATATGATTATCAAGGCATTGAGGAGGTACTAAAGAGATATTAAAATACAGAAATTTGGGAGACAAAAATGTAAATTCTTCCACTTCGGTTAAAAAAAAGAACAACTTGATATGCATTAGATAGTCAGTGGCAGCTAGGTAGTACAGTAGATACATGGGTCCTGTAGTCAGAAAGACCTGAGTTCAAATCCAGCATCAGATACTTATTAGCTGTGTTACCTTGGCAAGACACTTAACTGCTATCTGCCTCAGTTTCTCCAACTGTAAAAAGGGGGTAATAACAGCACCTACTTTGCAATATAGTTGGATAAAATGGCATAATATTTCTAAAATAACATAATGTAATAAAATGAAATTGGAGGTAAAATGAGATAATATTTCTAAATTCTACACACAATGCCTGTCAAATATTATGTGCTACATATTATTAGATATTAATATAGAGATTAAAAGAATAGAGAGCAATTCATTGAAACAAAGATCTGAGGGTTTTCATTACCTCAAAGCCCAAGATGGATTCACAATGCCATATTTCAGCCAACAAAGTCATTAAAATGGTAAAATTCATCAAGATAGTCATTTTGGGGCAGCTAAGTGGTGCAGAGGATAAAGCACTGGGGTCAGTAGACCTGAGATCAAATTTGGCCTCAGATACTATCTGTATAATCCTGGCCAAGTTGATTAACCCTGATTACCTCACCCCCCACACCTCATAAAAAAAAAGAGGTCATTTGTCCAGGATTAGGAAAGTGACGATCTGACTATATTCTGTCCTATTCAGACTACAATGAATTATTGTGTTTCTTGGTTAGTTCTGAAGTAGTATTTACATTGGTAAGCTGAAAAGTATTCAGATGAGGACAAACTGGATGGGGGAGGGCCTTAATCCCACCCACCATTTTAGGATAAGTGATCAGTTGATGGAAGTAGGGATGTTTAGCTGAAAGAAGAAAAGAATGAGGGTGGAGAAAGGTGCATGATAGTTCTCTTCATACAGCTAAAGGCCTGTTATGTGGCATACAGATGAGACATTCTACTTTCGTCAGGAAAAAAAACAACAGCAATAGCAGCAATACCCTTCTTAACAATGATAGCTATTCTAAAGTGAAATAGTTTCCTCAGGAGGTGTTGGATTTTCTCTTCAGAGGGCTTCTTTAAGCAAAATCTGTATGATTGCTTACTGGACATTTCTATGGGCATTATTTCATGGGTATGGTTTGGACTGAAACACTTCTGGGTTCTCCTTCAACTCTGCAGTTGTGAAACTGTAGTTTTGCAATTTAGGTTTACCACTCAGTATGGTAAGAGGGCAGATCCTCTGACTACCAGAATTAACAACTTTATTCTCACCATTTCTATTTCTGTGCAATTACCTAAACCATTGATCGATTTCAGCACATGTTGGACCCATCTGTACTCCACCTGTAGTACTTAAATTCCATTTTCTGTTATATGGTATTCTTTTAAAATTAGTCTTACTTTACACATGATTCCTAAAAGAACTACCTTAAAAAGATGAACATCTTCATTTAAAACATGCAGAATCTAAGGCCTATAAAAACTTAGCAATTTTTATAAGGTGGTAAAGAAGTCAGCGGCAGATCTGGAACCAGCATCCAGGGTTTCTTATGCTAGGTGTTTTCTTTTCTTTTTTCTTTTTGTTATATTTTAAGTTCTCAATTGTCTCTCTTCCCTCTTCACCTTCCTTCCTCACTCCACACTAGAGAAGGCCCCCATTTGATGTATGTGCCATACATATGTATATATGTGTTTGTAGCTATCTATTTTTCTGTATGAATCTATGAACCATACTATGCACACTTCTATTTATCAGTTCTTTTTCTGGAGGTGGAAAGCATCCTCTTTCATAGGTCCTTTGTAATTGATTTGACTATTTATAACACTCAGAAAAACAGTCATTCAAAGTTATGCTTCTAACAATATTGCTGTTACTGTATACAATGTTCACTTGGTTTTTCTCATTTCACTCTCCATTATTTCATCCAAGTCTTTCCATGTTTTTCTAAAATCAACCTGTTCATCATTTCTCCCAGCACAGAAATATTCCTTCACAATCATGTACCGCAACTTATTTAGCCATTCGCCCTTTGATGGGCATTCCTTCAGTTTCCAGTTCTTCACCACTAAAAAGAGAGCCTCTACAGATATTTTAGAACATATAGGCTCTTTTCCTTTCTACCTTGATCACCTTGGGAAACAGACCTAATAGTGATATTGATGGGTCAAAGAGTTTACATAGTCTTAAAACTCTTTGGGCATAATTTCAGATTGCTCTCTAAAATGGTTAGATCAGTTCACAATCCCACCAACCATGTATTAGTTTCCCAGTTTTTCATATCTCCTTGAACATTTGTCATTTTTTCCTTCAATTGTTCTAAACTGTATGATAGGTATGAGATTATATCAATGTTGTCTTCATTTGTATTTCTGAAATCAGTACTGATTTAGAGCATTTTTTCATATGGCTATACATTTTTTCATGACTTTATTCCTTCAAAACTGTCTTTTTTGTAGCCTTTCACCACTTATCATTTGGGGGATGTTTCATATTCTTAGAAATTTGAGAAATTTCTCTATGTATTTGAGATATGAGACCTTTATCTGAGAAGCTATCTATAATATTTATTTCCAGAATTTTCTGTTTTCATTCTAATCTTGGTTACAATGGCTTTATTTGTACAAATCCTTTTTAATTTAATGCAATCAAAATTATCCATTTTATACTCACAAGGATCTCTATATTTTGTTTATTCTTCAATTTTTCACCTATCCATAAATTTGATAAGTAATATGCTCCATGCTCTTCTCATTCACATGCTGTGTATTTTCTGGTAACCTATATAAGTTCAAGTAGAATTGGGCCACCATACAATCAAATAACATCCTCCTTAAAAAGGGGGGGGAAGGAATTTGGGGAAAGGAAGAGAAATCACAGAAACATAAGAAATATTTACCCAGTTATTATATGATATTTTCATTTTATTTTTATTTTTAATCTTTTTTGGGTTTTATTTCACCCATTTCTAAAATGTCAATATTAATGTTTAGCTGCCATCCTTCCAAAATACACAGTTTATGTAAGATTAACACAACTTTTTTTGGAGAGAAATATTGTGCATTACTTTATTCAAGTGGAAATGGGTACCAGCAACTTCCTTATCTTGATATTTCTATTGGGGATTTTGTGTCTTTAAGAGTGACCTTGGCTAAAACAATTATCTTTTGGTATTTAACTTTCAAAAAGCATCCATGCAGAGTATCACTGAAAATATATGTTACATACAAAATATTTTTCAGTAAATGTGTATATTTTTTTCCCCTTAGAAGTGGTTCCTGGGAGGAGGGGCTGTCAGGAAAGAAATATATTTTTTCTTAAAAATCTTTGAAGACACTTCAGAAATGTGTATAAACATGGAGTGCTACTCTAAAGAGAAACTGTTGTGGTGATCACAGTCCCTATGAGCACTGATTTCAGTAATTTAAAATTGTAAGTTCTATCAAGATTATTTATTGATACCTATTTACTGAGTTTTGCCATTTATCATAGCTCACTAGTTTATGTTTTTATGTTCCTTTCTAAATGGTGGTAATAACTGTAAGTAAAAAAGAATGAAATATATGATGGATTAATAAGATCATATCTACCCTTTTTATCTCTATATGAATCTAAATCTATATTCATGTCATATTAAAATGAAATGGAAATTAGCTAGTAACTTCTGGGCTTTTTCCACCTGAATTATCCTGGATCATGTGTCTCTTTAGATTTTGTAGATGACCAAATGACCAGATAATTAAGACAGGATTCTCAGAAATATAAAGAAACTTGAATACCCATTTTATCACTTCTGTTGATGAAATTATGTTAATTATCATCAAATCCGCACTTCTCATAAAGTATAGACTCAGTCACAGAAATATTTATGGACTACTTCATCTATTTCATTGTGCCAATATGAATGATCTTGACTTTTTTTCTATTCAAAAAGTACCCTTAAAAAACAAAATTCTATAATACATTATTATTCCTATCTTATTGATGGCAGACCAACACAGATGGAAAATTAACTTCCACAGCTCAATGAGTCACACTTTAGAACAGGAAGAATCTATCTTTACATGCTTTTTAAATTGAGTAATATTTGTAAATAGTTTTCAAAACTCATTAGACCAGCAAAAACTCAATTTGTTCCTCAAAATTTACATCAGCTTTACCTAAATTTTACCAGATGTCATGCCCCTTGTTAACGTTCCATTCTAATAATCTCAGCCTCAGCAATAATCTAACAATCAAAATAAACATATTCTATATTCCCCAACCTAGATGCTCATAAAAAGAAAATAAAGGGATTGAAAGAGAGGAGTAGACCAGGTCATATTGAAATTGATTCTCTGAAATGAAAAGAAAACTGAGAATCAAGTTACTGAGCCATCCTTGATTTAATTTGCAAAGCTAGCACTTGCATATTAAGCCCAGTCACCTGACTCCTCAGAAGTCAGAGAAAAGGAGAGATTTGTAGAGATGACTTTTGTAACAACAACAACAAAAAAAAAGAATTGGAAAAATTATAGAAACTTGTTTTAAACATAATTCAATTGGACAAAGCAGGTCACCTGACTAGTTAGCTTCTTCCAGACTTCTTTAAATCCTATGCCAGACATCTTTTCCTCTAGGAGGTACTTTTGGAAAGTATATAGAGGAAGAAGAACCTGTGATCAGTGGTTACTCCTTCCTCTTCCTTAGCAGAATACATTGTTTAATTTAGAATCTAACAAAAGAAAAAAGAAAAGGGATCTTTATTTACCTCTGGTTAACCTTTCTTTACCTGCCAGAAAGGAATACTTGATCCCTGGTCAACCCCATTTTCTGTTTAGCCTTTGGTCAACTCCTTTTTCTGACAGAAAAGGAGATAGCCTTTTGAAAAACATTATAATCTTATGATTATTTAATTCTTCTAAATTGTCTGCAACAGACATATGTAAATCTTTGGTTGATAAGACTCTTACAGTCATACAATTTGAATCATGGTAAAACAGCATTAGAAAGTATATTTTTGAATTTGAATAGAAATGCATCATGGGGAGGCATGCATATGCCTGTCCCCCCAAGTGAAAAGAAAGATTCATCGATAAAAGTAGTTATATTTAGTTGAATCTCTTGACCTTCATTTAAGTTTTGCTTTTAAAACTGATCAAAATACTAGGACTAGGGAAATGGATTGATTTTTTATGTGATCCCCTTATTCTTTTAGAGTTAAAACAACAAAACTCATAGAATTGAGAAAATATCATCCCCATATAATTCCTTCTTTGATTCATTATCTTGGCATGTTTGTGAGCCTCACGTTTTGAAGACTATACTGACAGAGCACCAATTCAGACAGATATTACTGAGTTTGAAAGGCTTTCAGAGTGGGACTAATGACAATGTGTTTGCTTTTCAAGGACAAGCCTAGCTGTGAATGGGTAAACCTATTAACAGAAGTAGGGCACACCAACACATGAAGTGCAAACACCTTCTATGTTGCACTGAAATGACAACAAAGGAGGAAGAGGGGTGGCAAATACAAATTTCTTCGATCATTGACATCCATTAATTTCAGTGATGGTATTTTTAGTCTTCTATATTTGTCCAATCAGTCAAAAAGAATTTAGTATGCTTTATTGTGTCCAGTAACACAATAAAGTTTCCTCTCTAAAATACACAAAAATGCAAAAGAGATTGACTCAACTATTCACATTGAATCAAATAATTAAACAAGAAAAATACATTGCCCAAATCACAACATGAAGCTGGGCAAGTAACAAGTTGAGTTACTCCTCCGATATAAATGAACTTTTACAGCAAGTACAGCTGGACTAATAAATGAAAAGTAAGAGGCTGTTTAACTACATAGAATTTGGAAATTTTTGCAGAAGTTAAAAGAGCCAAATTGTATCCTATTGCACAGCTGCTTTTCTCCACAATAGTCTCAACTCACAATTAAACTTACTATATAGACATCTCCTCTTTCTTTTCTACTTCCTTGCCACCCTGGAAAAACTTCTACCCTGAAGACTCTCCAGATTTTGACTCTCTCTTCGGAAGAGAGTCACATTTAGAAATTTTTAGAAAGGATCTTAATTATCATTATAAGGATCTTTATTTCAGTCATGCCTGAACTTTGGACTCCTCCACTTTTCTGTCCCCTACTCCAGTCTCAATCCTCCTTCATTCCATGGCCTAACCCTTTCCAAGCTCTTCTGCATATGTCTTCCTCCATTGGAATGTAAGTTTGGGTATAGAGACTGTCGTGTTGGCTTATATTTCTACCCCCAGTACTTAGAATAGTGCATGTTTAATAAATGCACTGTCTGGGTAGCTAACTAGCCATGTATCTAACATGTTTGTTTCTTATTAAGGATAAATGCATATGACTCAGAATAGCATGATCTTAAACAAAATCAAAATTAAAAGTCACTGAAAGAAGATAGAAAAACAAGAGTAACAGGTACTCTACCTGTGATTTCATTGGAATAGAGAACTTCTAGATGAAAAAATCTTCTCTACCAGTTGTAATGGTAAGGGAATTTGAAGATCTACCCTGCCCATTAATAGACCTAAGGAAATTTGAAGATCTTACTTGCCCCTTAATAGGCCTATGTGATTACATGCAGCCTATGGTGGGAGGAGTTGCCAAACATGTGGAGCAGGAAGGGTGGAGCAGGAAGTCAGAATGAGACAGAGCTGGGAGAGAGAAAGCAGGCAGAGCAGTAGCTAGCTTGAGTGAAAGAGGGAGGATTTTTGCCTGGGGGAACTTGTTTTGTAGGGAGGCCTATCAGAGGGAAGGCTTGGAATGTTTGTGTTCCATGCATTGGTGACATATGTGGATTTTGTTTTAAAAAGAGCACTTGGGGTGTCAGCACTCCCTGTATTGACAATGTGTATTGACTTCTTTCTTACTATGATGGATTTGGCTTGCTGGTGTTTGAATAAATGTCTTGGTTTCATCATCAAGGAAGAAATTCTATTATATCTTGTGATTCAAACATAGGAAAATACCTGCATATTCTAGCAGCTGCTGTGGGTGTCACATTGGTGAAATACCAGTGCAGGTCAGGAGCAACTTCTCTGCAATCACAGATTCAAAGGATTGTCTGAAACATTGAGTGCAAATGTATTGCCCAGGATTCTATAGCTTATATCTGAAAGTCGAGATTTGAACACAGTCCCTTCTGGCTCCAAAGCCAGGTTTCTCTGCACTATACTACATGTCAAACTACTCCTCTTCTACAAAAAAGAGATGAACAAATTATTACTCCAAGTGACTATATTTCCCTATATGGTGAACATGTAGTAGGATCAAGTTGACTTCATGAAATGAAGAAAATGATTCTCCTTCCTTGGTAGTACCTAACCATTGATGGTCTAGGAAAGAGGATCAATTCTCCAGACATAATTGAAGTTTTTAGGAGATTCTTGTCCTCCTCCCCATTCTTCACTTCCAAGTGTCAGAGTAAGAAATGACAACAAGGAAAGAAAACTGATTAGGATTCTTATACATGAAAATACAGATACAATTTGACAGGAAAGGAATAGGAGTATTAAAACCACCAGAAGTTTTTTGTTTCTTTGTTTTAAACACTACTGCTTAGTATTTCTTATAGCACAAAAATGTTCCTTCACAATCAAATACTATACCTTATTCAGCCATTCTTGCAATTGATTATGGGCATCTTTCAATTTCTAGTTCTTTGCTGCCACAAAAAGAGAAGCCATAAATATCTTTTTTTTTTTAATTTACATATGTTCTTTTCCCTTTTCTTTGAACTCTTTGGAATATAAATCCAGTAGTGACAGTGCCGGGTCAAAGGAAAGGCATGGTTTTATAGATCTTTGAGCATAGTTCCAAATTGTTCTCCAGAAGGGTTGAACTAGTTCACAACTCCACCAACAATGAATTGGTGTGAAAAGTGTGTTGTAATTGTGTTCACATTATTCCTCGGTTTGACTTGGCAAGTAGAATTCCAAGCATTTTATGTTGTCTGCAGTTATTTTAAATGGGATTCTCTTTCTATTCCTTGCCACTGGAATTTGTAGGTAATATATAGAAATGCTGATGATTTCTGTGGGTTTATTTTATATCTTGCAACTTTGCTGAAGTTGTTCATTGTTTCAACTCATTTTAGTTGATTTGCTAGGATTCTCTAATTATACCATCATATCATCTGCAAAGAGGGATAGTTTTGTTTCCCCAGTGTGTATTCAAATTCCTTCAATTTCTTTTTTCTTCTCTTATCATTACAGCTAGCATTTCTAGTATGATGTTAAATGATAGTGGGGATAATGGTCATTCTTGCTTCACCTCTGGACTTATTAGGAAGACCTCTAGTTTATTTACATTAGAAATGATTCTTACTTTTGGTTTTAAATAGATTTTGTTATTCAGTTGTTTTTCAGTCATATCAACTCCTTTTTACCCCATTAGGGTTTTATTGGCAAAGATGCTGGAGGGGTTTGCCATTTCCTTTTCTAGCTCATTTTATGGATAAGGAAACTAAGGCAAGCAGGGCCAAATGAGTTGTCTGGGTTCACATAGACAATGTCTGAGGCCATATTTGAACTCAGGAAGATGAGTCTTCCTTACTTCAGGCCAAATATTTTATCTACTGTGCCATATAGCTGCCTTCTTTAGATATATACTACTTACCATTTTAAGAAAGATTTCATTTATTCCTATGCTTTCTAGTCTTCTTAATTGGAATCAGTATATTTTTTTCAAAAGCTTTTTCTGCATCTATTGAGATAATCATATGATTTTTGCTGGGTTTGTTACAGATATGGTCAAAAATGCTGAGAGTTTTCCTAAGATTGAACCAGCCCTGCATTCCTGGTATAAAAATCACCTAGTTATAACATAGGATCTTTGTGGTATACAGCTATAATCTCCTTGCTAGTGGTTTATTAACAATGTTACATCAATATTCATTACGGAAATTGGTCTATGTTGTTCTGCTCTGTGTTTTTTAAATATCACTGATTTAAGTATCAAATACACACACACACACACACCACACATATTTATATGTATATATGTATATATGTATATATGTATGTATGTATATCAGTGATTCTCAACCTGGGGGTTGCAACCCCTTTGGGAGTCACCTAAGACCTTTCTGATGGTCTTAGGAATCCAGACACTGCTCCTCTATCTGCCTCCAGGCAGATCTGCCCACATGCAGATACGCCCACATACAAGTATTAAAGGGTTGCAGCATTAGGAAGGTTGAGAACCACTGATATATGTGATAATGTAATATAACACTAATTTGCTAAGAGTCATTTCTTCACTTATTTTTTTCAAATGGTTTATATAGTATGTGGATTATATTTTTCCATACTTGTTTGCCTAGAATTAAGCTGTAAATCCTTCTCTGCATGGGGAGTTTTCCTTAGGGAGCTCATCTGTGGCTGGGTCAATTTTTTTAAAATACAGTTTATTGGGGGGCAGAGGCAAGATGGAGGAGTAAAAGCAGGAACTTACTTGAACTCATCCCCAATTACCTCAAATACCTGTAAAAAAGACTCTAAACACCCACAAAATGACAGAATGAAACACAACAGCAGCTGAGGACAGCCTGGTAAACCAATGGGAAAGGTTTATTGCATCAGACTGGGAGTGGAACACAATCCCATATGGGCCACTCCAGCATAGACCAGCAGAACAGACTGGCCAGAGCAGACCTCAGGGGATCAAATCACTGCCAGCTATGGTGGCTTCCAGACTTCTCAGCCCATAAAAGCCAAAAAGAATGTAAAAGATCAGTGGGGAAACTCTGTTGGAAGTTGGAAGTCTTCTCTGGTGGAGAAGACTATGGTCCTACTCCTTCCCCTGGGGTGGTGGAGGTAGTAATGGCTGCAATTGCTTCCAAGGTTGCTGCAGTTGCTGCTACAGTGGCTGCTTCCATAGCTCCAGGCCCACAGATGGTGGGGGAACAAGGTAAATGACCAGAGCACAATTGTAGGAATTTCTCTGCTGGTACTGAGGCAGGATTCTCTTGCTTTACCTTGCTTGAATCTGGGTCACAGTCTTGGATGGTGATCTGTGGTGAAGAGTGATGGTGTGGCAAAATGTGGATAATAATAGCACCTGCCTCCAAGGATTGATGTGACCTACACATGAGACCCTATTTGTCAAACTCCTTACAAGACTTTAAATCACTATGGAAATGCAAACTTTTTCAATAATCATTATTATTGTTGTTGAGGTCGTGGAGAGGCAATCCTCCTCATGTTCTGAGGCAATTGCCTAGAAGAAGCTCTGACAACAGCTGCACAAAATGCCAGAAATTTGAAACATAGTACTCTCCACTCTGGAAGCAGGGTTCTCCATAGCAGAGAACTCAAAAGTTAAGCATTTGGCTAGTAAGATAAGAAAACAGAAGAAGAGAAATCAGATTGTTGAATATTTGAGGGGGGGGAGGGGGTACCAAAGACAATCAAAACAGAGAATCAGAAAAAGTAAACAAAGTCAAAACACCTGCATCAAAAGCCTCCAGGAAAAATAGAAATAGGTCACCAGTCATGATGGTACTCAAGAAGGATTTTGAAAATCAAGTAAGATAAGTAGAGGAAAAATTGAAAAGAGAAATGAGACTGTTGCAAGAAAATCATGAAAAACAAGTCAATAGCTTGATAAAGGAAACCCAAAAAATAACACCTTAAAAAATAGACTAGCTCAAATGTCAAAAGAGGTTCAAAAGGCAGTGAGAAGAAGAATGCCTTAAAAAGAGGAACTGGCCAGATGAAAAAGGAGCTTCCAAAGCTCACTGAAGAAAATACTTCCTTCAAAATTATATTGGATCAAATAAAAGCTAATGACTTTATGATAAATCAAGATATTATAAAATAGATCATAAGAATGAAAAAATAGAAGGCAACGTGAAATATCTCATTGAAAAAACCATTGACCTAGAAAATAGATCAAGGAGGGATCATTAAAAAATTATTGAAGTAGCTGAAAGCCATGATCAAAAAAAGAGCCTAGACATCATCTTTCAAGAAATTAACAAGGAAAACCTTTCCTGATATTCTAGAACCATATGGTAAAATGGAAATTGAAAGAATTCACCACTGAACTCTTGAAAAAGATTCTGAAAAGAAAATTCCTGGAAATATTATAGCCAAATTCCAGAGTTCCCAGATCAAGGAGAAAATTTTAGAAGCAGTCAGGAAGAAACAGTTTGAGCATGGGGGAAACACAATCTGGATAACAGAAGATTTGCAGCTTCTGCATTAAGGGATGGAAAGACTTGGAATATGATATTCCAGAGGTCAAAAGAGCTAAGAATAAAAGCAGGAATCACCCATCCAGCAAAACTGAGTATAATACTGCAGGAGGAAATATGGAAATTCAATGAAATAGAGCACTTTCAAGGGTTCTTGATGAAAAGACCAGAGCTGAATGGAAAATTTGACTTTCAAACACAAGAATCAAGAAAAGCATGAAAAGGTAAACAGGAAAGAGAAATCATAAGGAACTTATTAAAGTTGAACTGTTTACATTCCTACATGGAAAGAAGATATTTAGAATTCATGAGACTTTTCTCAGTATGAAGATAGTTGAAGGGAATACATACATACATACATACATACATACACATATATATATATATATATATACACACACATATATAAGTGTGTGTGTGTGCATGTGTGCATGTATGTGTATATGTGTATGCATATGTGTGTACATGTATACACAGACAGAGGGCACAGGGTCAGTTGAATATGAAGGGATGATATCTAAAAAATATAATTAAAAGGTAAGAGAGGAATACTGGGAGAAGGAAAAGGGAGACAAAGTATAGGGTAAGTTATCTCACATAAAAGAGGGAAGAGAAAGCTATTACAATGGAGGAGAAGAGCAAGGAGGTAAAAGGGTATGAGTCAACCTTACTCTCATTGGATTTGCCTTAAGGAGGGAATAACATACACAGTCAATTGGGTATCTTATGCTACAGGAAAGTAGGGGGGAAAGGGTTAAGAGGGGTGAATGACAGAAAGGACAGCAGATTGAGGAAAGGAGTAGTCAGAAGCAGACACTTTTGAAAAGGACAGGGTTGTAATAGTAATGAAATTTGAAGATCTCCCTTGTATTTGCAAGGTAACAGGTACTTAGCACTTAGTTCCAAGCTCACAATTTTGTCAAGTATTAAAACCCAGAACTTGTGAATCCCACAGTTGGATGGACTTCCTGATGTAACAGGAGGGGGCTGGAACAGGGAATAGCTAATACCTTATATAAGGAAAAGCATAAGCTGGAGAGTCAGAACTTCTTGGAGCAAGCCACATCGAGGATAAGGAGGAGAGGCCCAGGCTGTAGAAAGTGATTTTGATTTTGAAAACGGAGTTTATGGTGTTGTGCAGAGAATAAGAGCAAGCCAAGACTGGGGTTCAAGGTAAATTTTAGGTGTGGATTTATTGATCAAGTGCACGACTACCCAGAGGTAAACTCAAATTGGGTAGTAATCTTTTGGGGGTACAGACTTTGATTATAAAGGCTAAAATCACAAAAACCACAATCAAGGAGGGGAGGTAGCAGAAGCCATGACATACAGAAGCAAAGAACAGCCATTGGTTAGATATACAGCTCAGGGATAATTTGGGAATATGGCACAAGGGTGCAAAGGTGCAGCCTTCCTGTGACATGGGGGTCCCTCATAGAACAGGGTGGAGGGCACAGGTTAGAGGGTCATAGTCAGAGCTTTCCAGAGCAGGGTGGAGGATCATGGGGTAAAGGGGACTGGAATTCCCCAGAATAGGCTAGGGTCATGTTCTGGGCAAAGAGGGTATGGGCCCTGCTTGGTCAGTGGGACAGCACAGGGTGGTCCCTAGATAAGATCCTTGCACCAAAATGAACCTTATACATTATAATGATTCAAGGAGAAAATTATAAAATGCCGATTAGGGAAGGAGGGGTCAGGGAACTATGACTTGAGCAATATGCCCAGACATACTTTAAGCAGTTTTCAAGCTATGACAAAATATAGGATAGAAATATAAAAGGGGATTAATGGTGGGCCACTAATCAGGTGGTATAAGAATGGCCTGGGATTTGGGTTTGGGTGCAACAATGGTTGCAGAGCTTCTTCAGAGAACCAAACAAAACTTCTGCTCAGAGCTTCTGAGAACCAGCCAGAGCTGCCAAAGACTTCCAAGGGCCAATCAAGCTGCCAAGGACTTTCGAGAACCAGCCAGAGAAGCCAGAGGAAGCATGACTGTGGTGTTGGTACTTTGTCTGTTTGGGGTCTATGTTAATTTCACAGGCAGAAAGTGAAATGATGAGGATGCCAGCAAATTTCTTGAATGTTATTGTGGCTTTGTTAAGTCTTGTCTTCACAGAAGCAGAAAGAAGAAACTGTGAAAGACTTGAGGTGGATTAGACACTGTGAGCTTCAATATGGAACAGGAACTGCATGGAGAGCTCGACAAGGAATTGGGAGCTGTCTGCTTTTGAACTTAGGTGGCAGTTGATTAGATTCAGGTAGGGGTTGGGACCACTGAAGAGGAACCCTGGAAGCTAAGAGCCTGCCTCAAGTCAAGATGAAAAGGCCTCTCCTTGGGTATTTAACACTGACAGATGAGATTGTAACTTACTTGTGACCTAGGGGTGGATGGCCTTTGTATTTCTACTACCCCTTAAAAGGGTACTGAGTAGTGACTGATGATATTGTAATTTAATTGCACCCCATGGGTGGAGGACTGTGACCTCTGTAATTTGTGTCAATTAAGGAGGCTTGCCTCCTTAAGGGTGATTGAATTAAGGATTTACTAAATGAAGGATTTACTAAATGAATCTTATTTTTTTGTTTAAAACTATATGACCACTTTGGTGAAAACTATGTTGCCATTTTAGTGATAAGTTGTGAAGTTAAAACATTTTGAATGATATATTTTGTTTTCTGTGAATGTGTTGCTCTAATTTGGTACAGAATAACTAGAGAGCTCACTATACTGTGTAATCAGAACCTTGAAAAGCTGTTCACAGAAGCAGTCCTTGGCTTTACAAGTGTCAAAGGATAAAATAGAATAAATGGTTTGTAGTATAGGATGGAGGGAAATATAGTTAGTCTTTCACAACATGACTACCATGGAAATTTCTTCCATAACTACACATGTATAACTTATATTGAATTGCTCGTCTTCCCATTGGAGGGTGGAGGTTGAGGAGGGAAGAAGGGAGAGAATCTGGAACTCAAAAGTTTTAAAAAACAAATGTTAAAAAAAAATTAAATAGGGTTTATTTTATTTCCTCTTCTATAAATATGGCAGTTTATGTTTTTGTAAATTTTTATTTCTTTAACTTAGATTGTTGGTTTTACTGGCATATAATTGTTCAAAGTAACTCCTAATAACTGCTTTAATTTCATGCTCACTGTTGGTGCATTCAGCTTTTTCATATTTGATATTGGTAATTTGATTTATTTTTTTAAAAAATCAAATAAACTAATAATTTATCAATTTTATTAGTTTTTTAACACCAACCTCTAGTTTTATGTATTAGTTCAATTTTTTACATTTTAATTTTATTAATCTCACTTTTGATTTTCAGGATTTCCATTTTGGTGTTTAACTAGGGATTTACAATTTATCTTTTTTTCTAGAATTTTTAGTTATATACCCAGTTTATTGATCTCCTTTTTCTGTCTTTTATTGATGCATGCATTTAGAGATATAAATTTCTCCCTAAGTACTGCTGTGGTTGC
Organism: Pseudochirops corinnae; assembly: GCA_028646515.1. Classification (NCBI taxonomy): domain Eukaryota; kingdom Metazoa; phylum Chordata; class Mammalia; order Diprotodontia; family Pseudocheiridae; genus Pseudochirops; species Pseudochirops corinnae. The sequence goes on from CM053587.1 coordinate 190,964,671, forward strand.
ATCCTAAAAATTTTGATATGCTGTCTTATTATTGTCATTTTCTTTTATGAAACAATTGTTTCTATGATTTGTGCTTTTTCTCACTCATTTTTGGAATTAGATTGTTTAATTTCCAATTAATTTTATTCTATACTTCTAAAACTTATCATTGACTCTAATTTTACTGTACTAATGTCTAAAAAGGGTGCATTGCATATTTATGCTTTTCCTGCATTTGTAAAGTTTATATGCACTGATGGTTCAAATTTTATAAAGATACCATGGAGAAAAAAGCTGCATTCTTTTCTAGTCCCATTGAATTTTCTCCTGAGGTTTATTGTGAATAATTTTTTTCTATTTTTTTTTCCTGTCCTTTGCTTCTTTCTAAGTTCTTTAATAGTTAGATTTATTTAGCTCTGTGAGGGGAATGTTTGGGTCCCCCACTAGTATAGTTTTAATGTTCTATTCCCTGCTGTGACTCATTTAACTTTTCCATTAAGAATTTGCATATTATACAGTTTTGTGTCAATATTTAGATGGCACTTTTTAGCAAAATGTAGTTTCCCTGCTTCTCTCTTTTAATTAGGTCTGGTTTTGTTTTTGCTTTGTCTGAGATCATGATTGGACCCTTTTCTTTATTTCTCTTCTGCCAAAGCATATCAGATTTGGCTCCAGCCCTATATTTTGATACTACATATGTCTCTCTGTTTCAGGGGTGTTTTGTATAAAAAGCATGTTGTTGAATTCTCATTTCTGATCCATTCTAGTATCCACTTCCATTTTGGGGTGAATTTATCTCATTCATATTCACAGTCATAATTATAAACAGTGCATTCCTTTTCATCCTGTTTTATTCTATCATTTTTTTATTACCCTGTTCCTACTCAAAAGTCTATTCTGCTTCTGACTACTGCCTTCCTTAGTCTGCTCTCCCTTTTATCACACCTTCTTATTCTCTTATTTCCTTCCTCTCCTATTTCCTTTTGGATAAGATAGATTTCAAATCTCAGTTGAGTGTACATTTATATTCTTCCTTCTTTGAGCCAATTCAGATGAGAGTGAGGTTCAAGTTCTGCCTGACTCCTTCTCTCTTTTCTTCTGCTTTTAAAGCTCTTCCTCGAGCTGTTCTTTTATGTAAAATAATTTTCCCCATTCTTCCTCTCCCATGCCCCTTCTCCCCATGCATCCCTCTTTATCATCCATCCATTCATTTCTGAGATTATTCTTTTTTATCATTTTTCTTTTTTTCTTTGTTTATTTTTAGTTTTCAACATTCATATGACTTCATATGAGGAGCAAAGCATAATGAAAAGTATGCTAGACTTGAAATTCGAAGGGACCTATGTTTAAATCCTGCCTCTGACACTGGCCGCATTGTCATGAAAAAGTCATTAGATCCCAGGATGCTTTCTCTATCTTCAGTATTGGAACATCTCCAATGAAACAAATGGAAAAGTTATGTAAAGTGGTATGTAAAGTGTATGTAAAGTGGCTTTGCAAATCTAAAAATGTTTCTTTTAATTGTCAACTGTTATTATTATCATGTAAAATAGAATTTCTCCCCATATAAAACACGTAAATAATTTGCTTCCTTTGTTTCAAAAATGAAATAAGGTAATTATCAAATGGAATTTTATTTTACTTTGAATTGATGCTTTAAATCTCTTGCTGACTCCCAAAGTTTAAATATCTTACAGAAAGCTGGACCATGTTTGCTGTTTCATCTATGTTCACAGCTGGGAGAATAGAGCGTTCATTAGCTCTACTCTCTTACAAAGCATACTACCAAGAACATTTTTGATTTGTCTATTTTTTATTTAGGTGCACTCTGCAAATCAACTACTTTTGGGAGATTTGACAAAATCAAAAGCTAGAAGAAATATAAATAAGGCTTATGTTTTTATTTCATCGTTTTAAGTCACTGTAGACTATTATTTTCCCACTCACATCACCTGTCACTTGTGTTCAAGTTATTTTGATCAAAAGATTTTGAACTTATTATCATTGGCTCAAGATGCTGAAAGAGCCAAAAAAAATTAAGAGAATTTTGACTTTCCTCATCTGGAAATCTCCTTATTTTGTTATATTGAGCCACTATCACAAACAATACTATCACTCTCATTCTAAGGAACAAATACATCCAAAACCATTCTACTAGCTGTGATGCAGGGGATTTTTCTCTGAATCCAAAACTTCTAGGTAGCCATTATCCAACAATAATTTCTATAATCTCTCTGTAATGTATTGGGTTTGATAGTCAGCACTTAGTGTAGATATTATGGTCATGTTTTTCTGCCTAGTGTTTAAATTGCTCTCAAATCAATGGATCACTTTGAAGTCATTTTGCTTGGAGGCATTATTAATTTTTGTGAGGAAAAAGATAGATCAATAGAGTTCTTGCTTCATTCTTCATATATCTTAAAAATAAAGCATTAGATCAGTGCTTGAATCTAACAAAAAGAAAGGATGGCAATGATAAAAAAATGTATTAAACAAGAAATGGCTTAACCTGATGCATCAGTAACATAATAGGTACAGTTGTAGAGAAAATATTGACTTTCTAATAATTGAGATAGTGTTCAATAAATTACTGTAAGTGGATTAAGTACTAAGTTGTATAATTGGGTTTTTTTAGCCAGAAAGAAGAAATAACTAATTAGAAATAAAGGCATACCTGGGAGAAATTGTTTATTTCATTACTTGAAAATCCTAAATATTTATTAGAGCTAACTATATGCAAGGATTCAACTTAAACTGGAACCCACTTAATTATAGTATATACCTCAAATCCCCCGAAGTTGTCTTAATAGATGTGAAGTCTTATGTAAAAACTTAAAAAAAAATTCCTGACCCACTGAATCCTTACTGTGGGAAACTGAGAATGTTCTGTTGAATAGAACTTCACTTATGAATGGAGTAATAAGTGGTTTTCTTTTTTATTAAAAAGAATTGCCTTAATATTTGAATAAGAAGAAAGCATATTTTATATGTGAAAAGGAAATCCAAGAAGAGCATCTTCTAAATTATTTAATGACATTCCTCATACCCTTTGCTCTACCCATGCCACAAACCTTCTTACCCCACCCCCCATACTTTTCTTCTCAAAATCTTTCAGTTTGCTTTTAGGTAGAGAACTTTATGATATTCAGTTATGATAAACAAGTCCCTTTCAGGGCCAGGCTGACAAAAGTGATGTTGAAATATTTTATGATAATGTATTGAACGTTGGACTTAGATTCCAGAAGACCTGGTTTCCTGTTACATTTACCAGCTGCATGATCATAGGTAAGTCACTTCATCTGGATTTGAACTCTTCTAACTTGGGTTTCAATCCTGGCTCTGCCACTTACTTCCCGACTGACCTATTTGGACCTCATTTTCCTAATCTGTAAAAAGAAGAGAGAGGAAATGACATCTATGTCCCTTCCAACTCTCATTCTATGATCCTATTATCTAGTGGCCTCTCTGAACCTCTGTTTACTCTTCTTCAAAATTAGAAAAATAATTATCATAGTGCCTACCTCAAAGATAGTAGTCATCAAATGAGATAATATAATATAAAATATTAGCATCCTTAAAGCATTATGCAAACTATCCTTCAGATAACTGGAGAACTGACTTAACTTTTCTCTCATGATGCTGGATTCATCAACAATGTGTGATAATGAAGTCTGATATCATCCCTGGCAGTTGAAAAATCTATTCAAGCCTGGAAGAATAAATCAGATTGGTTGGGGAGGTACACAGGCTAAGTAAACTACAGAAATAGAGTAACTATAAACTTCTTTAAAAGTATTTTGGGAACTAACTAAGTACCACTAAACTCTTACTGCTCTAATTCCCTTTGTGCTTCATTTCAGTTGCCTTAAGTCATGCCCTATGGTGGTCTGAAAAGATAATACAATGGAAGGCAAGACAGAAATACAGAGCTTCTGTCTTGATTATCCAAGATTGTAAAAGTCTGCACTATCTCCATGGACAAAAGGGAACTTAGTTTTATGCCTAAATAACAAAGACTTACATGATAAATGCTTTTCAGCAGCCCAGTTATAAGGGCTGATACAATGACTACAAGACCACTAACAAAGGGGTAATGGTACTGACAATTTACTCCTCAAAGTGGTGCTATTCACTCTTCCTTTTGATGCAGTGTTATTCTGTGAATTCCTTTCTTTTTCTGTATTAACACACTTTTCTTTTCAACAAAGAATCCTTTATCCTTTGTATTCTAAGACGATGCTTCCAGATATTTTAGAATCTTAATGAACTTTCATAGTTAGGTCACTTTTCAAAATAGCTTGAACTGTACACGGGGATGGTTTGTTGACTTGGTAAAGATTTACATCTTTCCTTTGCTGTCCCTCCTTTAGAAAACCTTTGAACACTAGCCTGTTCAGAGTGATAATTTATAATAAACTATGGTCACATACATCTTTCTCTACATGCTTCAGGGAAGAGAATATATTTTCCTTTCCAGAAAATATCATCCACATCATAACATTGCATATTTATGCCATGAGTTATTGTGACCCTGTGATAGTACAACGTGAATGCACATACAATTTGAAAAAAAAATGAGATCGAACATAAAGAGATTCATTCAGTAGATCTAAGTGTTAGACTTAAGACATTTCAAAGGATCTTTGATCTCATAGATACTCTTTAAATAATATAGTTCTCAATTCCTTCATCTATCTCTTGTCATTGTCTCCCATAAAACCTCTGTAGGCGACTCTGTAGGCCACTCAGGTTGATGGTATTTCTGAAATCATAGTGTTGATATCACTGAAGCACAGGGACTATCTATCCATTATCCCTTGGTCTTGACGTATAAATGACTCAACTTTTTTGCCAGTCAGACATACTGGAGTTCAAAATACTCAAGGCCACTGAAAGTGTTGTGCAATTTCCCAAATTCTGTATAAGAAAAAGATAATAACTTTCAAAATCATCTTTTCTACTATTCATGGAAGTGTATAGATTTGGTGAAGTATGGAGTAAATTGAGGGGTAAGTGGACATATTTCCTTAAACCAATGATATCAGGAATAATAATGATGATAATAATGATACATAATAATAAGATATTACTATAGATCCAATAACATTTCAGAATGAATATGAATTTTATTAATCATTTAATCAGTAACACTTTAAAAGAAATTTGTGTTTTATTAATTTCTTTATAGAAGTAAAGGAGTCAGTTTTCTCATACATATCAAAGCAAAAAAAAATTATTCCTTATAATATTTGTTCATCTCATATTTTAGCATTCATAATAAGCAAGAAGAAGAAGCCTATTATGAAAGTAATGGAAAAATTTGTAACGGTGATGATTTTTATGTATTATTTTCTAAAATTCTTCATATTAAATCAGCATGGATTTTAACTTTGTGCAACTTCAAGACAGAAGGTCAAGAGAAGAGAAGCCAAAAATAGTTTGGAAAACAGCATTCAGAAATAAGAAAAAAAGAGGTCAAAGGCATACACACTATAAAAGGATCATTCCTAAATATGATGAATAATTTCTTTAAGAAACAATTCTAAAATTCAGGTAAATTACTTTGAACAATAATATAATATGAAATTAAATTGGTTGTCTCAACTCACAGGAAATAACTAATTACTGATGTGAGAATCATTTCTGAATTATTTGTCTTTATATAGTCACCAACATAGATCAAAAGGGAAACATATAACTAATCATATATATTGCCTATTAATAACAATCCCCAAGGAAGTTTAAATGATGTAAAATAATCACTACAACAAAGAAAACAAAAGAAATTATGAAATTTCTCAGCCAGAAAATCCTCAATCTTCTAATCAAATAGAGATAAAATATTCATCAAAGGGAAATTATCTTCGTGTTCAAAATCATTAGTAAGATTTTAAGTTATATAATGGAGATCATCAGCAATATCACCTCATAAAAGAGAAAATGGAAGGGAAAAGTTTAAATAATTCTTTATATGACATTCAACTAAATAAAGTCAATCCAAGCACATTTAATGAAGAAATTCAAAAGACAAACAAATGGAAATATCTGTAAAGATTTTTGTAACAAACTGTCACTCACCATTAATTACAGGTGAATTATCACATCTGGATTCTAAAATTATAGATTGCTATATGAGAGAGTATAAATTCAATTAAAGAAAACAAATCTAGGAAGAACATATAAAGTAAATCACCCATACACAGAGAAAAAGAATCCTGTATTGGAGGTGATGACAATCTGGAAAGCATTAGGAGAAATTATTGGAAAGTATTCCCATGGAATCTGAAAGAGGGAAAAATACCAAAGCATTGTAGGAACAATTTCCAGTCTGACTGTCATGCCCTCAAAAAATGGGGCCAAGAGAATATTACTGATGACTATTCTATGTGCCTATGTTCCCATCTCCCCAAAATTATTAAATTGCACATTGTTGCTAAAATTATGAGAAAGGAATAAGACTTTTGCAAAGTATTGTTTAAAATTAAAATTATTTAAAACTATTTTTAAAATCTTTACAATTCCACAACTAAGAGGTACAGAGACTATAACAGTGGTTCTCAACCTTCCTAATGTCGTGACCTTTTAATACAGTTCCTCATGTTGTGGTGACCCCCCAACCACAAAATTATTTTTGTTGCTACTTCATAACTGTAATCTTGCTACTGTTACGAATTGTAATGTAAATATCTGATATGCAGGATGTATTTTCATTGTTACAAATTGAACATAACCCACAGGTTGAGAACCACTGGACTATAAGGTCACTTTGTTTGTGTTTTGTTAAATTGAAATAGAAGAACTTTATTTGGTAGAGTAATATGGCATCTTGATTATTCAATAGTATGTCCCTTATGCATATGCCAAAAGCATATAAAATTATCAGAATAACAAAAAAGAACCCCATAGCCTCATGACAATGACTCCACATTTTGCTTTATATTTTGTTATTATTTCATCCTGAGGTTCTCACACTAGATTTTCATGATCTTCCTCATAACAACAGAAAATATTTGGTTCTATGGCTCTTTGATTATTTGACATCAAGGCAAGCATGAAACAGTTATAGCTTATTAAAAACACTGACCATTTTCACAGAGGATAAACAGTGCAAATCCAAGAAGAAATGATATTCTATGAATGGTAGGACATCCAGTCTCCCATATTGGCAGATAACATTTTGCTGGGAACATCAATCCCTTAGACGTTATGGATACTTCTAAATGATATTCAGAGTCAATAAAGAGGTTTCAGTTTAACTATCTACATCAACTAAATGAAGAATGCTCTTGGTCCAGATTATGATATGCAGCTGGATGAACCAGTTCTATAGATCATCCATGTTCCAATTCAACTATTTGGCAAGTGACCTATGTGTGGACAATGAGTTGAACCAAGAATTGAATGAGAGGAAGAGAATAGGCTATATTGCCTTTGTCAAAGTCCAATGCTTTTAGTAGCCCCCAATGTGTCTTGAAATAATTTCTTCCTTGCAAAAAAAATCACAACTACCAGCAATTTTCTTTCTTTCTCTTTCTTTTATTTTCTCTTCTTTCTTTCTCCTGTGCTTTTATTTCTTTCTTTCCTTTCCTTTGGGTTTCACCATTTTACCAAGATTGAATTTAGGTGCTACTCATTGGTTCAATCATCAAAGGAGCTGTGATCTGATCTATTTCAAACCTAGGCTGATTCACCTTGATTGGTCAATCAAGGATTCCTCCACTCCTCAAGTCTGATTGTATTAATGTCAAGGAGTGTGGACATCTATAATGCCAAACAAAGGCAATTTTAATGTAATACCATGCAAAGGCAACTTCCAAGGTTCGGATTACCAGCATAGTAAACCCCATTTATTCAGCAAAACATTCACAGAACAGAGAAAATCAAAATACTGTGTAACTCATTCACTTAGCAAGTTAAGTTCTCAATTCAATTGCAAAGTACCAAGGTCCAGGTATCCCACCCCTGGATCAGTAGTCAAAGTAGCCCACTCCTGGGCAGTACATTCATTTAATCTCTTCTCAAATGGAGAATAGTTTCCAATCATAAACAAAGTACATTCATTTTGTCAATCACAGAGCACAAAAAAGCCAAAGTGTTCCCACCCCTGGACACTACTGAATTATAATACCATCTATTAACACCAAGCACTTTCTCAAAAGGGGCAGGAGAGCACAAAAGGCTGTCCACCCTTAAGTTACAACAAGGTTAAGATATCATCTCAGCACTGAAAACCCAAGGAAAGGCCCATCTTTCATCTTCACTCTAGGTAAGCCCTCAGCAATCTCAGTTCCTGGGGAGACAAGGCTCAACAAAGCCATAGCCATTGTCCTCATTCAGTCACTCTCTGCCTGTAGAACAGTCCCAGAACCCCTGAAAACATCAGCAAGGCCCTCTTCCAGGATTTCTGTAAACATACAACAGGAAAATCCTCCTTCAGGGCTTCTGAAGCAACAGCAAGGTTCCAGGACCTCTACAATAGCAGCACTGTCTTTCACCAGCAGGTGACTCTGGCAAAACAACATCAAAACAGACAAACAAAATACTGGCATCACAGCCATGCCTCCTCAGTTCTTGGCAGCTCCAGGTGGCAGTTCTCAAAAGTCCTGGGCTTTCTCTCAGCAACTCAGGCTCCATGATACTGGATACTGCTCTCTCAAAAGTCCTTCTGGCCTTCTCTTGGCTTGGGCCGCTCTCACACTTCATGGCTCCTCCCAGTTCAGCCCTCTTTCTTCATATCAACAAGTCCATCTCACAATTGGGATTCACAAGCTCTGGGTTTTAACACTCAACCCAAAAACTAAGCCAATACGGGGGCATCTCCAAATTCCATTACCATTACGACATCCTGTCAGCATAGGTGATTGAAGCTTAGGACTTCTGAGCTCTACAGATCTGTCAGCCTTAGGCCCCCAGTAAATGGATTAGAGATGCACATCACTATGCCCAACTGGTAATATTCTTGCAATTATAATTGTAGGTCATCCAAACAGCAAAGGACAAACACATGGGGTATGGGAATAGGTTGGAAAAGCAAGAATTGTACAAAAGAATTAGCGTGTATAATGTCATCAGAGAAAAAAATGTAATTGTAACAGAAAATGAGTTGGCTATATGGAAAGAGCAAGGAACTAATGGATAAACCATATGCTCCACTGAAATGCATGTAATGTTTCTTAAAGGATTTAGAGTAGAGGTTCTTTACCTAGGATTCATGGACCCTATAGGGATCTATGGACAGATTTCAGGGTGTCTGTGACCTTGAACGCGGAAAAATAATATATTTATTTTCACTAACCTCTAACTAAAATTTGGCGTTTCAATTATAAATTTTAAAAAATAATATTTTTCTGAAAAGTGGTTCATTAACTTCAGCAGACTGCAGAAAAGGAACAATATACATAAAAATAGTTAAAGGATTTAGTGAATGCATGGGCACAAACCACACAGGTGGGGAAGGCATGGGTGAGTTGCAATCTACATCATTGAAGAATATAGATCTATAAAAGTAGTTGAGGGACAACCATATACATTTTTAAAGTATCTGAATACATTTGAAAAACATTTACATGTCTTTTAAAAGTATCAAAAGAGCAATATCTATATGCATTTTTTAAAAATGGTAATCTATATATCTGTTTATACATATGTTTGTATGTATACATTCATATATATATTTGACACAGCAGTTATCCAGTTCATAGAAGGTAAGTTTACTCACAAATTATGTTTAATATTTTGTTACTACTAAAAGCAGATCATACTGAAGATTAATATTAATTCTATATCATTTCTTTATTTATCTTATATACAATTAATTGATTTTATTCTATTACTGCTTTAGTCATGGGTCTCTGTCTCTGAATTAGTTCAGAATTCAACTGTCCTGTAATGGTTCAAGTTCAGAAATCCTGTTTTCATGTTAGTCACTGTAACATTCTTACCTCAAGGATTTTAGCTGACCTTCAGGAATGTGGTTCAACATATAGGAGTTGGGCTTAATATCTTCATACCACCAAACAATCCTTCAAGTCTGTATGGTTTGCTTTCCAAAAAGTTTGGATCATTATGTTGCAGATGAAAGCAAACAATGAATACTTCTTAGTCACACAGGGGAAAGAAGTTGTTGGTCTCTCATTACCAACTTCAAACCAATCATGTTGTTTCACTTACTTCAGCTATGTGATCATATTGTCATCAATTCCATGATGCTGTTTACCTTATTCTGTTCTCTCTTCTATACTCCCCAAAATTTGTAAAAGGGAAGCTAGGGAGCGGAGCCAAGATGGCGGCGTAGCAGCAGCAATATATCGCAGCTCTCACATAGCCACCCCCAAATACCCATGGAATAGGACTCTGGACCAACCAAGAACTTCAAAAACGCACACAGATACTTCCCACCAAAGTCAGCTCGGCTACGAGGAACTATCAGCACTGCCAACCGAAACCAGCCTGGCCTGAAGCTCCGGCTGTGCCCCGGGGGCGGCCGGGCGGGAGGTGCAGAGAAAGCTCTCAATAGCTCTAAGGTGAGCAGAGGATTAGCACCAGCTGCGAGGAGGGGGGATTAGCACCAGCTGCGTGAGTGGGGATTGTGAAAGAGGGAGATAAGCGTCAGGCCGAAAGGTCTCCAAGAGCG
>CM053587.1:190975782-190998003 GCA_028646515.1 Pseudochirops corinnae
ATAGTATCTTCATTTCTCATAAAGTCATTTGCTTCCATTTGTTCCACTCTAATTCTGAAATAATTATTTTCTTCAGTGACCTTTTGAGATTCTTTTTCCATCTGGCAAATTTGACATTTTAAGGCATTCTTCTCCTCATTGGCTTTTTGAATCTCTTTTGCCATATGATTAAGTCTGTTTTTAAGGTGTTATTTTCTTCATTCAGGTTGATGACTCTCTTTTCATGATTTTTGTGCATCATTTTCATTTGTCTTCCCAATTTTTCCTCTACTTCTCTTATTTGGTTTTCAAAATCCTTCTTAAGCTCCTCTTTGGCCTGTTTCAAGTTTACATTTTTCTTGTAAGCTTTTGGTATGGGAGTTCCAACTGTGTTGTCTTCCTCCTGTTCCATGCTTTGATCCTTTTTGTCTCCAAAAAAGAAATCTAAATTTGGATTGCTAAGGTTGGTTTGCTTCCTTTGCCTGCTCTTTTTGCCAGTCAATTAGTTTACTTTTAGGTTCAGTAGAACTCTGCTTCCAGAAGGGAGAGCTTTGTCCTAAATTGCTGGGATTTTCACAGCTGCTAGAGCTATTAGGAGGCCATGGTCTCTGCAGCCTCCAACAACTTTGGCTCACTGGTCACACACCTCAGGACCACCATCCAAGACTGTGATCCCAATCCAGGCAGGTTAAGGCAAGATCACTTAGCCTCTGAATGGTTGCTTGGCTCCCCTGTAATCTGCAGGCCTTCATCTCTGAAGCAGCCACGTGAAATCAGCTGCAAGGCCGCCACTTCTGCTGCTTTCTTACCCTGGGGGCAGATGACCAGACCCTCCTTTCCCCCAAATTTAGCCAAATTCCACTGACCCTTCACTTTGTCCTTGCCTCTGATGGGTTGATAATTCTGGAAACTGCCACAGCTGCTGTTGATCCACTCTCCCAAACACTCCAGCTTTGGCTTTTCTTGGCTGCCCTGGCACTATAGTCTCGGTTTTAGGTTTGGCTGGTTTCAGCTCTTAGCACGTTGCGATGAACCCTTCCTGTCCACCTGTTGGGCTGCTTTCAGTGGAAGATGTATTTCTCTGTTACTTTGTGAGTTCTGGAGCTCTAAAATTTGCTTAGAGTCATATTTTATAGGTATTTGAGGTTGTTATGGGGGGAACTGTGGAGATTTCTCTGCTTCTACACTGCCATGTTGACTCAACCCCCCCCAAGTTACAATTTCAATTGTCACTACTCAGTACTCTCTTAAGAGGTGGTAGAAAGTACAAAGACCATCCACCCCAGGTCACAAGTAAGTTACAGTTTCATCAGTCAGAATTAAATACCCAAGGAGAGGTCTTTTCATCTTTGACTTGAGGCAGGCTCTCAGCTTCCAAGTTTCCTCTTCTGTGGTCCCAACTCCTACCTGAATCTAACCAACTGCCACCTGAGTTCAAAAGTAGATAGCTCCCAGTTCCTTGTCCAGCCCTCCTAGCACTTCCTGCTCCACACTGACGTTCACAGTGTCCAGTCCACCTCAAGTCCTTCACAATTTCTGTTCCTGGGAAGAGAAAACTTGACACAGCCACAACAATATCTACACACATCATTACCACAAAATTCATACACATGTTCACCACTATCATCTCAATTCACTTTCTGCCTATGAAATCAACATAGACCCAAAACAGACAGACAAAGTATCTACACCACAGTCATGCTTCCTCTGGCAGCTCTAGCTAGCTTTTGGAAGTCTTTGGCAGCTAGGCTGGTTCTTGGAAGAAATTCTGACACCACAAGTTCTGTTCTCAAAATCAAAATCACTTTCTCCATCCTCTATGTGGTTTGCTCCAAGAAATTCTGTCTCCGTTCTCATTTCTCTTTTCCCTTCTCAGTTCTTCTCAATTCTCAGTTCAGCTTTTAGTCCAGCAGTAGCAGCCCATCCTCCAAATGCTTGCTTAGAGAAATTCTGTAGCTCTCTGTCTGGGTAGTAGCTCCTCTGCCTCCATGATGCTTGTCCCAAGAAGTTCTGACTCTCCCACCTGGAGTTTTTTCTTATATACAGTTTTAGCTCCTCTCTGTTTAGGCTCTTCCTGTTTCATCAGCAACAGGGGTTCCTACCTTCTGTTTCTTAACAGAGGTTTGATATACTTAATTTGAAACTAGGTGTCAATTAAGGGTTTGGAAGATCTTCAAATTTCGTTACTATTACAAATGTCAGGTCAATTTTCCTTCATAACTTGCTAAGATGATATCTAGGTTCTTTTTTATTATAGTTTTCAAGTAGTCCAATAATTTTAAAATTATCCTTCCTTGATCTGTTTTCCATGGTGGTTGTTTTTCCAAGGAGATATTTCACATTTTCTTCTCTTTTTCATTCTTTTGATTTTGTTTTGAATTTCTTAGTGTCTAATGGACATTAAACTTTCACTTGCTTGATTCTAATTTTTAAGGACTTATTTTCTTTGAACTTTTGTACCTCTTTTTCGATTTGGCTGATCTTATTTCTTTCTTTCCCCTTTAAATTATTTAATTTAGATTTTCAACATTCATCTCCATAAGCTTCTGAGTTTTAAATTTCCTCTTCCTCTCTCCTTTCTCCCCTCCCCAAAACAGCATTCAATCCTATCTATACAGTCTCAACATACACATTCCTATTAAGTGTGCCTTCACATTAGTCATGATGTATAGAAGAAACAAAATGAATGGGAGGAACCATGAGAAAGAAAAACCAAACAAAAAAGAGAGGGAAAGACAGCCAATAATATGCTTCAATTTGCATTCAGACTTCACAGTTCCTTCTTGAATAGCATCATCCATCATGAGTCTTTTGGGGTTGTCTTTGATCCCTGCATTGCTGAGAAGAGCTAATTACATCAAAGTTAGTTACTGCACAATGTGGTTGTTACTGTGTATAATGTTCTCTTGTTTCTGTTCATTTCACTCAGCATCTGTTCATATCAGTGTTTCCAGATTTTTCTGAAGTCTACCTGCTCATCATTTCTTATAATACAATAGTATTCCATTATATTTCTATATCACAACTTGTTCAGTCATTCTCCAACTGATGGTTATCCCCTCATTTTCCAATTCTTAGCCACCACAAAGGAGCTGCTATAAATATTTTTGTACATTTGGGGCCTTTTCCCATTTGTATGATTATTTTGGGATATAGTCCTAGAAGTGATATTTCTGGGTCAAAGGGTATGCACATTTTTGTAACCTTTGGACACAGTTCTGAATTGCTTTCCAGCATGATTGGATCAGTTCACAACTCCACCAACAATAAATTAGTGTTCCAATTTTCCCACATCTCCATCATTTAAAATTTTCCTGTTTTGTGTTCAGCCAATCAGGTAGGTGTGATGTAGAACTTAAGAGTTGTTCTGATTTGCACTTCTCTAATCAATAGAAATTTATAGCATTTTGTTTCATATAATTTTAGATAGCTTTAATTTCTTCCTCTTAAAGTTGGACCTCATTCTCCTGTAGCCACCACTACTAGCATCCCTTCTGGCCCTGGGACTATGACTAGATCCCCTGCTCTCTTGCATTTGCAATTGCTAGTGCTCCCCTCTTTCTTAGTATTGAGTACAGGGTCCCCAATCCCCCAAGAGTGAGTAGAAGCACTCCTCTTCACTGTGGAACTACAACCTTGGCTTTTGCTCTTCTGTGGCCAGAAGTGCTATTGCTCCTTTTGGCTCTGGCACTGTGGCTCAGAACTGGGGAGGGGCAATGAAACAGGATCCTAAACCTAGCACCATCAAAGAAAGTCCTGCAATCTACTTCCAGTCTGTTGACTGACCTTTACCCCACCCCCATCGTCCATGTGCTAAGAGTTCCTGAGGCTTCTGCTGCTGACAATGTTGCTTCCCCTAAGGCAGGGCCCGGTGCTACATGAACTGTGCTTCAAGGTCCCCTTTTCACCTGTAGAATGGACCTTTTCTGCTATCACTCCTACCTTGTCTTGTGCTGGAAAATTATTTCACTGTATCTCTTGTTGATTCTGCCTCTCCAGAATTTGATTTGAGGAGCTATTTTAGAATTGTTTAGAGGGAAATTCGGGAGAACTTGGATGAGTGCTTCTCTACTTTGCCATCTTGGCTCAGCCTCCCCATCAGAATTATGATAAATTTTCAATATTTAGCATAAAATTTATGAAGTAACATTTATTTTAGGCTGGTTTGATTAAAAAGGAATTGAAACACAAAACTTATGCATCATGAATTTTGAGATGTGTATTTTTAAGAGATGGTGAAAAATGCATTCTTTTCTATTTTGAATATGAACCAGGTATATGAATAGTGAGTGTTCACAATATTAAAATGAAGTATTTAATTTATAATCTGATCCTTGTTTAAATACTAATGTTTCACTGGAGACTGATTTTCATAAGATTTAAGTGATAAACGCCAATCATTTGAAAAGATTTGAACAAAAAATAAGCCTAATTCTTTTGGATTAAAATCTATTTACACACCCACAATTCAGAAAAAGGTCCTGATATTTTGCAGACCCCTTGCACATCTGCGGAATTATTTTGGGGACCTATTGAGATACTTTGAAAAGGATAAGTCAATATCTAAATATAGGAGAATCATAATAATAGCAATCATAATTACTACTTGAGAGACAGATGCCTTTCCAAGTTTGATACTCTAGTTGGTATGAGTCCAGATGTTGTTCCCTCATTGTTGAATATAGATATACCATGAATATGTGTGAAGGATTGTAGTCATGATTAGTGTTATAAATGCCTTTGTTATAGGCAGGTATTGTAGTTGTCCAGGAACATTGAGCTCCTGGGGGAATAACTGCTTATATCTTAAGTTGATTCCACCCTTACCACCCCCTGAGGAGTCTTGAAAAAAGTTGTTCAGGAAGATGACAACAATAAAGACCCTAGTCAGGTTATGGGGCCACAGCAAGTATATTTTCATCCAAATCTCCTGTGGGTTATAAAACCCCTTACTAGTAGAGAAGGATGGATCTCTGGGATGGATCAAAGCAAGAGATGTGATCTCTGATATTGATCTCTTCAAACCAGTTCTCCTGGGCCCAGCACTCTGAGCACAGGAACAGAGAGAATTCTGAAGAAATGAATTATCTTGCACATTGTTGCAATAAATATATTCTATCACTAAAATTTAATGAGTCTTGCTTTTAAACAATGCACAAATATTAAAACAGTACATCTAATGGCTAAGACTATGTTCCTTAGCATGATCCCTTTAAAGCTAGCATTATTTTGAAATTTCAGCCTGTTAGAGGCTTAATTTTTTTTGTAATCTCAGCAGAAATTCCCACCCCACACTCCCATATATTATATACACACTCTATATCTATCTATCTATGCAACTAGGTGGTGCAGTGAGTAGAGTGACAGGTCTGAAGTCAGTAAGACTCATCCTATGAGTTCAAATCTGACTCAGATGCTTACTAGCTATGTTACCCTGGGCAAGTCACAACTCTGTTTACCTCAGTTCCTCATCTGTATAATGAGCTGGAAAAATGAGAAGCTTCTTCAGCATGTTTGCCAAGAAAATCCCAAATGGGGTCACAAAGAGTCAGACACAACTGAAATGAGTGAGCAACTATATACATTCACATACATCCCTGATGCAAATATCTATATCTATATATAATATATATGAAATATTGGTTAAAAACAAAAAGTAAAGAAGAAACCAAAAAAATACCGAAATAATTCCCTTTGAATACATACAGGCTAGCAAGACTTACTTCACATAGCTTGCAACATGCTCAATAAGCATCTCCCCTTCCCTCCCCGATAAAATGGAGAGCTAGTTTGTTGAATTTTTGACAATCTGGACTTGTTCCAAAATTTATTTGAAAGGCTAACTAATATGCCATCATAATTATTGAGTGTAGGTGTTGGAAAGGCACTAAGGATGTCCTTGAATAGATGAAATGTCAAAGTGTGGCTGAAGGCCACAGTCATTTTTAGAGTAGAGGAAAAACCTTGCTGACAGTTTTTCAGAATAAAAAAATGCAATTCTCACTAACTGACATTAGAGAAGTGAAATTTGTCAATAAGGACCTATATGGCTCACTATAACTATGGTTTAAGGTCACTTGGAAGAAACCACATCTCAAGGATGACAAAGATAGTCCAAAGAGTTGCACAGTTGAGAATGATTTAAATAGGAGAAGAGGTACTGTGAAACATTTTAAAATGTCATTTTTTAAAATATTCTTTTTCAATCATTGATTATACTGCCATTTAAAATCATGTAAAGAATATCAGCAACCCCCCTGCCCCATGCACTCCCATATATTATATACACACACTATATCTATCTATCATTGCAACTAGGTGGTACAGTAGTTAGAGTGACAGGTCTGAAGTTAGTAATCCTCATCTTCTGAGTTCAAATGTGACTCAGACACTTACTATGTTGCCCTGGGCAAGGGTTATTTCCCCAGAAATATATTTCTCATCTTATTTGGAGAAAGAATGGCTATTATTCAACACTGATTTAATTCTAGCAGTGCTTTTGGTTCAATAGAAAATGTAGGATTTACTTTTCAAGGCTATTTATTATCGTAAGTTGATTGCAGTCTTTAATTAATGATAATAAATTTCTAATCTTTAAAAAAATTCATCAGAGTTTTCTCCTAAGATTTGGCATAAACTTATAGCGTCTAGAGAATATGAACCCTAGAAAGGCCAAAGAATAGAGAAATATCTGTATTTTTCACCTACTGTTTTGTCTTTCTGTACCCTTTACTTCAAACTTGTAAATGCTTTTAATTGGGCTATTTGCCCAACAGCTGTAGCTTCTCAATATTATCATTGACCTTGAAGAAATTGTTCTTGGATTCCACCAATATTAGTAATTATAGCTCCATTATGCCCCTTGCTCAACTTAGGAGATACTTAGACTTTGATCAATGTAGTCATTACACTTATTGATTGATAATTGTAATGCATTACTCTTCGACTTTCCTGCCTCTCTCGTTAATTGTCTTTGTGCTGTCCAGAAATATAGTTGCAAGACTCCTGACACACATTTCACCAGAACATATAACCCTAGTTTTGCATTTACTATAGGAGCTAATTGTTCACTTCCATTACTAAATACAAAGACTTATTATTTATTGTACCATCTTGGCTTTATTCATATTCGTCTAATCAGCCTGGTTCACACATATACTTACTTGTTTGCCTATTAGCTTTCATAATAAAAATCTCCCAGTTTTGGAATGATTCTAACAATAACTTTTCTTTCTTGATTGTTAAAAATATGAGGATTCTCATTCTGAAAGAATGTTTTTCATTTTTGGACTCTAAAAATACGGAATTGCTCTCCCTCATTTTTACTCTAATTTGGTTGTAGAGGGGGATAGGAACTATGGTAGGATGAAGATTCGGGATTTTTGTTTTCATTGTATACACATTTTTAGAATTCAGTGGGTGAGGTTGAATAATCTACAAGGTCCATTTGATTAATTAATTGACACCAACCTTCATGCACTTTAGATAAAGACAGTCCAACTGTTGTAACATAAAGTACCACAGACGAACTCTCAAGATCTAGGCTGGATCCACTGCTCTGCAACCATTAGACTGTGGGATTTGGGGAATACCACTTAATTCCTGAGAGCCTCAAATTATTTATTTGTAAAATGAAAATATTAAAAATAGTTCACTTTTATATTGTAATTTATTCATATGAAGACCATGAAGGAGGTGATGAACATGTTCCTAGGACTATTTGACAAATGAAGGCAGCAGAATTCTGAGAAAGCATGTCTTTCGTTCAAGCTTGCCTAGTAAGTTTCAGAGCTGGAACTCAAGCCTAGATCCCCTTGATGCCAGGGTTAGTCCCCATTCTCTACACATTAAAAATCCTTGTTCTCTCTTTTTCACAAAGGATATTATGGAAAGCAACTGATCTAAACCATAAAATATTGCTGATGTTCATAAAATAGTAAAGATAGCAACAAATCTTCCTATTATCACAAGCTTAGGCAACAGGTAATGAATATTTTCTGGCTAAGATAAGCTTTATAACAGTCAAAAATAAATCAGCTCAGTCCTATGAAGCCCCTTTCACAATGATAGTTGAGGAGTGGTACAAAACAGGAGAAGAGGTTCCGAGGTTTGTAGATTTGGGTTTGTCTAGTTGCCCTCATTTAATTATTTTTACTTTCTTTAATGATAATATCTGGCATTTATGTAGCACTTTCCATTTGTAAAGCCCTTTACATGTGTTATCTCATTTGGTCCTCATAAAAAGAGTAGGTGCTATTATCATACCCATTGTCCTGATGAGGACTGTGAGTATGAGAAAGATTAAGTGATGTGTCGAAGGTCACATAGGTAGTAAGTGCCTGAGTCAGGATTCATACAGATCTTCCTGACTTCAAGCCTAGTTCTCAGCACACTGTTCCATCTAACTGCCTCTTTTTATTTGTGATTTCTGTATGATAATCAGCTACTAGAGAATCTGAAACAAATTTCTATCTACAATGTTGCTTATAATGAAATCAGAAGATAGCAAGAAATTATAGATGAAGTATAAAGATTTGGAACCAAAGACCCCTTTTCTCTTTTCTTCAGACTATTCTCCAGAATATTCCAAGTTCTTTCAAGCAGTCGTCACACAATAACCTGAAGGCCTTTACTATCATTAAGATTTGCTTCTTTATGTTCTCTAGTTTTCAATGGCCTTCCCAAAACATTGCATCCAAAACTGAACAGATTTTTTAACATATGATGTCACTACAGCAGAATGAATTGGAATCACCTCCTTAATTCTCTACACAATTTCTCCTTAAAGTTTTCATTAGTTTAGCTATCACATCACAATGTTTAATTATTTTGAGCTTATAGACCACCAGAAGACATTTTTTAAAGTTACCTTTTTTCTAAATACACAATTACAAAATTTCAAAATATCAAGTAGTTAACTGGAAAGGAAAAGGTGAAGCAGAAAAAAATGTTTGTGCAGGAAGGTAGTATCAAAGAGAGAAATGCCTCAAGCAAAATAAACTACAAATGTGGAGATTTAATGAAGAACAGGAGCAAGACCAGGTGACTTGAGTATAAGCTGGGAAAGGAAGATGAAGGAAAGAGATGAGGGTAAGTTATTTCAGGCCATATACAGTGCAGAGTACCAGTGCTGGTTTTATTTTTATTTCTTTCTTTTAAAAGAAACAGTGGAAAAGAAAAGAAATATGGCATTATAATATGATTTGTTGGAGGTAAAATAACCTTAACAATTATAAGCATGAATGTGAATGGGATAAATCTATCCATAAAATGGAGAATGGTGGTAAAATGTAATACATAGCAAAAATCACCAAATTGAGAAATGCAAAGAACTTACTTAAATTATTAACCTTCATCTTGTCTTAAAAAAAAAAAAAACACATGGTGGGACAATATTCAGTGTGGCTTAATTCTCATTCTCCTCCTCTCCAATAAAAGAAATGAAATCATGAACTCAGTTTAGGTAATAGTAAATAAAAATCTTGTTAAGAAAGGCAAACAGTGAAATTAAACTGGGCTTACTAGTATCAGGAATGATGAAATAATACTCATATTAAATATATGTATGACAAAAGTTGTAGGTTATAAATTCTTAAAAGAAAAACTAGCTTAATTAAAAATTTAGATAATGAGACAATAATTGTCATGTACTTCATTGCATTCCTATAACTGAGACAATTTAAAATATAAACGATAGAGAATTTAAGGAATCAAGAAGAATATTGTATAAAAATATTAAGATGATAGACCTTTGATGAATAAGAATCTTAAGGAGTATATCTACTTTCAGGGTCATAGAGTATCTTTTAAAAAACTTATTATGCTCTGGAACACAAATAGCTGATTAATAAAGACAGAAATGCAGAAATATTTAAATAGATCCCATACAGAAAAACTTAAGAGGTGGAAGGATCATCATATTTAGCAGTTAAATGTTAATTCTTAACATTTCATAGAGCAATTTCACACAAGTGATAGGGACAGAAACCATATTATAAAAGGTTACAAAGTGAATGGACAGTAAAAAAATGGAGACAATGAATGCAGATGAATTATTATGGAGTTTGATATTTAAAAGAAGCAAGAGAAGAATACACTCAAAGATAATTCTTAGACCAATGTGACTAGAGAGAGAATTCTTTTAAATTAAATAAGTAATGACGTGATAATAGATGTAGACCAGGAAACATATTGTAGCAAGGGTTGGAGTGTACTTCAAGGAAGTATAAATGCAATGGACCTGTGGGCAGTTGTCATGGCTGCTTCTGGGGAAATATGATCAAGACCAAATGGCAGCTGTGCTAAGAGATTGGGTAAGAAAGTATGTCAGAGATAAAAATAAAATATTCTCAAAAATTGCTAGTAGCACACTTTATGCTTAATAAAAAGACTCTCAATAAAAAATGCATGCTATATATGAGCAAACTGCAGTATATTAATGGAAGGGAATGCTGTTGCATTGAGAAAAAGAATGAATGTGAGGAATACAACAAAACACAGAGAGAATTGAGTTGATGCCGAGGAAAATAAACAGAATCAGATGGAGATTATTCACAATGACTTTAAGAATGTAATCATAAAGATGACCAACTCAGTCAAACTGATAAATCAAATCATTTTTATCTTTAACTTCACATCTAAATTGGAAAATAAAACCATGAGAGATACAGTACTTGTAATTATACTTTTGCTTCCCCTCTTTTTGTGCATATTACTTCAAGCTAGCACTTATAAGATATTCTACTATATTTACCAGACCATTCTTTGCCCATTTCCACCTGTCTTTGAAGAACTTTGAAATTTGAGTAAGAATTTGCATTGGAGATAGGAAAATCAAGAATGGGGAATCTCTTTTAAAGGATGGTGATAGTTTAGTTATAAATATATGGACTAAACAATATTGAAAATATAAAGACTTAGGAGGAAAAGATAACCAAAAGACAAGGGCACTGGAAATGTTAAAAGATTTAGCAAGATCAGGAAGAAATAATGATCTATCAAAACCAAAATCAGTTTTAGGACATGGAAATGAAGACTTAACTCCAAGAATTTTTTTCCAATTTCAAAAAAAACATTCCATTTAATTCACTTCTAGAGCTAGAGAGCTACTATTTTTATGTTAAATGGACATAACATTAAGAGTGTTATAAATTTGTTAAGATTGATGTATCCAAAACTTAATATCTCCCTGTAGCAACTCCAATCTCAAAAGTAGCGACTGCTGTCAGCAACTTCATTCTGTCTCTGTTCCAGACAGATTAGAAAATAAATCACAGTCATCACAGTCCAATGCAACATCACCTAGGAAGAAGGGTGCATTGTTTACATAAAAATTGAGATGGAGGTCGAGGATTGGAGGGCAGAGAAATCTCCACATTTATTTAGACAAGAAAGATATTTAGAAATTTGTTCACATTCATGCTGGCAGACATATCCCGAGGGATGTTTGCTTATTCATATATATTCTCAGAGAGTCAATTTACAATGTAAAAATGTAACCAGTGTGATCCAACATGAACTGATATGTCTCAAAATAATTCATGATTTAGCAGCTATAATGAATGCAGTAATTGAAGTCTTCTTCCATCTGGATTGTTGTTAAGCCACACTACATTTGAAAATACTTTAGAATTTCATTCTTTTCTAGTTTGAGCTTTTGCACAATTTTGAAGGGTTTTTTTTTTCAGTTTGAAGAATCCCCAATTAATCTCTGTTTGCCCAAATCCTGATGCTGGCTCTTAATTATTTCCAATATTAATATTTTAATGAATTTAAAGCAAAGATGGTTTTTAAAAACTGGTTGGCAAAAGTTGTTAAATATAAAAACTTTATCTAATCTTTTTATTTACTTAGTCATAAAAATGCTACCTAATAGTAAATTTAAGAAAAAATCGTCCGTCCCTAAATCATTATAATTTTACATTCTACTCACAGAGCATTATGTTATAGTAGTGATTTAATTTCTGCCATTTAGTAACATGATGAATCCCAATGCAAATTAAGGGTCTGATTTATTGAATGATACTGACAGATAGATCATCTATCATTGTTGGGCAAGGTGAGAAGCATATAAGTAACCTAATCTAAACCAACACTAAGAGAGTGCTCAAACACAAATTATGTGTGGTGGCAAAAAAGTGTTAAAAATTAACATTCAGCTGCTCCTGAAATTTAGTTAACCTCATGTGAGCACAAGGTCATACTCATGTCAATTATTGCAACAGGGTAAGAGAATTAACTGGCAATTAAAAGGAACAAACCCAGAATTCTCAGTGCTATGTTTTGCACCTTTCACAACTAATATGTTAACCTCAAGATGGTAAATTTAAAAAAAATGAGCAAGAATTTATTGCTCATTGAGCATAATGCGAGCTGTTATACAGATTACAAGGTAGCATAAAGCTTAGTTTCTGTAATGTATTTACCATGCTTTTGAGGAAAAAAAATATTCATGGTATTATCAATTTTAATTGTGTGATAGTGATGAGGATTTCAGAGATTTGAGAAATCAAAGAAAGCAATATGATGAATTGGAGAGAATTTAATGAAGAAGCCACAACTTGAGAATAAGATGGAAAAGTTTGAAAAGGAATTTTTTAGAAAAAAAAAATGATGAAATAATCAATCTAAGTTTCTGCTTTCTCTTTGCAGCACCTGGAGTATCTTTTTCTCACATGGAATACGCCCAGAATAACTACTTTAAGAACATTTTGTGAGTTCACAACTACTCAAAACCATGGATCATATGTCTCCGCCAATGTGTTTACTTTGTTCCTAATCAGACAGAGGATAGAATTAGTTCAATTTTAAAATAAAAACCATTTAATGAAATAGCATGTTGAGAAAAAAATGTTATCAATTTACTCCCCCACCCACACATAAACCTCAGACACACTCTCCAAAATACACTCACACCTCTAGGTTTCCACCTGGAAATCAACAGGGATCACTTATGAAAGATATGAGTGGGAGAGTAATACGCATCAGACACTGTAGGACCATTGCTATGGCTGATGATGTCACCAGTCAGCTCTTATTGAACCAGCTCCCTTCTGACTGTGTCATATACTAGTGATTGCTATGCACATTGTTTCATTTGAGCATATCTCTATTGGTTTTCAGGTGGATGCTGACTTAGGTAG
Organism: Pseudochirops corinnae; assembly: GCA_028646515.1. Classification (NCBI taxonomy): domain Eukaryota; kingdom Metazoa; phylum Chordata; class Mammalia; order Diprotodontia; family Pseudocheiridae; genus Pseudochirops; species Pseudochirops corinnae. Next base: position 190,988,904 of record CM053587.1, read on the forward strand.
CCTTTGGTAGGGTTTTCTTTTTTTCACTCTAGGTCCTTCTCTTCAGGGTCACTTGTTGGTTCTCTCAGTTCCAGTCTTTTTGTGAGTAGGGACTATTCAATTTGTTCTTGATAGAAGAGGCTAAAAGTTCTTGAGAAATAGTCACCACACTCAGTTCACAAAATCCTATCAGAGTGCCTCATACTGATATTGAATCTTTTCTTTTCTATTCCTGTATCTGGGAAGAGATAAAAGACCTTTGGGTTCAAGGCATCCATGTAATTTAGGACTAGATATTTCCAAACTCTCTTCTAATTTAGCATTAAAGATAAACTAAAGATGAAAGGGGTTTTACACTGCACCCCAGACTTTATTATGTATATCTGTCATCAATAAAATCCCTTTGCATGGGAACTATATTTTGGCTAGAGAAAAGCATCTGTTCCCCCCCCCCAAGTTAATATTTAAAATTTTGTCTAAAGCTTTATCCCACTCAGGGTCTTGACTATAACTTATTTTCATGTTTAGTTGAAATATTGTACCATATACTTAGATGTATCTGAAATTCAATTTGCATGTGTGTATTATGAACATATGAAAAACCATTTTAGTGTTTAACTATATTCCTAGATTTCTGAGGATGCATACAGAGAAAGAGAAAAAGGGTTTCTACACTCCAATAGTGAGTGGAAAATTTAAATTCACTCTGAGCAAAAACAGTCATACTAGACATGAGTGAGTAGTAGAAGAAAGCACAGTCAGAGCTAGAAACATAAATTAATTTTGTAACACATAGTATACAAAGGCTTGTTTCCCTCACTCCCCCCCCCCCAATTTCAAGAATTTTATTCCTGCAATTTTAACTATTCCTTAAATTTGCTTGTGATATGCATTCATACAAGAAACTTTGGAAGATAAAGATGAATCAGACACATTTCCTCTCAACTGGAACCTTTCTGCTGAATGAAAACTGATTTTCTTCTGAAAATATCTCATTACTTTCTCTCTTCAGCATTGACTTCTTGTCTTTTCATGAAGGACAATGAGTATACCTTCACTATTGCGTCCAATCCCACATCCTGCCATCATGACTTAGTGACAGCTCCTACTTTCAAATTTACTTCATCAGTTTATATCACCCTGTTCCTATCATTATTACTCTCCCTTCTTTCTCAATGAATCAAATATCTGATACCTAGCATTCTTCTTCACAACAACCATTTCATTTATCATTATTGCCTTCAAAATTATGTAGAAGATCCATCAATAACACTGGTCTGGTCTCTCAGTTTATCAACTTTTTAAACTCCCAAATCTCCTCAATCTATGCCAATCATCTATAGGAGTAGTCATACCTTAGACTTCACTTTTACTAAAATCTGCTTCACATCCAAAATTTAGTGCAACCTAGATTTTTATTTAGATCCAATCATTTTGTAAAAAAACAAAACAAAACAAAACAACAACAACAACAAAAAACTCTTCTGGTTGGGGGAGATAATGATGCTTAATGTTGTATGCTTTTGCAGGGGGAAGAATGCGTGGGAGAGACTTTTGAGAGGAGAAATATTCTTCATTTCTAATTTGAGAGAAGCTACGTGTTGTTCTAGACTTACTTGGGGGCTGACTTTAGAAGAGGCAGACTTTGGAAAATAAACATATATATAGCTTTCCTCTCTACTGTTTTCTGGGATTTTCCCCTTGGGTGAAATTAGGTTTTTTTCTGTCCTGGTTGAAGGAAGTTTCATCTTTTTCTTTTCTAAAGAGATCATAAGCTGTGCATTTTCTGGTATACTCTAATCAATGAGATTTCTCTGATACTCACTATTCACTGACAATCTTTTGTGCAGTAACACTGATGGAAAGGGGCCAACCTAGTAGGTACAAGACTGAACACTTCCCCCCTTCCCCCTTTGAGAGACTGGGAATATTTAGGGGAACAAATAGATAAAATTATCTTGAATAACTCTCTCAGAGGAGAATATAGGAGCAGCCTCATGGTTCTTCTTCAGCTTTTGTCAATGGTGGAATCACAGTCTTCTCAATTCCAAAGAAATCTATCAATATCTCTCCTCAAGGTTCCTGTCTTTATGTTTTAACATCTGATGTGGATATACACATTTTATGTGGGCAGTACAGAATTTATACTTGACATGTGAAATCTCTCTTTCTGATTATAATTTCCTGCTCTTCTACTTCCGCCACAGTCACTTCTTCCTCAGCAAAAGCAATAAGGAAAACCTGATTGTTAAAAAACAAAAAAGGGCAAAGAAAACAATAAAATGATTACCTTGGTGGAAAATATCTAACCCATCTTAGAACTCATGGTACAGAAAGCATGGTAAACCAGTTACACTTTAAAATGCATTGTACATATTGGGATTATAGATTTCAAAGGTACCTAGCAAAGAAAGATAACACAACATTTTAGAAAGGAGGTCATCTCAAAAGGATTAGGAAATTTTTATAAATAATATGTTGGAGATACAGATATAAGGGAAGGATTGTGTTGGCTATATTGTCTAATAGAGATGCACATGAAAACCATTAACCACTTTAACTTTTTTTTTGTTTTTTTTTTTTGGAGGGGGAAGGCTGGGCAATTGGGGTTAAGTGACTTGTCCAAGGTCACATGGCTACTAAGCGTTAAGTGTCTGAGGCTGGATTTGAACTCAGGTCCTCCTGACTCCAGGGCCGGTGCTGTATTCACTGCACCACCTAGCCACCCCAACCACTTTAACTTTTAAAAAGACTAATGCAGAAGATAGAAGAAATGTAAAGTAATGGAGAAAAAAATGAGGCACAAGGCTTTTAATTATAGGGTTGAGTGATAAAACTCAGAATTAAGTAAGACTGGCAAGGACAACAGAAAACTGTTGCTTTAGTTCTTTCATAGAAAAGACAAGAAACATAGGGAAAAGATTGCTGCTTGGATATTATAAAACAAGGGTAATTAAAGAGAGGAGACAGAATATGAAAAAGAGCATAATATAGTGAATAGGAAACTGGATTTGCTGTCAAGAAGATTTGGAATCAAATTCTATCTCAGACACTTTCTGGCTGTGTAACCTTGGGAAAGTCATCTCACTTATCTGGACTTCAATTTTGTTATCTGAAAAATCAGGAAGTTCAACTTGATGGCCCAGTCTTTTCTGATTCATTCTCTAACAATTTGTCTAACATTTGTCTAAAAATAATAGTTCTTGTTGGGCCTAGTAAGCTAGGATAGTACTTTTTTCTAGACCTATTACCTTAAGTTGAATTCAATTTTGTAAGATTTTGCCCTCTATTGGAAGAGATTTGTCTTCTTTTTCTCATACTCCTTTACTATTACTTTGTGTCCATGGGGGAAAATAAGTTTCTTGAGGTTTAAGTTTTGGCTGATGTTTAGGGTAGCTTCAAAGGTGAAAGTTTAAAAGTAGTCCATCTTTGATCTGAATCATATATTGGACAGATTTTAATTTTCATACACATATGTGCATATACAAAATGCTAAATATAAAGTACACACATACACTGAATAGGATTCAGGAGATTAATGTATAACCACAGGTATACTTTCTCCTGGAAAACTGATTCTTAACCTACATCATAACAATAAAGCAGTTTGTGGCACCACTGACCAGGCAATCTAAATTTTATCTTTTTTCTGCACTTTACCCCTCAATGAAGATATCTTATACCAATCCATGCCAAGTATTGGGTTCATACTCCATCCAGTGGACATCTTCTGTAATGAAGAAACTTCCCCTTGCTTTCCCACCAGTCAACTGTATCTGAACCACCCAGGACCCTCAGGCCTTGTTTGCTTACAGGGTCATCTTCAAACTGGTATACCTATGTCTTAAGGCATTGTTTATTCAGCTACTCAGGAAAGGAAAAACAAATTAGAAAAGGCAATAAGTTATTCTTCTAGTTCTGCTCTTCTCCTGGCATGTTGGAGTAGCTGTATATGGGGGGCAGGGGGGGGTGGGGTTTAAAGAATGCTCTCCTTTTCCTCATCCTTCATATAAAGTCACAGAGTTATATGATACTATCTGGAGGGTGAAAGAAAGAAGAAAGATATGATTTATCTCTCTTTAAAAACACAATATTCAACCCTCTCTGCCATTTTCACTGAAGATCAAGGGACCATTTAGGGTTTGCCTTGTCATGACAGAGATAACAGTCATCTCAACAGTGAACTTTCATATGACTGGCAGTAGACAAGAAATAAGAACTCTGTCACCCTCAAAGGGCCCAAGCAATGATATCTTTTGAATATCCAAAAGGTTCCAAGGGAGCACAGGGCACATGCTCACTTCAACAACTCCGTAGGCCAGTTCAGCCCCTCCTACATTTAATAATTATGAAATATGGGATAAGGGAATTTGGAATAATGGCAAATAATGACCCATTTTTTTTTAAAGGAAAGTGAATGGAGTTTACAAATTCTAGGCAATTGAACTTGAGTTGTATTCCTGGGGGGAAGAGAGTAGATTCTACAATGTATTAGTTAAAAATGGTTAATAAACATTTAGAAAAAATAGATGATAGTAGGTAAATAAAGCAGGGTTTCTTATTTTTTTTCCACTTGCAACCCAAAGTTTAAGAAGTAAAAGACAGCATATTTAGCAGTTGAGATCACTGCTTTTTAAATGTATTTTAATTTATTTTGCTAAATATTTTCCAATTACATGCAAAAATCTTAACATTCTTTTTAAAAATTTTAAACTTGAACTTCCCTCTCTCCCAACTTTTCCTACCCATTGAGAAGGCAAGCAATATAATATTGATTATACTTGTGAAATCATGCAAAAATATTTCCATATTAGCCATGTCATAAAGTAAAACACGCACCAAAAATAAGAAAAATTAAGAAAGCAGAAAGTATGTTTCAGTATATACTCAGAGTTCATCAGTTCTCTCTGTGGAGGGGGATAGCACTTTTGACTTTGAGTCCTTTGGAATTGTCTTAGAACATTGTCTTGATCAGATTAGCTAAACTTATATAGCTGATAATCCTTACAATATTGATATTTTTGCGTATAATATTCTTCTGGTTCTGCTCATTTCACTTTGCATGAGTTCATATAAATCTTCCTAGTTTTTTCTGAAACCCTCTTGCTCTTAATTTTTTATAGCACAATAGTATTCTATCACAAGTATATAATATAGCTTGTTTAACCATTCCCCAATTTATTCCCTTCAATTTCCAATTCTGTACCACTGCAAAAAGAGCTGTTATAAATATATTTTTTGTACAAATAATTCCTTTTACTTTTTGGTTGCTCTTTGAGAGATAATTGTTAATGGTAGAGTAATTTTAGTAGAAGCTCAATTGCAAGGTTCAGAGAAATGAGCAGAGTGATAAATTATAGGAATCAAAAGTGGATTATTATTTCTAGTGGCTTGGTAGTGAAATGGAAAGGGAAATAAGACAATAATTAGATGGATTATCATGATGAAGTGAAAGCTTTTAAAAGAAGTTTATGTAAGATATAAACAATTTCTAGACAGTAGAGAAAAAAAACACAAGTTGGAGGATGGTGAAGATTAGAGTAAAATTGAGAGAGACTGATACATCTTGAAAACTCTTGGAAGAAATTTCTGGTGATGGAATTAAGACCACAAGTACAGGAGTTATTCTAGAACAGCAGTTCTCAACCTGTGGGTCATGACCCCTTTGGGGGTCAAACGACCCTTTCACATGGGTCACAGGGGTCACCTAAGACCATTGGAAAACACATATTTCCGATGGTCTTAGGAACTGAGACACTGCTCCTCTATCCGTCTCCAGGTGGGTTTGCCCACATGCAGATACGCCTACATATGAGTATTAGAGGGTCCCAGAATTAGGAAGGTTGAGAACTACTGTTCTAGAAAAAAGGTCTACTTCTTCCTCAAGAATTGGGGCAAAGAAATAGTATGCAAGGCAGAAGTAGATCAGTTATAGGTAATAAGCAGCAGAAACACAGGTACTCAAATGGGTGGCCTGGATTTATTCAGTGTAGTAGAAGGTGAGATCATTCACTACTGTGTGTGCAGGGTTCAAATTGGGATTAGAGAAAAAGGAAATATGTGAATATTCCCCTGCATATACCATGCTCATCAGTGAGGGGAGGAAAAACATCATGAAAATAAAGGAAGAGTTGTGATTAGATAACATTATTTGTAGTGGAGTCGTTTGACATAGTTTTATGACTTTCTCTAGCAGCTTTCAGAATTTGGGGAGTGAGAGAAGAAAAGGGAGATGGCACAGGTGACTCAGAACTGAGGGATAGCAGGGCAAAAATTGTTGTAGGACAAGTGAACAAAGGACTCAAGATTGAGTGGCTGCAAATTGCATTGGTCTAATATAGAGTTCATTTAGGTGAGGGGAAATGAGATCAGAGTACAGTTAATCATCTGAAAGAACAGAGAATGGAAAAAAGTAAAGATTTCAATAAGAATGGAAAAAAATAACTATGAAATGAAGTGAAAGAGAGCTGGAAGTTCAGGGAATTGTTATCAAAATGGGGGAACAATAATTCTCAAGATTATGGAGAGAGAAAAATATCTGTCAAAGTGATTTTCCTGAAGTGCAGGTATGACCATGTCACCCTGAAGTAGAATACAAATAGAAGTCCAAAGATCTGAGAAGGTTAACAAATTGGAAGCCCAAGGTGCTTTTAGGGATGACGCAAAAGTTGATATAATCATGGATTAGAATAGTAATTAGAATGAACTACTGTTATTCATGTAATTAGTTCTTGAAAAAAGGAAGGAGAATGATCTAGAGTATGTAGATTAGTATAAAATGTGGAAAAGAGATTGTAGACAGATTGAGTTTCCAAGAAGGAAAGATTGCTGAATGATGGTGGTGGCAAAAGGAGGTTTTTACGTTCACAGTAGCAAGCAAGGAGAATGTTAACATCTATTCCTAGATCAGTGTGGTGTAGGGTTTGGGCAAAGGACTGGCAAATGTAGAGAATATCAATGGATGATTTATCTTCTGGGGAAAGTTAACATGCTGTTCATTCTCGAAAATGGAAAGAATGTGAGAAAAGCTCTAAGGTGAAAGGAAGAGTGAAGGTTCCATGTACCCCCATAGAAAAGGAAGATCAAGGAGTATAAGTACTCAGGAGATCTTGGCCAAGCATGATTGAGTTAGGAACTTTGAGCCACAGAGAAAGAGTACATATAGATTTGATGATGCAGCATGGGAAAATAACAGTTGGTAAAGGAAATGAGAGTTTATTGTAATGGTGGCTAAGAAGGCCGAGTGGGAAAGGTCAACGATAATTGTGATTGGGAAGATTTATGATGAAGGAAGCTTCTAATGCCTGGCAGCCTAAAACATGGGATTTCTTCTCTCCTTAGTAGAGGCATTTCTTATCAGACTCTTTTCATATGGAGGAGGAGGAAGCACAATGATAATTTCTTTTTAGTTGATTGATTGAAATGAAGTCTAGAAAAGTGCTCATGGTATATAGGAAAATACCTCAAACACCTCTAATTCTAGACATTCCATGCAATTGAACATGCTTCTTCCCTCCTCAGTGATGGCATACCAAGTTCAGGTGTAAATGAGCAAAATACTTCATCATATGCTATTTAACATCCATTTTCATTATATCTTCTGACATTTGGATGATAGAAATCAGAGCAGAAGTGGAATACAGGGATGCTTACACATATACTCACAGATATACATCTATGTATATATTACCCATATGTACATATGTATAAGTACATATGTATACACATAAATATGTAAATATTCTCAAAATTTAACTGACTAGACTGAAGGATATCTATGAAGAGAATGGTGGCTGTGTCTGTTTGACTGCAATATCAGCAACTGTAAACATAGAGTGATGACATAAGTAAGGACAGTACACTCCCAACAAACAAGACTATAGAAAGAACTTATGGGAATTAGCAGCAGATTCATTTTTTTCCTTCTTCTTCAAAATTAATTAATTTAATTTTAGTTTTCAATATTCATTTCCAAAATTTTGAGTTTAAATTTTCTCCACTTCCCTCTCCTTCCCACTCCCCAAAATGGCATGCAGTCTGATAAAAGCTCTACATATGCATTCTTATTAAACACATTTTCACATTTGTCATGTTGTAAAGAAGAATTAGAATGAATGGAAGAAATCAAAAGAAAGAAAAAAAATAAAAAAAATGAGAGCAAGTATTATGCTTTGATCTGCATTCAGGCTCCATAGTTCTTTGTCTGGATATGCATAACATTTTAAATCATGAGACTTTTGGAGCTTTCTTAGATTCCAGCATTGCTAAGAGCTAAGTCCATCAAAGTTATTCTTGACACAATGTGGCTGTTATTATGTACAGTGCTCTCTTGTTTCTGCTTATTTCACTCAGCATCAGTTCATATAAATCTTTCCAGATTTTTCTGAAGTCTACCTACTCATCATTTCTTAGAGCACAACAGTATTCCATTATATTCTTATACCACAACTTGTTCCGTCATTCCCCAGTTAATGGGTATCCTCTCAATTTTCAATTTTTGGCCACCAAAATAAGAGCCGCTATAAATATTTTTGTAGATATGTGTCCTTTTTCTGTCTGTATGAACTCTCTGGAATACCCTAAAAGTGGTATTGCTGAGTCAAAGGGTACGCACATTTTTTACAGCCCTTTGGACATAGTCCCAAATTGCTCTCCAGAATGGTTGAATCAGGTCACAAAATTTTTTTCCTTTTTAAGAAAAACAATAATTGTAACTTATGAAACTTTTCTCAGTATGAGCATAGTTGAAGGGAATATATATATATCAGGGTATATATGCGTATGAATACATATGTGAGCGTGTGTATATATGTGTACAGATATACACAGAGGGCACAGGATCAATTGAATAAGAAGGGATGATATTTAAAAGGTGAAATTGAGTTGAGAGAGGAAAATAATGAGAAGAGATGGGGATAGATAGAATGAGGTTAATTATCTCATATAGAAGAGGCAAGGGATAACTGTTCCAATGGAGGGGAAGAACAGGAAGGCAAAAGGGAATGGATCAACCTTACTTTCATTGAATTTGGCTTAGGGAGGGAATGACATACACTCTAAATTGGGTTTCTTGCCCTACAGGAGAGGAGGGGGAAGGGGATGAGAGGGGGGATGATGAAAG
>CM053587.1:190998503-191013572 GCA_028646515.1 Pseudochirops corinnae
AAGGAGTCTAGGGTTTGGGAGCTGTTCTTACTCAGCTTCTTATGCTTATTCTTACTCATGGTTCTTCAGACCGTGAATTTTTTTTTAAAATCTCTGTGGGGCTCTGCTTCCAGAAGGGAAAGCTCTGTCCCAAATCGCTGGGGTCCTCCCGGCTGCCGTAGACTTCCGGCTGACTGGATAATGAAGACTGCAAGACCGAGGCCCAAGACGACAATCCGGATCCAGGTCGCTCAACGCGAGAGCACGGGTCTGAAAACAATCGCTCAGTCCCCCTGCTTTTTGCAGGCCGAGGGCAGGAAGCTACAACGTGGAGGTGGGTGCAAAACTTCTGCCTTTTGCTTTTCCACTCTGGAGACCTTTAGGCCTGATGCTTATCTCCCCCTTTTGCAATCCCCACTCGCAGCTGGTGCTAATCCCCCCTCGCAGCTGGTGCAAATCTGCTCACCTGAGAGCTTTCTCTGCTTCTCCCGCCCAGCCACCCCCGGAGCACAGCCATTGCTTCAGGCCAGGCTGGTTTTGGTTCGCATTGCTGATATGGTTCCTCGTAGCAGAGCTGACTTTAGTGGGAAGTATCTTTGTGTGCGTTTTGAAGTTCTAGGTTGGTCCAGAGTCCTATTCCATGGGTATTTTGGGGTGGCTATGTGAGAGCTGCGATATATTGCTGTGCTATGCCGCCATCTTGGCTCCGCCCCCCCCCTTTTCAGTATTTCTGAAATATTTTGGATGCCTGTAACATGGGTAGAAGAGTGAATTAGATGCTATATTATAGAAAGGAAAAAAGAAAAACAAAAACAAAGTGAGAGAGAAGTAGAACCAGCCTGTGGTCAACTATTCATTCTTCTTAGCCTGGGTTTAACCCGGAGAATTCAGGTTTAACATCTGGCATAAACCAAAGATTTCCCCTGAAAAACTGTGGCTATGAAGATTCCCTAAAAGAAGGGATAGAAGAAAATAAATTATGTCTTTTATTTATCTCTAAGTGACTTGAAGCTAAGCCACTCCTAAAAGCCTTCCTTTAGTATCTAACTTGGTAGGGAAATGCCACTAGATTCTCAAAGACTGTCCCAGCAAAATGCTCAAAAGTCCTACAAATGTGGAAAAGCTTCAAGGAATGGGCCAGCAATCATTTCTAGGTATGTTATTCAAGGTAGCCAAGCTAAATTAAAAAAAAAAAAAAGGTTGATCCTTACAGAGGCTTTAGGGTGAAGATTCTTTCAGTTTGGGTGGGATGGGGGTTCCAATCACTCTTAGAGAAGAGAGGTGGTGATCTGTGACGTAGAAGGGTCTGCTCTCAATAATGAAACCAAGGAGTTTTGAAGTCTCATGCACTTAAGTGGTGTAGCATGTAGAGTAATGGACCTATTCAGGAAGACCCAAATTCACATCTGGCTAAGACGTGTATTAGCTGAATGACCCTGGACAAGACACTACCTCTGTATGAGTTGGTATTGTCATCTGTAAGATAGGAAGAATAAAAACATCTATCTCTCAAGGTTGTTGTGAAGATAAAGTAAGATAATTGTATAGTGCTTTGCAAACCTTAAAGCTCTATAGAAACACTAGATATTATTGAAATATAAATATTCATGGCCTCAAATTTTAGATACATTATTTCACTGGATCCACAAACAAGCCCTATGGAATAGATTACCCAAGGATTATTAACCCTATTTTACAGATGAGGACTCTAAGGTTCAAGGAGGCAGTGCCAGACTTAAACTCACAGAATAAATAGTTAAATGAGACTTAAAACCAATCTCTGTCACTTTGCCTTCCTCCATGCTCTCCCACACTATGCCTGCCAAATAGCAGACACTTAATAAATGTTAGTTGATTAATTGATACACCTATATACATGTATACAAAGCCCCTCAGACTAATTTTCTTTCTTTTCTCCCCCAATATCTCTTCTTTTCCCTTCCTTGACCGTATCTCTGAAAGTTTCTTGTGTTTAGGTAATTGCCCTCCTTTCCCTCCTTTAACCAAACAAGAGCAAAATAATCCCTTGCCAAGTAATCTATTCATCTCAAACTCCAGTCCTTCAGGTGACCTTTTGGCTGGGGGTTAAGTAGATAACTATTAACCAATCAAAATAAAAAACAAACAAACCATTAACCAGATGACAAAGATGAAAAAAAAGGGTCATATGAATATTTGGTCCTTTGCCAAATGGATAATGAGAAAGTAATTTTGAAAAAATATCTGTTTCTGGCATTTTTTTTCTAGTAAGCCACCATTAAGAAGGCTGTTAATAGACTGTTCATAGTCTTTAAGACAACAAGAAGAAATTAAAGAACTTTTAAAAAATGAGCAAAATAAATATGAATCCATGAATAAGATTTAGAATGAGCAGTTTTTAGTTTTCCCAAGGATCGATGGCTCTATACATATCAAAAGAAAGAAGGAGCAGCTTATTTGTTGTTTTTAAATTTTTTTCCCCTTAAAGAGCTTCTGTCCCCAGTTCTTCTTCCATCTGCCTATGCCCCACATTTACCAAAGATGGCTAAATTTTGTACAATCTTCAAAGTGTGCTGAATTACTGGTAAATTAATAGTGAATTCTTCCATTCTCCCATCTAGATTTATCTACTGCAATATAACAATAATCACCATCATTCTCTAGTTTAACTGAAAACTCGAATGAGCTACTAAATGTTGAAGCATGGAATAGTAAAAGGTCCACTCCTTTCCTTTTCACTCTTTACTGGTGAAAGGTGAATGAAGACAAGTCAATTGTCAGTTGAAACTTAATTTAACAAACTTAAAAAAAAAATTGAACTCGTTTATTTTATATCTATGGGACAGAAGGACCAAAGATATCACATAAATGTACAAGTCTAAAGAAACATGAAGTAGTGGAGAGAACATTTTACTTTCTGTCAGAGACCAAAGTTCAAGACCCACCTCTGTCACTTATTATCTTAGCTAACTGTTTAAGTCTAATATTCCTCATCTATCAAACAGGAATGATTGCTATACCAATTAACTCACAAGGCTACTGTGTCAAATAGAATGAGATAATGTATATGAAAGAGTTTGGATGCCCTAAAGCACTACATAAATATAAACCATTATTACCATTTAGTTCCTTTAGTTATGCAATATTTAGTCCATTAGGATATGTAGTGGCATATTATAAAGTTTTGTCTTTAGCTACAATCTGTTAAACATTTTGAAACTAGTAGTAGGAACTTTAGATTTTCAGAAGGCACAAAGCTGGGAAAGATAACTAAATATTGTCTAACAGTCAGGATCCCAAAAGACTAGAATAATGAATCTAATTCAATAAGGTGATGCTTTGTGAAACTGGTCAGAGCACTGGGCTAGATGTCAGCAAAGATTGTAGTGTAATTTTTTCCTCTAAAACTGTATGACCATGGGCAGGTTTCTTGACCTCAATGAATCTCAGTTTCCTATGTGTCAAATATATTTAAGACAAATGTCATAATACCCAGAATATACCACACAGACTAAGGAGGTGTAAAGAACTTTGTAAAGCATAAAGTACTACATGTTGTTCAGTCATGTCTGACTCTTTGTGACCCTGTGAACCACAATGTCCTTGGGGTTTTCCTGGCAAAGATACTGGAATGATTTGTCATTTCATTCTCCGGTAGATTAAGGCAAACAGTGGTTAAGTACCTTGCCCAGGATCACACTGTTTTAAGATTTGAGACCAGATTTGAATTCATGTCTTCCTGACTCCAGACTCAGTGCTTTATCTCCTGAGTTATCTAGCAGCCATATACCATATATATGCCATCCATGAAGAACAGAGGCATTATGACACAGTAACTAGAGAGCTGGCTGCAGGATTAGGAAGCTATTTCTGTCTTTGATATATTTTGACTATGTGACTCAGGGCTGGCCACATAACCTCTAAGTATTCTAAGTGGTTCACTAAGACTAAACATTTTTTTGTTTTTAAAGTACCTGCTTTGCATTGTAAAGGGATTTTCCTTTTCTAGTAGTTTCCATTATCTTTGAAATCACCACCCAATGTTTATTTCTATTTTATTTCCGCTAAGATTAAATTTAATAAGGATAATTCTAAAGTCTTACTCTTTAAAAAAATCAGCTCCAAAATTTCAGACTAGAGATGAGGTTAAGGGAGAAGGACTTACTAATAAGGCCTCATGATTTTATTTGACTGCAAGTTCAGCCTTTGGTAAACTGTAAAGTCCTATATAAATATTGTTGTATAATCAGGATATCTATTTTGGGGCAGCTTCTTTAGTGCAGAAGGAAAGTTTCATTAAATACCAATAAAATCTGGTCTAGAAAAAAGCAAGCTGAGCGTAGGGAGTATGACAAAGAAAATATAGTGAGCATCATTGGGAGAACTAAAACTGGCATTTGTTGTGGGGGAATCAATATTATGTGGGAACTGGAACTTCTTTCACTTGTTCTTATGCCAAGGCATGATTCCAGCCTGTCTAAGACAACACTAATCCTCTAGATGTGCACTGGTGGTAAAGGTTCAGACATTTGGCTTCTTTAAAATTAGAACTGTACAAAACCAGAATGTTTCTCTTCCTTGGGCAGTAGATTCGTTGTTGGAGGTGTTCATGTAGAGTAAGTAAATATGATAAATGGAATTTATACTTTAGGTAAGGACTTGGCTAGTTTATATCTGAGGTCACTTCCAGCTCAAAGAGTCTGTCATTCTAAAGATGCCTGCCTGAATGGCCCCAAATACCAATCCAGAGCCTATAATATATTCATTAAAAACTGCAAACTCACATCTAGATATGTAGCCATGAACTCTTCAAAAGTGTGCAACTTTGTCCGCTTGAAATAAAGACTGTCAAGAACTGCTACATTGTTAGATTGACATTGGCAGCAGACACAAATGCATCTGAGAATGTAAAAAGTTGACCCCTCTGATTTTTTTTTGTTGCACTTCAGGCTGTGATTTGAATTATTGTAAGGATTGTGAGAACTTTCTTGTATGAACATATTTATAATTATTATGAAATTTATAGTCCTGAAAAGTTGTATGGGGACACTGAAAGGTTGTAACTTGTCAAATGTCTCAAGTCCAGTAGCAAAACTTGAACTGAGTCCTCCTGACCTCAAGTATCATCATCTCTCTACTACATGGTCCTGTATCTTACCTTCAAGATAATACCTTAAAATAATTTCCCATGAGCCCCAAAGATGAAATGACATGAGTTCACCATTCTTGCTATATCAAAACTTTTATTTTGCCGGTTTTCTCAATTAATGTTTAAAACAAAAAAGTAAAAATATAAAATAAAAAGGTTTGGTCACCAAATTTCTCAAATGATTGATTGAAAGGAGGAAGAGCTTCCCCCTTGCCCATTTCCTTCTTTTTGTCTCTAGTGCTATGATTTATTGATTCTTTCCAAACGGATTCAGATTACCAGATAATATAGTGGAACTATGTGTATCTATTTATCTACCTGTCTACCTGTCTATCTCTCTGTCATCTATCTATCTATCTATCTATCTATCTATCTATCTATCTATCTCAATCAGACAGACATGATCAAAATGACTGGACAACAAAATATATATATATATATATATATTTAATTCAAAATATACTCCCAAGTATTTTGATTTACTCAATAGTAGTATGAATATTTTTTGTTGTTGTTTAGCCATGTCTAGCTCTTCTGGAGCCCATTTTTTGGCAGAGATAATGAAATGACTTGCCATTTTCTTCTCTAGCTCATTTTACAGATGAGGAAACTGAGGCAAATAGAATTAAATGGTTTGCCTAGGGTCATACATCTAGTAAGGGTCTGAGGACAGATTTCAACTCTGAAAGATGTTTTCCTGACTCTAGGACTAGGACTCTCTCCACTAGATTTAGGACTTTCTCCACTGTACCACCTAACTGCCCCCTTGAATATTTACAGGGAGTCTAATTCCAGTGGAAAAAAAAAATACATGATCCATCGCGGCAACAGATACTGCTGGGCATTTCTTCCTATTCCTTAACCAAATTGGGGTATAAACATTGTTAGAGAATGTAACACTGATCAGGAGCCCACTAATTTGGATAAGTCCAGCAAGGAAACTGCTTATTGTTTGAGGAGCACATCATTATCTGGGCTCCCTGTAGTTTTTTCCCTTGTAGATGTAAGAAAATTTCCATTTTCTATGTTGTTTCACCTTCTCCTTTGGGAGGAAAGCTTCTTCCTTTCATATATTTGGAGGTATATCCTGTTCCATGAAAGCCCTCATCTCATGTCCACCTTTGATTTGCACCATCTCCCTGACCTGAATTCCATATTTATCGTACAACTAGTATGCATGATATAATGGATCACACAATAAATAGAGATTATAAAACCTCCTCCCTTCATTTCCTCCCATTAATGTTGTTACCTGAACTCATGAAAAAAGGAAGTATTTTTAATGGTTTCACTATTAGAAGAGACTAACTGCGATAGTTAATGAACAGAGTAAATCCATACTCTCCTGGTCGTTTGAACCTCTAAAAGTTTTCATAAAATGGGGCAGGAGAAAGTTACAAAGAATTATGTCTGGAGTCAGTACTGAAGCTACAGGAAAATAGTAAGTTTTATCTCTCAGTGAAGGGTGACAGCTGCTCTACTTTAAAAGCTTTTCATGTGCTGATATGGGGAGGAAAGTTTACTCTGTTTTCATTTAAGAATTAAATGACAGAAGTAAGTTTTCCTATTTGTATTTTTTTGCTTCCCTTAGGAGGATAAAGATGGTACAATTTTTAATTGTGAAGAGAATTATATCAGTTTTTTTTCCCTCTTCTTGTTTAACTATTGCCCTATAGAGAAAGGCCTTACATAAACTTCTGTGTCTTATGTTGATTACAAGAATGGTGCTTATTCACCAAAGTAAGATTTTTTGGCAAGAAGTAAAAAGTTATAAAAATTGCATCCTAATTTCTTTTGTAGTAGAAAACCAATTCAATTAAAATGTAAAAGATGTCTTTTTTCCTTTGAAATCAAGTAATAACCTCTTTATAGAATTATCTAAAATTGGTAAATCCACATGAATATAGAAAAAATATTTAAACTTTCTGACTTCTAATGAAATCTAAAGCCATAAGACAAATGTATTATGAAAAACAAAATAATTCAATAAAGTTTTGGGTTTATTTGCATGCATGTATGTATAAGCATATGTTCAGGATTTTTTTGTGTGACACCATAGTAAGGATGAGCTCTGTAAAGGGACCAAGGAGACAAGTGTCTTGGAGGCAGTTTGTAACTAGCAACAAGGATACCCACTAAGTTTACATGCAGTTTTTTGCGGGACTACAACTAGTTGACTGGGAAGCTTAAAAACTGGTCACATGACTCAATTATCTAGATTTTTAGAGTTAGATGGAAAAAGGAAAGAGCAAGATATCACTTTTGTGGTTGGTCACATCTGCATTCCAATTCAGAGAAATAAAAAATATGAATGAATGAAAAAGTATTTATTAAGTGCTTGCTATGTTCAAAGTTCTGTGCTAAGTGCTGAGTATAGAAAAAAGAAAGGCATTTCAATTCCTACACTCAAAGGATTTCATGTTCAAATGTGGAGCAAACCCAATAGAAATGTCCCATCAAAATCGAAAGCATGTTGCATAGTCCAGACATCTAGATTGTCTGCACAAACTCTCCTCCTCATTATGTGTCTGACTTTCTGGACTTTAATACCATGACTCAACTATAATCTCACCCAGGAACCTCCCTCACCATCTGGAACTGCCTTACCCTGGAACATCTTGGCATACTGTCTACTATTGCGTTACTTCCAAACCTCTATTTTGGGAAAGGAACCATGCCAACCAACCGTTATGGGAATCTGAAGATCTTCCCTGCCACTAGGCCCTTTGCTTAAGTGGCTTAAGTGGCTCTGAGAACCTTCCTTGATTTGAAAATATACTCTGCCCCCTAATAGGCTGGATGTCATGTGGAGCCTGTGGTGGGAGGCTTGTTTTTCGGGAATGCCTGCGCCTTGTTGGTTTGTGATTGGGCAGTGGGTCAAGAGGGCTGTGACATTCTCTGATCCAGGAGAAAGCTATATAAACTGCTGATGTGAGGTTTTGCTTTGGGCTCACTTTGAGAAGAGTTGTTTAATTTGGCCAGACGAGACTCTGGGAAGCCATTGAGTACCCCCAGCTTTGAAAAACCCACATGTTGGTGCTTTCTTCTCTGGTAACTGACTAGGTATGGATGTGATAGTCAGAACAGTTGGAAGCCTGTCTGCTGATTTGTTTCTCTATCTGCTTGTAACTTGTGTTTTGTATTCTGCTTGTATTCTCTGAAATTCAGGCTGCTAACTTTTTCCCCTGACCTAGGTAAATGATATGTGTTTGATTGATGAAAGTAAGATTGTTAACCCATTTTGAGTTGCTTTCCTTTAGAAAAGCAGATCTAAGAACCTGTGCTAGCAGACACCCTGGGTATGCTAGGGTGCTTGCTGATACACCAAGCTTTACTTATCTTTTGGATTCATTTCTAACTTTTTAGACTTTAATACCTAGCTATCCAACAGGTATTTTCACCCCTCTCTAATTTACTACTCCCTTTTGTGTGTTGTCTTCTCCCATCAGAATGTAAGCTTTTGAGGACATGGATGATTTTTCTTTTTGCTGTAGTATTATCTGCAGTGTTCAGTACAGTGACTGCCATATAGTAAGCATTAATAAAAGCTTGTTGTTTCACTTTATATACATTGTTATTAGAACACATTCATCTTCTTAAGGTTGTCTTTGGAAGGTTAGGCTTTCTCTCTGGTCTCACTAGAATGTCCTTCAGCTAGAATGTTGCACTCTTTCCATCAGCATATTCAACTTGAATAGCCAACATAGCTTCATAGTTTGCAAATGTGAACCAGTCAGTCAATTAGGCCACATATTGAAGTGCTCTGTGGGAGAGAAGAGGAAACTAATTTGTTGAATTCAATTTCCAGTCTTGCTAGAGAAGAATTGAAAAAATCAGCTTGATAAACCTTATTTGATCAGGTTAACTGTTTTGAGCAGAGGTAAAAACTTCATGGTTCTTCCATCTGACCAATTTTGAATCATGCCGCAGAAAAATTATCTTTACAATAGTGGAAAGGTGAAATGGATGAACAAAATAAGAGAAATATTCTTCTTTTTTTTGGAGGGGGGGAAGGCAAGGCAATTAGGGTTAAATAACTTGTCCAAGGTCATACAGCTAGTAAATGTCAAGTATCTAAGGCTGTATTTGAACTCAGGTCCTCCTAACTTCAGGGCTGGTGCTCTTTTTACTATGCCACCTCACTGCCTCTCCCTTTTTGGGAAATATTCTTAATAATTACAATAAATCAGATTCCTTAGTTTCTACTTTCTAGTAATTTTGGGATATTCTGGTTTATCTTTTTGTGTGTGTAGTAATTGGTCTAGTGTCTGGCATTATTAAGGACTTCCATAATGGCAAAAGGCAAGCAAGAATTAGCATGACAGTTGATCAGGGAAATTATAATTAAATGATAATAAACAAGATAATAAAGAATAAATTAAAAAAGAAAATGTAGGACATTAGGACAAATTTTGCAAGGACATGAAGGATCAAAGGTAATAGTGGGAGATAAAACAAGAAAACATCTGAAAGTAACTCATTACAGGATTATAAATAGTAGCAGATATTTGCCTAAGTTACAGTGTTGGTTCAAAAATCTTAAACAGATATATTTTGCTGAGTACTTTAACCATTTACTAGCATCTCTTAGTCATCTATTTTTAGTCATAATTAAAGAATAGTTTATTTTATAATGTAATATATGGGAAAGGAAATAACACTAATATGCTTTCTATGATTTGGAGAAGTATAGCAAAAAATTAAAATAGCTCTGAATGCTCAATAATGGGAAACATACAAAGTATTTTACTTTTTCATCATTATCAGAAAGCTTTTACCAAGTTTTTATTTATGAGCAGTACTCTGGGAGCTGTTATATGGAGTAAGTTATCTAAGGCTTTTTTTCAAACTTGTCATCTCATTAATTTTCATAATATCCCTAGAAAGTAGCTAGAGGACAAAATTTTGCTTTCTTCCTTTTACATTTGGGAGAATGTGCTACACAAAAATGAAGCATCTGTCTAAAACCTAGTCAAACTTTCATAAAATGTAGGTCAAAAACTATTCTTGTGGTCATTTTCATCCATTAGAAATGGACACCCATGATGAGAAAAAAAGATGTACATTGAATACACTTAGATGAAATACATGGTAATAAAAGAAAATTTCTCTTAAGTAATCCATATTGATGTATCTGTTATTTCTTCATTTTAGATAGTCTCTCTACATTCAGTTTATAGACTATTTTCAATAGTCCTCAAATAGTTTAATCTTTATACAAGAAGCTAAAACTTCTTCATAATTAGAGTGACCCACAAACAGAATGAGCTACTATAACAAGTAGTAGATTTGTCTTCATTAGCAATCCTCTGGTGAGGATGGGTGAACCCTTGGTGATTTTATAGAATGAAGTCTTAATCATGTGTAATTTGGCCTCTGATAGATGGCCTCTGGGTTCCTAGCCATCCTTTAGCTACTATCCTCATCTTTTTATTCTATGATATTCTTATTTATATTTTCTGAAAATTTTTCAAAGAAGATGAAAAAAGGTCAAAATAATCATTGAGTAATTATTAAACAAAAAAAGATATCTATTACACACATTGGAGTTAATAGAAGGTTACATACTAGAAAGAACAAATAATTGAGCATCAGAAAAATTAATTCAAATCCTGTCTCTGCCACTTACTATTTGAGTGATCTTGGGAAACTCACTTAATTCTTTGGGCAGCTCTTTCTTTTTAAATAAAAAAAATTTAGATTAAAAAATATTTTAGAACATAAATATAGAACAGAGAAAAGAAAAAAATATTGCAAACTTAAATATTGGAAATTCACACCAAGAGAAAAAAGAAAAAAGCATGTCATGTGCATAGCAGAACATAAGAGAGAATTTAAATTATGTAATGATAAGTTTTCATTTCAAGAAAGCCTGTATGATAAATACTACATGTTGTGTTGAGAGTTATCCTTCTTTTCTTTGCTTCCTTGCAAGTTTTCTTTTTTTTCTCTTCTGTGCATTTTTTACTTTTTTCCTTCCCCCTCTTTTGCCTCCCCCCAAAAGTTACAATTGAATGCAGATATATTACTATGTAAATATAGATACATACACATATACATATATATACATATCCATCCATCCATACATACATATTTAGACATATACCCTCCCTAACAAATTCTACTCCTAATCTTATTTTTTATGTTTGTATACCTTTCTTGTTTCCTATCCTTCCCATCTCTTCTTCTTTACTTCTATGGGCTACCTTGCCCTCTTATTAATTAGCTATTCCTCTATAACCTATTCTCTCATCCTCCCCTCTAGAGATCCCTCCCTTATTCTCCCATTGATCTAAGTACCCTTCTATACCCCCAACCACCTTTAACTTATTCCCTCACCCTCCCCTCTAGAGATCCTTCCCTTGTCCTCTCCTATCCTTATTTCCTTACCATTTTATTTCTTCTGAATTTGGAAGACTTTTATACTCTTCTTTTTTTTGGAGGGGGCAAGGCAGGACTATTAGGGTTAAGTGACTTGCCCAAGGTCACATGGCTAGTAAGTGTTAAGTGTCCGAGGTCAAATTTGAACTCAGGTCCTCCTGACTCCAGGGTCAGTGCTGTATTCACTGCACCACCTAGCTGCCTCCTTATACTCTTCTATATATGTACATATTCCCTCTTAAATCCATTACCCATGAAAGTAGGTTACCAGAACTACCAGCTTTCCTCCCCCATCTAATGCCTGTGTATCAGTTCTTTTCCTGTTCCTCATTTGTATAAAATAATTAGTCTTTTTAGCTGTTCCAAATGGTTTGACTTTTTAAAGTCATATTATACTCAGGTCTATCCTAAACTTCCTTATGAACCACCCAACTACTAATGACAATCTTAGACATACATACATTTTACATATATATAAAGTCAACAGTCTGTCCTTATTGCATCACTTGTAATCAGCCTTTGGCTAGTACCTTATGTTTCTCTTGGTTCTTGTATGTCAAATCTTCTATTAAGTGCAAGTTTTTAAAAAAAAATTAAAGTCTTCGAAGTCTTACAGTTGACCAAATGTGCTTTTTTTTTTTTTTTTTTTTTCCATTCAAGATTATGCTTAACTTTGCTGGGTATGATATTTTCAGCTGGAGTCCCAGTTCTTTTCCTCTTCAATATATAGTGCCTCCACTGCTAGGTCTTGTTTCATTCTACTTGTGGCACCGCCTTATTTAAATTGAGCTTTTTCATGTTGCTTTTAATATTTCACCCTTTAGCTAGAATTTTCAGAATTCGACTATAATATTCATCTTAGTTTTCCTCATAGGACCTCTTTCAAGTGGTATTTGATGGATTATTTCTATTTCCACTTGCTCCCCTCGTTCTAATGCTTGAAGACAATTTTCTTTAATAATTTCTTGTATTATTGTGTCAAGATCCATTTTTGTTTACCGTAACTTTCAAATAGTCTGATTTCTCTTCTGTTTTTTTAGTTCTTTTTATTTTGTTTAATTATTTCTTGATCCCTTATGACTCCACTGGCTTTGCCTTGCCCACTTCTAATTTTCAAGGTGCCATTTTCTTCCTTAAGAATCTGGATCTCGGGGTGGCTAGGTGGTGCAGTAAATAGAGCACTGGCCCAGGAATCAGGAGGATCTGAGTTCAAATGTGGTCTCGGACACTTAACACTTACTAGCCATGTGACATTGGGCAAGTCACTTAACCCCATTGGCCGGCCCTGCCTTCCCCCCTCCAAAAAAAAAAGCAAGAAAAATCCAAGATTCTGGATTTTCTTTTCTAATTGGTTGAGTTTCCTTTCATAATCTTCTTGCCTTTCTTGGATTATTCTTATTTTTTTCTTTAGTTTTTCCCCCATCTCTCTCATTTGATTTTTAATACTTTTTTTAAAGTTCATCTATGAATTCTTTTTGGGTAGGTGATCATTTGACATTACTCTTTGGGGTAGAAAAGTGTTTCTTTGCTTCAATGTCCTCTTCTGAAGATGAATCCTGGTCTTCTGTATTCCATGATAACTTTCTATAGTTGGATTCTTTGTCCTTTGCCTGAACATTTTCTTTTTTGTAGTAATAGCTTAATTTTTGTAATTACCTCTAGTTCTGGGTTATAGGGGATGGTGCCTCTTGCCCAAAATCTTTAGTTTTATCCTCTTGCCTGTAACCAAAGCCAAACCTCCAGAGTCCTATAAGTGCCCACAGTCAGGGGCACTTTACCCCATTGCTTCTGCACTCACCAGGCATGGGCTGGTTCCTTCTTGGCCCCTTTGTTCTCCACAGCACAGCTGGGTGTGGTGTTCCTTGTCAGCAAAATTTCCCTAAATCTCCCAGGTCTCAGATGCCCAACTCCCCTCACTATCCCCAGAGGTAAAAATTCAGGTGGCTGGGGCAGAAGCAGGCTCCCAACCTAGCTAACTCCAGGGCTTGCTGGTTGTTGTTAAAGTGGTTCCTAGTCTGGAGATATTTATTTTTCACCAGGACCAAACCTTATCCTGTGATTTTTCTTTTTGTTGCCCCATTGTAAGATTTTGATACTTCATTGAAAACAACATGCAGAGTTTTCATTTTATTCAACAATGGGTAAATAGAAGTAGTGTACAAGTTGAATATATAATTCACTAAAAAGGTCATCTCATTAACATGTGTACTTCCAACAATGATTACTGCCACCTTTACGTTATTTTAAAATTTTTATTATTTATTTATTATTTTATTTTTATTATTTACTATAAGCATGAAGAATGACTTGTCCCTGCTGTTCTGCAAATTCTCCATAGAAGGCCTCCATCGGGATGCCTTGGAACATTAACACCAACTGAGCATGCAGGCTATCCATTTTTATCCCTTGCTTTTGCAGCAAGATTGTCCCCTTTCTTTTCCAATCACACTTATCTCTGATGACATACTTTATGTTAAATTTCTTGTTAAATTCTTTATTACAATATATTACCGTCACTTCAAACACAATCTGCCCCTATGATTTTGGGTGACCTGACACTTAATGTTGTCATAAAAGATTGTTCCATAATTCACATCCATACAGCATTACTGAAAGAGTATTTTTCTTTCTTTCTTTTTTATAATGAACCATTTTTCAGGGACAATCTTTGGGTCATCAAAAGAGCATTGCAAATTTTCTGAGACAACCTAGCTTGCTCTATACCTCCTATTTAAGTCTAGGCCCAACTGATTGTTCATTTGTAGTGTCAATTCCGGATACATAGACTGGTGAATCTATTCTTTGATTTGTCTATTTGCTTCCATAGTGAAGTCTGGATGATAGGCATTACACACATGCACACACACACACACACACACACACACACACTATTTATTTCATTAAATATTTCCCAATTACATTAAAAATATTTAAATTTATTTTTTTTTTGAAATTTGGAGTTTAAGGAGCTAAGATGGCGAAGAACAAGCAGTGACTTGTCCAAGCTCCCCAAGAATTTCGTCCTTGAGAACTAAAAAGTAAATTTGAGCGCATTTAAGAGTGACAGAACCCATTGTGAGACAGAGAGTGACAGATTCCCAGGCCAGAGAAGTGCCTAATCAGGTCGGGGAAGGGAGAATGGAGCACACAGGAGTGGCATCAGCCTGGACCTGAGAGCAGAGTGCAGAACACTGGGAAGCCCCACCCAGCAGACTCACCCAGCTGGAGGCTTCTGCAGCTCTCTCACAGCCGAGGTGAGGACTGACGGAACTGGGTAGGAGGAAACGCAGGTCGCATAGCAGGGTCAGCGGTTTTTCCTGGGGCTAGCAATCCGTGGCCTGGATTCTTGAAGCTGCATGCCCAGACTTTCAGGAGTTGGGATGGAGGAATGAAATCTAGGGGCTCTCATCTCCCTCCCTGACACACAAAAAAAATCAAGAGGTAAAAGCCCCACATAGAGTACATTCTTGCATTAGTGTGAACAGCCCCAGGCTTGGAAATCACTGAGGAAGGGGGAAGGGAGATTGTACTGTACGGAGCCTAAACCCAGGTGGGTGGAGCCAGCAAGCACTAACAACAAA
>CM053587.1:191014072-191065887 GCA_028646515.1 Pseudochirops corinnae
AGCCACTGCCTCTGACGCCGCTTCCAGTCCGCACCACACAGAGACTAGCTTGGCTCCGGGCGTTCCCTTGCTCCACCCCTTCCTGCTACATCAGCAAGCTCAAGGGGCGTGGAAGATCTTCAAATCCTAGTATCGTTACACCCACCCCTACCCCCTAGCTGAAGAAAATTATGATTTTGAAAACCTGGGAGGAGTGATTTTATTTTCCTGGAGCCAGCTGAGATTTCTTCTGTGTCCTAGGGCCAGCCAAACTGCCAAAGGACCACGGAGAGATGGCTTTGTTGTTTGCATTCTATTTGTCTGTTTTAATGTCGTTTTGCCAGATTCATTTGCTGGTGAAGGACAGTGCTGTTGTTGCAGAAGTCCTGGAACCTTGCTGTTGGCTCAGAAGCCCTAAAGAAGGATTTTCTTGTTGTATGTTTACAGAAATCCTGGAAGAGGGTCTTGCTGATATTTTCAGCGTTCCTGAGACTGTTCTGCAGTCAAAGAGTGAATTGATGAGAACACTGGCAATGTATGTCATGGCTTTGTTAGGCTTTGTCTCCCCAGGAACAGAGATTGCTGAGAACTTGCCTCAGGTCATGATGAAGAAAAGACTTTTCCTTGGGTATTGAATGCTGTGATGAAATTGTGGTTTACTAGTGACCTAGTGGTGGAGGGTTTGTGTATTTTCTAATGATTATACTTAGTGATTAATACTTAGTAACTGATTGCTAAATCAGTGACTGATTGAGTTAACCTAGTTGCCCCATGAGTGGAAGACTGACTGTTGTACTCTGAGATGACTGAAGGACTGAGTAAGGAGGCAAATCTCCTTAGGGATACCAGATGATTGTTCTTTGTTGAAAACTATTTTGATCACTTTGGTGAAAACTACGTGGCCATTTAAATGATAAGCTGTTGTGAATATTATATTGTGAATATTGTGAATGCTGTATCTTGATTTTCTGTGAATGTTTTCCTTTGATTCATTATGGAATAAATGGAGTGTTCACTATACTGTGTAATCAGAACCTTAAAAGCTGTTCACAGCAGCCATTTTTCTGGAAAGCTGTTTGTGCATGGAATTACAGCCTGTAGAATTTAAATAATGTGTTATTAAGGAGTCAGGAATTATCAGGCAAGGAAAAGAATAGCAAGTCATGTATATATTGTTGTGCAGAAAATAAGAGAGAGCTGAGACCTGGGTTCAAGATAAATTTAGGTGTGGAGCATGTGACTACCAGAGTTTTCACTCAAATTGGCAGTCCTCTATTGGGGTACAAACTTTGGTTATAAAGACTAAAACCATAAAAACCACAATCAGGAAGGGGAGCTAGCAGAAGCCATGACATACAGAAGCAAAGAACAGCCATTGGTTAGATCTATAACTCAGGGCTAATTTGAGACTATGGCACAAGGGTACAAGTGTGCAACCTTCCTGTGACATGGGTGTCCCTCCTTTAACTGGGTGGAGGGCTATAGTCAGCTTTCTAGAGCAGGGTAGAGGGTCCTGGGGTAAGGAGACTGGAATTCCCCAGAGCAGGCCAGGGTCATGTTCTGGGCAAAGGGGGTGGGCGCCCTGCTTGGTCAGCAGAACAGGACAGGGTGGTCCCTACATTATACCATAACCCTGAGTTGCACTTTGTACACTCATACTGATTCAAAGAGAATATATAATGCTTATTAGGGAAAGAGGGGGCAGGGAACTATACCTTGAGAAATGCCCAGACTTGAGCAATGCCCAGACATGCCTTAAGCAGTTTCAAGCTATGACAAAATGTAGGATAAGGATGAAGACAGAAATATAAAAGGGGCTTAATGGTGAGCCACAAATCAGGTGGTGTATAGTGACCTGGGATTTGGGTTTGGGTACAACAATATGACATACTTTAACTAATGCACATTAGGAGGACTGAACACATTACCCATTAGAAGCATTAACCAAACACCTACTAGCACAGGTTAAGAAAAGATGAAATCATACAGGTAAAAGACCCAAGAGAGAACAGTGTCATGAAAACCTGGAGAAAAGAGATGCTTGACAGTGCCAAAGGCTGCAGAGAGTTCAAGAAGAATTAAAAGATGAGGAGGAGAATAGTTTAGGCCTTGTAGACAGTCAATGAAAATGCCCAGAATCAGAAGGTGGAGTGTCTTTTAGGAGGAACAGAAAAGAGGTCAATGTCAATTTATCACGGAGGGTCAGATTGGTTGTGAGGAGAAAGAAGAATAGAAAAGCAAAGAGAAAATTTATGAACAGTTTTGTATAACAAATGAATTTTTATATTTGATCCTGGAAACAACAAGAAGCCACTGGAGTTTATTGCGTAGAGGAGTGACATATTCAGACCTGTGCTTTTGGCAGAACACTTTGACAGTGAAGTGGAGGATGGAGTAGAGTGTGAAATGAGAGAGCTTGTGGCAAATTGACTGACCAGAAGACTACTATGTTATTCAAGTCATAAGGTGATGAGGGTCTCTAGCAGGATGATAGTGGTGTCAGAGGAGAAAAGTGGACACACATGAGAGCTATTGAAAAGGTGAAATTCACACGTCTTGGCAACAGATGGGATATGGGTGGTGAAAGAGATTGAGGAGTTGAGTATTATTTGATTCACAACAGTAATAGAGAAGTTAGGAAGAGGGAAGGATTGGTGGGGAGATATATGAGAAGAAGATAGAAACATTAAAGGGTAGTGAGAGCAGATATCAGATGTACCTCACTGTATTCTGAAATGAATGAAGAAGCATTGAAAATATAAACACACAAACTATTTGGTGAGTAAATATAATCAAACTCAAGTGGGATTTGTCATGGAGATGTATAGAGGATAACATCGGGAAGGCAATAGCCATAAATAAAATAAGTTTACTTATCCTGATTGGGGGAAGGGAGTTGATAGTCAAATGTGGAATGATGAAAAATTAATAAAAAAAAAAAAAAGTAGAATCTAAGAGTGTGCCATAAAGTGCCTCTTAGACAATCAGGGAATGGTTGAGCAAATTGGAGTTTATTAATGAAATGGAATGTAATCATGCCGTAAGACAGGACAAAAGAGATGATTTTAGAGATTACTGGGTACTATAAAATAAGGAGATTCAGAAACACTAAAGAAAAAACAATATTTTGAAAGACTTTAGAATTCTACTCAAAGCAAATATCAGTCACATCTCCAGAGAACATATGTTGAAGCATGTTACCCCACCTCTTTTAAGTGATTAGATGGACATAAAGTACAGAAACATACATGGTGTGAATTGGTTTTGTTTAACTATGTTTATCACAAAATTTCTTTCTCTTTTTTTCTTTCTTTCCTTTCTGTCTTTCCTTCTTCCTTTTTTCCTCCTTTCTTTCATTTTTAATTGGCTTAAGGAAAAAGGGAAGATTAGTAATAGTGATACCAAAAAAGAGGGTCATATTTTTTAAAATCCACATGAGAGAACAGAAAGAATCACAGATACTGAGGGCAGTTTTGAAAGCAACACGTAGAATGTATTAAATGTTTTACTTTAAAACAAGCACTATAAAGTGGACATTCGCTTTCATATCGAAGCCCCTTTCATGTTCTAAAGTTTCTTTTTATGTTTAAGTCCATAATAAAAAATATAAGAATATAAAAATCAGAGACTATTGTTCTTTCATTGACAACCATATAGTAACACCTGAAGAATATTAATATTTTTAAGTATGTATCATGGATTAATTTAGGATTCTTGAAAGTGTTGTATAATTTCTCAGATGCAATCTATCTGAACTCTTCCTGCTATTCACTTCTGGGTCTAGCTCATTGTCTTTCTTTAATGTCTGTCCAAGAACAAAGTAATGAAAAACTAACTGCAAACCCAATTACCTATAATAGTCTGGGCAATAGTTATTCTTCATACATTTTTCATTACTGTTGTTCCTGTTTTCTATGTAGATTTTTAAGCATCTTTTCAGTAGTTCTGAATTTAATTAAGGAAATGCTATAATATTATTGTGCCTGATGTTATTGTGACCATGCCATCTGCAAAAAGAAGATTCTTCAGGATCTCACCATATATATATGGAATTCATCTTCCATTTGGGTTCTTTATAGAGAATATTCCTCAACAGTGATGAATATCTTTTACTCGACACAGCCTCATGTTTTACGCCTCCTCTTTGAGACTTTGATGGATCAGTAAAAACACACTGATGTAGGTGATTGTTTCAATAGGTCTGAATGCAACCCATTCAAATCTCTTCAGTTTGTGTGTTTTTTTTGTCCATTTGTCCCCCTAAGTCATCCACAAGGCATCAGTGTAACTTCTTTCTTTACTTCTCTTGATATTCTGTGACTAATAATGGCAGATAGGTGCTATCTTCTAGTTATTCTTCAGCTGGACTTGCAGTCAGGAAGACATGAAATTTAATATAGCCTCAGACCCTTATTAGCTGTATGATCCTGGGGGAATCACTTAACCACTAACTGCCTCAGTATCCTCAATTTTAAGATGGGGATAGTAATAACAACAACCTCCTAAGGCTGTTATGAGAGTCAAATGATATAATATTTGTACAATAATAAGTCATATATCATAGTTTCTGATACCTATTAGGCACTTAATGCATGCTTGGTCTCTTCCCTTCTCTCTTATCCCTTAATTTCTATGGTCCCTTCTGTTTTCCAGCTTTACATTTCTCTGAAGTCTTTTACATCATGTTGGTATAATACTCTATTGATAATGTATTTAAGCATATCATGACTCCTTGGGGAACCTACAAGTTTAATTATATACTTAGAGACTAGAGGTATGTCTTAATTACAACCATTGAACAAGATATTTCAATAGTTATAGAATCTTGTAAGGTCTTTCTGTCTGAGAGCCAGCTTAATCTTCATGGAAGGACAGAAGTTGTCATTTCTCCCCCCTCACAAAATGACTACAACCAGCACTAGACTTACATACAATTTAAGTGTTAAATGTTTTCCTGAGTTTTCTCATGGTATGATGTGCTTTAGGACTTAAAGATAGTTGTTTTGAGCAAAACTGGTCTTCTTGGGTTTGAGAAAGATAAATTCAATGTCTACTCTATATATTCCCTCCCCATTTGCATGAGAAACTACTTCTTGGAAGAAAGTTTTCAATTGCATTTTTTTCTACTGAATCATTTTTTTTCATATTCAGCATACAATAAATTGTGAGCATTGACCTATTGTTAGGCTCTAACTGACAGAAGTAACTCAATGTTCAATCACTCATTGGCCTTTCTATATACTGGGAAATCCATTTTTATCTAATAACTGCTTTAGTCAGCTCCATTTAGGCAGGTAACACAAAATTCTTCTGATTGTAATTAGTTTATCAAACTTCACCAAATCCAGACACTCAGGGTTAGCAAATTTTCCTAATCACAATGCCCTTATGAACAATAAAGGGGGAGGTGTGTCCAGTTGACTTAATTTAATGGCATCCTGACAATCATTGTTTATCTGCACAACAATAACAATCACATATAAGGAGAGAAATGCAGACAACCAGACTCTAGATGTGGATATGTATCCATGCATTTCATCATCACACTTCACACTTTTCTGAAGGAGTAAAAGCCTGGGAGCTGCATGTTGGCATATCTTTAAACTAATAATAATAATAATAGTTTATGTGTGTGTATACATACATGTGTATGTATGTATGTATCACCAACTATGAGCCAGATAGTATGCTAAGCACTTAACAATTATTATCTCGGAGCAGCTAGGTGGTGCAGTGAATAGAGCATGGGCCATGGAGTCAGGAGGACATGAGTTCGAATCCAGCCTCAGACACTTAACACTTACTAACTGTGTGACCTTGGGCAAGTCACTTAACCCCAATTGCCCTGCCTTCCCCCCTAAAAAAAAAAAGACTAAAAATTATTACCTCATTTGAATCTCACAACAACTCTTAGAGGTAGATGCTA
The DNA here is from genome assembly GCA_028646515.1 of Pseudochirops corinnae. Classification (NCBI taxonomy): domain Eukaryota; kingdom Metazoa; phylum Chordata; class Mammalia; order Diprotodontia; family Pseudocheiridae; genus Pseudochirops; species Pseudochirops corinnae. Next base: position 191,019,978 of record CM053587.1, read on the forward strand.
TTACTATGTTCATTTGACATTTGAGGAAACTGAGGCAAATAGAGGTTAAGTGACCTGCCTAGGTCTATTAGCTCCTAAGATTCTGAAAAACCATTTGAACTCAGGTCTTTCTGTCTGCAGGCCTAATGATGTATCAAAGCACCGTTTACCTGTCTGTGGGTAATTAGCTACCTGAGTTGTGATCCTTTGAGCATTTGTGTTCTTTCTTGGCACTTCACCCCAAATCTCTTCACATAAACACATTTGGATTTTGTGTTTTTTTACAACTTACAGCCAATTGTGTGGCCATGAAGATATGATAACTTACAGAAATTCATTAGTGACGGCCTGGCTACTCTCTTATTTTGACCATGGATATCTTCTTTCCATGTATCAATTACTCTGATAATGATTTCATAAATGCAAAATGTAAGTTTTATATATACATATATATGTGCATTTATACATACATGCATATATACATATCTATGCCTATATGTATGTGTATGTATACATCTATACATATATATGCCAGCAGTTACTGATGTATTTTTTTCTATTTTTGGTAATGATTTTTTTCCTAGTCATTCAGCATTTTCTCTTTTCTAGTACTTCAGAAATTTGGTGTTTTAGAGGTTACATCTCCTCTGACATGGATTGTTTTGTGTGTGTAACTGGGATAGTCTTCCTGTTTTTTCTGTCTATAATTTTGTTTGTTTAATATCATTTCCACTAACTCACAGGCCACATCAGGGACTAAGTTATTAAGGGCCCAAATGCAATGGGCCCACTGTCACTGATGAAGAAAATAGTTTGGCATAGCAATCAAACCTGTCCCATTTTTCATCTGTTTGTTACCCTCCACCTAGTCTCATCTAAATATAACCTCGGACATATCTGGTTTATTTGAATATTACATTAAGCTTCCTATGAATTTCCCTTTTCCCACATTTTTTACTGTATTTTGGAGCAAAAATAATTTTTCTATGATCTTACTCCAGTCTGTTCTGTAAGCTTTTGCAAATGAGTTGATATTCTAAACCAGTGTTGTCCTTGATTGCCATTTCCTTTTGCTTGGCAAGCGGATAAGGCTGAAGAGAGAGAGAATGATGTGGCTACACAAAGTGCTTTCTGTGGAGCTCATATTTTTAAAAGACTTTAAAGGACAATGTCAAGAAGGTTAAAACTCAAAATAATTTTAGGTTTAAAAATATTCTTGAGAGAAAAAAAGCCAACTTCATTAAAATCAGAATAAGGAAGCAAGAGGTTTGCAGCTTAGGGTAGATGTTAACAAACCAAGGAAAAAAAGGAAGTACTTATTTGAAATTGTGGTAGAATAAGTGCTGGATTTAGAATCAGAGGACCTAGTTTTGACCTAACCTATGTCAATCATTGGTTGTATTCTTTGGGCAAGTTTCTGTATTTCTCTATGTGTCATCTGTAAAACTGGATTTGGTTCAAAGATTTGAAGGCTACCTTCCAAATTTATATCTGTATAAAAGATCCTATTTTGTTTTCCTTTAAAGAATAATCTTCATATTGAAATGGGTGTGAACACAACTAAGAGAAAATTGACAGTCATGATAGAGAGAAAGGAAGTACTCAGTTGTTCTAAGTGGTTTTAAATGTCCACATTCACACAAATTATGTCTTATGGCCAAGGTGTCAAACATGTAGCAAGAAGGCTAATGTGTGTGGTAATACTATGACTACTTGTAGCTTAATTTTGATTAAAATATAATTATGAAATATTTACCAAAAATTAGAAATACAATAGATTTTGGATAGTGGTAAGAGGTTGTTTTCTAAGCTGAAAGGATCCTTATTTATGATTTAGTGGCCCCCTTTTCATTTGAGTTGGATATCATTGCTCTAGAGAGCTTAAAAATAAAACTTGCTGTTGTGATCACTGAGCTCTTGTCAGCATCACTTAAGGAATCATGGAGAAAAAGAGGTGTTCCATAAGACTAGTAAGTAAATAAATGTCCTAATTTCAGAAAGAGGAAGAAGGTGTATTTTGAAAACTACTGTCCAGTGTATTTAATGTTCATCTCTTGGAAAAATTCTAGAATGAATTATTAACCAAATGCAGAAGGGAAACAATGATCATTAAATATCTGATCAAATTCATGAAACACGTCTTCCCAGTATTATTTCATATGTTTTATGTGGACAAGGTTTCAATAATGGTAGATAGAAGGAATGTTTCAGTTATAATGCATCTGTATTTTAACAGTCCTTTGAAAAATCATTTATGATATACATAGACATTTAGATAGATTTTGAAATGGCTGAAAGATTAAAATTGAAGACTACTCTGGGACCCTGATGCCTCATCACTCACTATCTACTTAGCCTAAATCTCTAATTGTTGTTAGAGATTTTAATGTTTCTCTCTTAGAACTGAATAAATTTAAAAGGATATATACATTAAAAAGAGAGCTGTCAATACCTTCATAAACATCCTCTAGATGTACTTGAGTTACTCCTTTTTTCAGTGCCAATTATACTTTCTCCAGTAACATATCTGACATTGTAATGTAAAATTTAGATGCAATGATTTCACAGTCCTTGATGGTAAAAAGTTTCTTATAGGCCTTAATGGATGATTTCCATCCTATTTTCAATTTTTTATTTACCTTACAATTTTCTCCTTAAACATCCTTGATAGGATCACTTATTTGAGTCTAGCCAAGCTTTTTTCTTCTTGTTTTCTCTACTACTTCTCACTCTTTTATGAGGTGAAAGTGTGAGGTTTTATAATCAATTGATATTCTGAACCACTGTTGTCTTTGGCTGATATTCTCTCTTCTTGGCAAAGAAACTAAGGACTTTTTGGATGAGGCATTACCTATGTTCTTTCTGTCTCCCTGCCATGGCAACTTATTCATATTAGTTGAACTTCTGCATAAAACTTTTACAACCAATGTCCATTCATTATTTCATTATAATCAGTGTTCTTTCTTCAATGCATTTCCCATCTTTCAGTATCAATAACTTGTCTAAATAGGTCAATTTTGTGCTCTTTTAATTGCTTGCTATAACTTTTTTACTGATTTTTATTGATTTTATTATTTTCCTAATATTGTGAATCTTTCTTCTGACTATACAGACAACTAAGTCAGGAATAACTCTCATGTCAATAACAGGTAATTTCTATCTGTTCAGATGCAATAAATTTAATTTTTAAAAAGTTAATTGGTGCTAAGTCCAATGCCTCTCAACTCTTTTCTGGAAGAAACTTTTCATTATGTGTATGTCTGATTCTTTGTTATTCATAAGACCTTTGTGTTTATTAATTCTAAATCATCTTTTCCAACATTTTTTCTGCCATCTTTCCTTAAGGCTACCTTTTCATTGAAGTCACTGAATTGCATAACACATTTTGATTTAATTGAGAGGGTTTTGAGTTCCTCATAGAGTTCCTAAATCTCCTTTTCATATATTATTAGTGTTGGCCCATAAACTGCAACTACTTTCCTAGTGGGCCTTTTGCAAATTTATCCTGAGGATTGTAATTCTAGACCACTAAATGCCTCATGAAATGTCATTTTTGTTCCATTTGAACACATAGTAACAACTTAGTAATTCACTTCTGCCTTTTAAAAATAAACCCATATGCCATCCTTACATTTTTAGGTGTAATTTCCTTTAAGTTTCTGATTTCTCTTTAATTTGAACATCAAGTGTGACATAGTTTAGTTACTCCAGTAGTACCTACACTCACTGATCACTGGAAAAAGATCTTATACTTAGAGTGCCAAAAACCAAGTAAATTCTCCCCAAACTGATGTTTTTAGTATCCACTGCTCAATGTTCTGCACTGTTGCAGGAGTAGAAAGAGACTGTGTGGGCTTGAGGACCATTTTGTATTTGTTTGTAGGTGGCTAATCCTCCTCTCCTCCCACTTACAAATGAAGAATCAGCCTGCTGGTAAGTGCGATCTTTCCTTGATACTCCACTCCAAGTCTTTATAACGCCTGTCTATCTAGCTAGTTACCTTTTAATCAATCACACCTAGAGTCATATGTACACACATACATGCACATTTGTTGCTTGATTGTGGTTTTATTATATATGTACATGTATCGATATATCTGCATAACTACAATGATCAGACAATGGATATGAATATGCATGAATATACATATGTGTGCCTGTGTATAGTATATGTACACATATGTGTACTTATTGCTTAATCCCTTTATATTTCTATATTCATGTATATGTATGCATATATATATAATAGCTAACATTTATGTGTCAGACATTGAGGCAAACACTTTACAATTATTATCTCATATAATTCTTACAACAACCTTGGGGGATAAGTTCTATTATTATCTCCATTTTGCAGATGAGTAAACTGAAGGAAACAGAAGTTGGGACTAGCCCAGGGTCACCCAGCTAGTGTCTGAAGCAGGATTTGAATTCAAATCTTCCAGCCTCTAGGTCCAGTATTCTATTCACCCTGCCACCTATCTGCCATCTACCTATCTATCTGCACATGTATGTACATATATATGTGTATATATCTGTCATAAATTCATATATGTATATAAACGCTTGCATATATATTTATGTTTGTATATATACATATACACATTTGTGTATACAGACTTGTCTATACAGAAATGTATAATATATGTGTGTATGTATGGCAGCTATATGTGCATACGTAAGATACACATATCTCCTTTGAAAACACAGAATAGTCTCCATGCCAGAAAGAATAGAACTTTATGGAGGCCCCAAAATGGTATAGAGCACAATAGTCGATGTATACTGGAATATAAGGCAATAAACACACAAAGTCACTGTTGGTTAGATTCTAAATTGGTCTGACCATTCTGGGACACAATCTGCAACTGTGAGAGAAAAGTCTCCAAACGAATCAAACACAATGAAACAGAGATCTCATCACTGGACAGCTAGCCAAAGTAGCTAAAAGACAGAGACAAAAGCCTCATAAGTGTGGGAATATGCATAGCAGTACTACTGAAGGAGAAAAAACAATTTAAAAAAACTGGAGATAAATATCTGCCTATTAATTGGGAGGTGGCAACTATATAGATATAGATATGTATGTATGTATATATGATGTGAATGTTATAGAATATTATTAATCCAAAAGGAGCGCTGGATATTGGAAATTCAAAGATATATGGGGAGGTTTTAATGTACCAGATAAAGAATTAAGCAGGGGTAGCTAAGGTGGCACAATGGATACAGTACTGATTCTGGAGTCAGAAGGACCTGAGTTTAAATCTGGCCTCAGACGAGACACTTAACACTAGATGTGTCATCCTGGTCAAATCACTTAATCACAATTGTCTTACAAAAATGCAAATTAAGTAAATTGTAGCAGAAGAAAAAAAATTATTAAATTATGTGTGTATGTGTATATACATACATACATACATACACACACACACACACACAATATTTTTTAATACTAAAGGAAGCCAAGCTTTGATGTCAAATCTTTACCACGGAGAACAAATGAAATGTACCTCCCTCTTTTAGGTAGAGATGTAGAGTCCTAAGGATAAGGGATATTACAAGCACTGTCAAAGAAAGTAACTCTGGTAGTTGGTTTTGCTTAATTATCTATCATTGTTAGAAGGGAATATTTATACAGAGATGGGGGTGTGGTAAAAACAGACATGTTTATGAAACTAAACAAAATGTACCAATAAAGGATTTTAAATCACAGAAGTCTCAGGAGGTCAGGCTTCTTCTTTTTCTCTCTAGCTCAATCCTCCTATGAAGAGTAACTCTGGGGAAATCTCTAAAACACAAGTTTCGGTATCATCCGTATCCAGGATCTCCCCAAAAAATACATAACAGGGTTTATTTTAGAGAAATACTGAATATTCAAAGTCAGTATGAGTTTTAGAATATATTTTTCTCTTCCATCTTTGAAAAGGCCTAAAACACAGAAGGCTCATAAGTAGATGTAAACAAATATAGAAACCTAAAAACAATATTCCACCATATGAATATGTTCCTGACAGATAAAGGGAACTTAATGGAAATAGGTCTTTCACTGTTCATCTCAGAACTGTACCATCTGTGCTGTTCCAGGTCTAGGTCCCCTGGCAGCTTGGGCTTTCTTAGTACTCTGAGCTAAAAAGGCCTTTGGGGATGGTGCTTCCATTCTCAGAAGAGAAATTGTGGTATGAATCACTTCCTACTGGGCAACTGGAATTCACCTCAGAAATCGTCACCTTCTCATATTTGCAAAGTTAACACTGGCATAGGAAACAATGATTTCTCATGCCTACTGGGTGCCAGGATGTGTTCAGAGAAGAAAACAGAAAGTAGAAGACTCAGTCCCACCTACATAAGTATTTGTTCCTCAACAACATATGTTTACATTCGCCATTGCTATTTCAGCAACAGAAGATGAATGGAATCCCATTCCCTTCACCATTTCTGTAATTCCAAAGTACAGAAAGTTCTAAAAGTTCCCAAAGAAAATGAGTGAGTTATTTCTTATAGACAATGCGCCAAGGGATTTGATGCTATAGTTTAGTGTTGCCAATAGCAACACAATGCACTTCCTTTAGCAAGGAATCGGAGTACATTTTCTTGAGGAAAAAAAAATTTAAAAACAGAGCGAGCACTCAATTCCATCAGAGGAGCTGGTCTAACAGATTAGGAGGTTCCCCTGATCATCACCATTACACAGAAAATTTAAGATTTTACTAAATTCAAGTTATATTTTGTTTCCCCCAATTTACTTGGTTTGTTATAGAAACAAATGAGAATAAATTGACAACATTTGTCCACAGAAAGATGTTCATTTTTTTCATTCCTGATTACATGATCAACACCAATTCTATTTTTAAGGCAAATGACTAAGGCAAATCATTGTAGAACATGTTGCTGTCCATGAAAATGTAGCTCGTGCAGGAAGAGGCATGTATTATTGATAAGTTCAAAAAGAACCATAAAATGAGGGGAAATGGTGATAGTTCTCCTGCCAAAGCCAGATGGTTCCCTCCAGTACAACCCTCTAGTCTTCCATTCTTATTTTAAGTTTCCTAAATAATGATGCTTCTACCACTTCTCTAGGGAGACTACAAAACCTAATTGTTATCACTTGCAAGATGTTTTCCTGAATACAATATCCAGTTTAAATGTTCCTTGTCTTAATTTCATCCTATTACTCTTAGTCATAAGAGTAGTCTGCACTTTTAGTCTGCACTAAAAGCAGAATAATTCCTCTTTTTTCTTAGCTCTATCTTTCAAGTGTCTGTAGATGCTTAGCATATTCTCCTCAGTCATCCACTGCACAGACGTGCTTAATTAGCTTCTCTAATCTTGGTTTCAAAGTCAATCCCTTCATTTCCATAAACTCGTTGTTCATCTTTCCTAAACTATTTCCATTGGTGCTGTGTTATCCTAAAACTCAATTGCCTCAAAGAGAATGGAATATTTTGTTATTAGCCATCCAACATTCTCCTGCTCCCTGGAGTGACCAAGAAATGTTAAGTATCATGAATCTTTGGGGCCATTACATCAATCTATTGCCAGTCTAATTCTGTAGCCCACCTAGACTTATTTCTCCAAGTAAATAAATGGGGTTAAGAATATTTTCTTCATCAGTTTTTCCCATTTTTTCATTATTAATGTTTTAGTAGTATTTTTTCACATGCCATACCATTCAAGTCTATTTTCTTTAGCGTGCCCAGTACTCCTTATAATATTAAAAATACATTTAATTCTCAAGTTAACACTATTCTTAAAGCTAACTATCCTATAAATTTGCCATTTATCTGGAGTTTAAAGTAGATCAGAATGTGTTAAAATAGCATCCTTTCCCCTTCCTAATTTCCCAATTACTGTCAGAGATACCACAATCATTCCAGTCACCCAGACTTGAATGACTTTCTGTCTTATTCCATAACCAATTAGTTGTCAAGTTCTATCATTTCTACTTTGGTTGCTTCTTTCTTCTGACACTGTTACCACCTTAGTGTAAGCCCTTATCACAATACACCTGGATTATTGCAAAAGTCTACCGTGTGGTCTACCTGTCTCAATTCTCTTCCCAATCTGATCCATCCTCCAAATACCTGTTAAAGTAATTGTCTTAATGTACAGATCTGACCACATAACCTCTTGCCCCCAGTAAAATCCAATCTGCCCATTGCCTTCAGAATAAAATATAAAAATCTTCTGTTTGACTTTTACAACCTTTCATAACCTGGTTTTTTACTACCTTTCCAGTCTTCTTACATCTCTAAGACCTCTATGTTCCAGTAGTTATCTTGGCCTCCTTGCTATTCCAGACACAAGACACATAAGCAAGGCACATTGCAACTCCAAAATCTGAGGATTTTCATTGGCCGCCCCTAATTTCTGAAATGTTTTCTTTCTTCATCTCTGCCTCCTAGCTTCTCTGGATTCCTTCAAGTCTGCAAGACTTTCCTAATCTTTCTTAGTCTTACTTGGTATCTTCCCTCTGATACTATGCCCAATTGATCATTTATATTTCTTATTTTTACATAGTTATTTGTTTGTTGTCACATGTAATAGACTGTGAGCTTCTTGACAACAGGAGCAATTTTTTGCCTTCCCTTGTAAAACCAGCACCTAGCATAGTTCTTGGCATATAGTAGGCACTTAATAAGTGCTAGTTGGCTGATCACCATGACAAATTTTTTTGAACTTATCTTTCTGTGTTTCTTGGGATCCTTGTAGCTTTTCGCTTTCTTCCTTACACACTTCATTTACTATGGCTCCTTACAATTCCAGGAGAGGGACTTTTGATAATTCAGACTATTCTAATTTTATTTATAAGCATTTTTAGACTCAGTATCTTCAAGAGCAACTTATTAATCCTCAAGCAAAGAACTTGAGACAATATCACATGGAAAAAAATCCAAAAATGTGCAAATAAATAAGAGAGATAATATCTGAAATTACCACATAGTTATTTCATCTAATACTTCTTAAGGAAACCAAGAAGATTACCAGTTCTATTCTTCCTATTTTATACATTATAGAAAGGATCAGAGTACTATTTCACAATCATCAGATATTTCACCCCAAGATAAACCTCATTGGACCATTGGCAAAGACTGTAAATGACTGACATACGAAATATTCAAATTTCACTTTTAAAGTTGTACTGAAATATTCAAAGATTTTGAAAAGAATTTGAGGCGGCAACAAAGTTGGAAGCTTCAGTTCCAAGGATCCTATAAAAATAACTGACTATAAAATAGAGAACTTCTATGGCTACTGAGAACTAGAAATCCCTTATCATAGTATGTATCATGTGTCTATGCATTCAGTGCTTGACACATTTATGTGTTATTATTTGTCTTTTTATGTAAATTTCCCGCCTCCATAACTAAGCTGTGTACTCCTTGGGAACAAGAAAACAACAGGAAAGACAAAGTAAAAAAAAAAAAAAAAAAAAGGATTGCATGTTTATACTCTATGGGACTTTGTACTTTAGCACTTATTTAGCTTGATGTGTTCCATGAAGCTGATATTCAATAAATATTACTGATGCTAGCAATTCAAACAATTTAGGCATCAAACTAGGCATGTTTATTATGCCATATAATTTGGAATGTGCTGTGTTACTATATGCACTGTAGTCAACTAAAAACCTGGATTATTTTGTGGAATTTACAAGTGTGATTAAGTTAGCTTTGATACTCAGCACTCTCCATTGTCTTTCTCTTCTGATTGGAGAAGGCAATCAACTTCTCCCAAAATCTCCCTTTAGAGAGAGCTCAGATTTTCCAGTTAACTTCATTTCCCATCAGCTGCTCTGCTTGGTTTCAATTCCACAGCATCACGCCACCACCCTGGAGAGCCTATGGCATCCCTTCTCCATTTTCAGCTTCCTTTTCTATGTTGTCTTCTCAGTATATTATAAGCTTCATGAGGGCAGGGACTGTCTTTATTTTTCTTATTTGTGTCCTCAGTGCTTAGTATACTGCTTGACATATAGTAAGTGATTTATTGACTAAATGTTATAGATTGAGGGCCATTGACTATCTGTGCCTCTGAGACTGAGTAATGCAACAAATCACTTTGCTATCTACTATATTTGCACTGACTGATAGCATTAAATGTTATGAACTGAGTGCTAGGGATGGAAATAATAGTATTTAAACTAGGAATTTCAACTGTTTTATAATCAAATGATTCCATTATTTTATAATTAATATCACTCTCAACATAAGCAAACTGACAAGTTTTGAGATGTTGTACCCACGACCTGCATGCCAAACCAATTATCTTTACCATGTATGCTGGCATGATGCCAGCATTTGAAGGAATTCATGATACCCCAGATTCACTGAAGCATCAAACTTTTTATAGGTTCCTTGGAACTGAAGCTTCCAACTTTGTTGCCGCCTCAAATTCTTTTCAAAGCCTTTGAATATTTCAGTAAAACTTTAAAAGTGAAATTTGAATATTTCATATGTCAGTCATTTACAGTCTTTGCCAATGGTCCAATGAGGTTTATGCTGGGGTGGTATGTGTGTGTATGTATGTATGTATGTATGTATGTGTATGTATATGTGTGTATATAATATGTATGTGTGTAAGTATATACATATATGCATACATATGTGTTTATACACACATATATATGTATGCATGTATGCATGAGAATGTTTTTGTAAATCCTTGCTACAGAAGGTGCTCCTTATAGCTATTTGGTTTAAAAATGGGAAGTATAAAATAGGATAAAACATTGGACTGTTTCACATTTCAAAATTTCATTGGGAAAGTCAGTTTAAAATGTTAGGGGAAAAGACAGCTGAATGATACTGCTTTATCTAATTAAATTAATTACATTTTATTTAACAAAAAAAACAATCTTAATGTTACGATTGGTGTTTCTGTTCATTTAGTAACCATACAAGGTTGGAATTATTATGAGACATTTATCTCCATGGCCATTCTTAGCAGCAACTCCAAAATAAATGAAATTTGCAAGTTCTAAAGGAGAAGAAGCACAGTTTAAATTCTCCTATTTTAAGCTATTTAATTCCTGTTGAGTTTCTATTTATCCTTTAAAAGAAAATACAGTTTCTGCTTTTCCATGAGAGCTTTGCCAATACCCTGATTTCATAATGACCCACTTCCTGGGACTTCTCTTAAATTTTAATTGTATCCTTCCCTATTGAACATGTAATATGTGTCATTTTTTTTACAGTAGTTGTTCTTTCTTCCATTTTTTTTTCTACAAAATGGTAAGCTCTGCAAGGACAGAGATGACATTTTATGTAAACTTTGTATTTCTCTAAGTGTTTACTACAGATCCCTACACACATGAGCACTTATACATATTTGTTGAATTTATCCTAATATTCAATTTTGAAATTTGCTTTTCAAAGGAAAACTGTTCTTTTTGCAAGGGAGAACCTAAAACTCATATGTAGACATGGATCAAATTTATTACATGATGCTGAAAGATTGCCTGTCATCATTAATGCAATATATTCTGTATAAAGTTTGTTCAGATGAGCCAAGACATTTAATTGAACTCAATTTCAATTCAAATGTCTGCCCAACTGAAGAAACTATGCTTATTTTTAACAAGTAGTGGGAGCTTTTCTTTCAATTAATGGACATTTATTTCTCAAAAGATCCCTTTCATCTACAACACTGAAACTAACCAGTTACTAGGATGATTGGTTTTGCATGAAAATATTACTTGAAATACTGATATGTTTCATATTTCAAGTAAGGTCTAGAAAACAACTAGGGGAAGCATTCTGAAAGCTCATTTGCTGAGGCATATCTAGCCAAGGATAGCGTTGATGAAAGTGAGGTCAACATGTAAACCCTCTGCAGATGCATGATCACAAAAGGCCTACCTGAGAACCTGACTAGAGCATTGTAGGGTGACATTCTAATTTTTCACTGTTGCTGGATAAAGGTTTTACTGAAAATTTTCTTAGAGGAGTGCAATTTGGCCTTTCTCCTTATTAAATTATATTCTGTGAGCAGACACATAGTTCTAAAAAAGTGATAAATTCAATAGATGTAACAGAAGGGAAAGATATAGCACAAATCCTAATTTTGATAGTATAAGCAAGACATATACAAATAAAATTATTTTATTATTATATTCAAACTGAAGCATGTGGAGAACATACAACATCTTCTTTTCTTTATTTCCAGACTATCATATTTTAATTTATGAAGACAAAAAATTTCTATGTATATAAATATTATAATTTGGGATGGCATAACAACACTGTGATCTGCAGAATAATTGGGAGATATGTCCAGAAAAAGTGTTTCTGCTATAAAATAATTTGCATTTGGTTTAAAGTTAAATCATGTCCAAGATGATAACAAATCAACTTTGCATCTTTCACTCCACATATATATATATATAAAACTTAGAAAATTTTGCCCTCCAGTAGCTACAAAGTAAACATCCTTTAAGGTGGCATTTACTTCACAATTTCTTCAAGAGTATTTAGAGTAGAAAGGTCCAGAAAGTTCTCATCATTTATCTTCTTTTGTCCTATATGAGGTCCTCAGGCACAGACAGTATTACCCAACTATGCAAACTCTATAAATAATATTTGAAAGTACTTGCTGCATGAGTGACTGTAAGGTTCTCACTGCTTTTTTTGTAGGTTAGTTGTAGATGCACAGATGGAAAGGCTAGTTTATTTGTAACTCATTTGCATATTCCTTATCTTCTCCACTCTTTTCTTTGTGTATAAGTTCTATATCCCTATCTCTATTATAACCTTGTCAATAGAACTATTATCTCTGTTATTATGTACTCAATTAAAATATCTTTTCTCTCTTCTTTTTCCATCTTTCCCAAGTGCCCTTTAAAAGGACTGTACGTAGTGGCCATTTAGTAAATTCTGTTAACTGATTTAGATATAGTCTTAGAAAATGAATTCAGGTTACTTCTTAAGGTATGATTCTTACAGTGGGTGCCATTAATAAAATAATGAAGAAAGTTCTATGTGATTTAGGTGCTCATGAAAGTCCTACTCCTTTGTCTCCAAGCTTAAAATAACTGGGAAGATTAATGTTTGAATAATCAAAGTTTTACCTATTACTTTTGGTTTTGTATTACATTCTTATATGACTATTTCTTTACCTTTTCACACTCAATGAACCATTTTTTTAACAAAGATTCTTTAAGTTCAACAAAAACAACTGATAGGTACAGACCACTGTATGCTACATTCATACTCAGACTTCCCATTCTACATTGAAAGGATGATGTATTTTCTGTAGATGTCATTCTTATTATGATTTTGACTAGATGTTTACTTCTCAATAGTAACTTCATTAATGTATATGGTTATAAGCCACTCTTTGAATGTGAATATACTTATTGTTAATTCCACATGATCACCTTAAGTTGTGTTTCTGCCACCATTTTAGAAAGAGAAAGGAAAAAAAAAAGATAAATGTACAGAAAGGTCTCTCTCTTTCCTTTTCATACAAGAATCATCCAATAGACCAAATGATGAGTTTAATCTATTGAGAAGAAACTTAATCAGGATAAATGTCAAGTATTGGACTTGGTTCAAAAATATGTTTCCACAATAGAAGTTGTAAGAGGCAAAATTGATGTTAATCTGGAAAAGCTCTGGAGATTTTTGTAGGTTATGAGCTCAAAAGGTCAACAGTGTGAAAGAGCAGCCAAAAAAATTCTCACACAATCTTAGGCTGTACTAAGGGAGGTATCATGTCTGAGGCTAGGGAGTCAAGAGCATCTCTGTATCTTCTGCCCCAGGTAGACAAAATATGGAATAGTTTGCTCAGAATGAGTCATAACATTTTAGAAAGGGCATTTTTTGAGATAAAAAATATACAAAGCAGGAATGGCAGGCATAGAGAAAGGGTTTAAGTTCATTTTACAATATAAGAGTATAAGGAAGTTTAACCTAGAGAAGAGAAATATTAGTGTAGAAATAATCATTATGAGCAAGTATTTAGAGATTCATTATTTGGAAGGTGAGTTAGACTTTTCTTGGCTCTGCCTGGAAGGAGGTTCTATTAGTAAAATGGGTGAAAGTTGAAAGACAGCATATATTAGCTTAATATAAAGAAAATTGTCTTAAAAATTAGAGCTATCCCAAGGTTGACATTCTCTCCCATGAAAGACAAGTTTCCCCTTCACCAAAAACTTTTAATCACAAATTGAATAAACATATGCTAGGCATATATGTGACATATACAAGAGCATACTTATTCAAGTTCAGATTGAACTACCTGCCCTCTAAGGTCTATTTCACCTTGAGATTTTGTGATTGGAATTATAATTATCATAGTTAACAATGGTTAATGTAGTTAGACCCCTTGATGAAGTAATTTCTCTTTCTGTTATTATTTTCCCACTTAACTTCATTTCTACTATGTTTTTCTCACTAATTGTTCAAGGCTATATCCCTGATATCAGTGATTATTTTCCCAACCTAATTCACCTTCCTACTCCCCCTCTTATGATCTTCATTCATTTGCAATGAATTGTCTTTAAATATTGAAGTAAAAAAAAAGTAAAGAAGATTTAGCTATTGAATGAATGTTTCTAGAATTTGAATATAATATGCATGTTCCATATTACCATCCAGATCTTATTCAGTAAATATTTCATAAGAGTCCTTTATCAGAGAAGTATTATTCTCTGTGTTAGGAGGCATTTAGACTTAAGTGACAGATCCTTTACCTGCCTGCACAATGCTTACATTGGAATATATCACAACAAGAGTGCATAAGTCTTGAAATTGTAAGGCATCTCTGATGACATCCAGACAAGGCCATACATTGCAACATTGCAACATCTGAAAAAGTAATCATATTCCTTTGACATGAACAATCCCCAGAACAGTTCATTTTTCTTCTTTCTTTGTATTCCAAAGATTGTGTTCATTGGCAGAAAAAGAAAAAAAAATCATAGTCGTTAGAAACAAAATCATGAGTAGTATTGCCCTCTCTATTTCATTCAATATCATTGACCATCTATTAGCATTTTTGGTGGTAACAGAAAATTGTAAACAAAGTAGATGTCCATTAATTGGGGATTGAGTAAACACAATGAAATACATGAATGCAATGGAATGTTGCTGTGGTATAAGAAATGGTGACTACAAAGAATACAAAGAAGTATGACAGGACATCTGAATTGATTTAAAGTGAGGTAGGCAGAACCAGGAAAACTGTATACGCACTCATTTAAATAGAGAGAACAATTATAAATAATTATAAATTAGAATACAGAGCAATTATAGTGCCCTATCTTGGTTCTGGAGATGTGATCAGAAAATTTGCCTTGATCTTTTTTCTTTGAATGTAGAACACTGAATATAATTAGCTAATAAGTTGGTTAGTTTTGTTGAAGCATTTTTTCATTTCTATTTCTTATTCTTTGTTATACAGAAATGGTTCTTTAGGTATCAGAGGGGAGACGAATAACTGTAGATATAAAGTAATGTAGAAAATGATCCATTTTAAAAATAATCTAAGTTGATCGCTAAGTTTCCTGTACATTCTTAATGTTTTTCTTCATCAGCCCTGACTTGTCCTTATGATCAGATTTTTCTCTTCAAAATACCATCCTTGAGATCTGTCTCTCCTTTCTGCAGGATTTTAGCCTTGGAATTTGATCTATATTTACATCCCTTCAAACTCATGCTCTCCAAATCACCTGCAGATACCTCTGGGTAGTTACCTCTGAGTCAAAAGACAATAAACCCTGTGGGCAGCCATGTTGCCTAACCTTAACTTCTGGAGCTTTTGTTCCAAGGATTGTGTGGGGTATGGGTGGCTGAGGAGAGGAAGGTTGTGTAAGACCTCCCTGCTGGTTCTGGAAGCAGGGCCCAGGCAAGTTTACCTGATAGAGTACATGGCTGTGGCTGCAGGCAAGGAAGAACAAACACACATGCTTGTTGAGGTCATGGAGGGATGGGGCCCTGCTTGGTGTGGTCACCTGTAGGAGACAGAAATCCCTCTTTTTAATTTCAGGGCCAAGGGGCAAACTGAACCTTGCACCTACCAGTGGGATTGCAG
Source organism: Pseudochirops corinnae (assembly GCA_028646515.1). Classification (NCBI taxonomy): domain Eukaryota; kingdom Metazoa; phylum Chordata; class Mammalia; order Diprotodontia; family Pseudocheiridae; genus Pseudochirops; species Pseudochirops corinnae. The sequence goes on from CM053587.1 coordinate 191,035,992, forward strand.
GAAGCAAGAGCATTTGCAGTGGTGTTGGTGCTGTTGGCCCTGGTCACAGTTGAAGGGCTAAGAAGAGTACCTGAGGTTATTTATAGACCAACATGCAAGGCAGATGAGCGACGATCACACCTGGCCTTGCATTCTAGAATATTAGAAGAACCAAGGGATTAAAGGCCCCCAGATGAAGCTCAGAAACAGCACCACGAAAAACCTGAAGCCTGAGACATTGTTTCCCCATACCCTACAAACATAAAGTTAACAGCCAAGAAATAGATGGTTTAAAAAATTAGTAAAAACAGAGAAAGAATCTGACCATAAATAATTTTTATGGTGCTAGAGAATGTCAAACAAGGTTCAAATTCAGAAGAAGACAAAACAGCTTCTTGTGAAACTTCAAAGTAAAAAGCAAAATGGTCACAAGCCCCAAAAGAGTTCTTGGAAGAGTTTAAAAATTTTTTAAAATAAAATAAGAGAGGTGAAGGAAAAATGGGAAAAATAAATAAAATTAATGTAAGAAAAGGAAGAAAATTGTGATAAGTAGACCAATCAGTTGGAAAAAGAGATTTAAAAATTGACAGAAAAAAATAACTCCTTAAAAATGAGAATTGAGCAAAGGGAAACTAATGAGTCCATAAGATATCAAGAAATAATTAAACAAACTAAAAGAATGAAAAAATAGGAAAAATGTAAAACATATCATTAGAAAAACAACTGAACTGGAAAACAGATTAGGTGGAAATAATATAAGAATTGCTAGACAACCTGAAAGTTATGATAAAGAAAAAAAGTTTAGATACCATATATCATGAAATTATTAAGGAAAAATTTCCCTGAAATTCTACAACTAGAGGGTAAAATAGAAATTGAAAAAAAAAATCTGCCAAACACCACCTGAAGGAGATACCAAAACAAAAGCTCACAGGAACATTATGCTTAAGTTTAAAAGCAAACAGGGCAAGGATTACGAATATTACAAATAAATAGAAAGAAAATATTTAAATATTGTGAAGGTACAGTCAGAATAACACAAGATTTAGCAGCTTCTACATTAGACATGGAATATAATATTCCAAAAAGTAGAAGCACTGAGTTTACAACCAAAAATAACCTACCCAGCAAAACTTAGTGTAATATTGCAAAAGAAAAATCGGAATTTAAAGAATTAAAGTACATTTAAGTAGTCTTGAGGAAAAGAACAAAACTGAACAGAAAATTTGACTTACAAGAATCAGAAGAACTGCAAGAAGACCAATTACAAGGAATATTGGGAAGGTTAAAATGTTTATTTTTTAAATAGGAAAATATAACTCAAGAATATTATCATTACTGGGGTAATTTTTTTAAAAGCATACATAGACAGAGGGCTTGGGGTTGAGATGAATGTGATGAAATGATCCTATAAAATAAAATGTGGTACAAGAGAAGTAAAAAGAAGGGAATGATATCATATATAAAACAGACATTAACAGAAGAATTACTACTGTGGAGGGAAGGATAGGATGCTGGACAGGTAGTACAAGAACCTTATTCTCATCAGAACTGGGTTAGAGAGGAAATAATATATACATTTAGTAGGGTATGAAAGTCTTCTTAACTTACAAAGAAATAGTAGGACAAGAGAATACCATAAGGGAGGGACTTTAAAGAGGGTGTACAAATTCAGGAGGCAATGATCAGAAGTAAATTATATTTCTAAGGGAAGATAGGAAAGGGAGAGAGAGAAACAGGAGAATGAGGAAAAGTAGGGTGGAGGAAAAGACACAGCTAGTAATTGTAACTTTGAGTAGGAATAGGATAAACTCATCCATAAAATGGAAATGTATAGCAGAATGAATAAAAAAAAAAAAAAACAGAATCCAAAAATACATTGCTTAAAAGAAACACATTTCAAGAATGGGTTAAAGAGGAAACCATAATACACATACACACACACACACAAGCATGTGTGCATGTGTATACACACAAATATATGATGGTATATATGCATATGTTTGTGTGTATATATATGTGTGTGTGTGTGTGCATATATATGTATAGGCACAAAAATCTTCTAAATTCAGAAAGAAATAAAAGGCTAAGGGGATAGGGAATGGGGGAGGATAAGGGAGGGATTTCAGGGCAAGGGGAAAGGATACAGGAAGGATCTTTGAGTAAGTTAAGTACCAGGAGGGCAAGGCAACTGGTCAAAGGAAAGAAGAGGAGTCGGGAGGGATAGGAAATAGTATATACACACAAATACAAATAAAGATCAAGAGTAGAATTTATTAGGGAAAAATGTGGAATAGTAATCATGATCTCAGACAAAGTTAAAGCTAAAATACATTTAATCAAAAGAGAAAAATTGGGAAACTATACTATTTGTAAGCCATATTAATTAATATTGATTTAGACTACTTAAAACAACCAGACAATATAAGTTTGGAATATTGTTTTGGTGTAGGAAATGATGAGTTGATAGACTTAGAAAAATATGGAAGCACTTGGACATATGAAGAAAGACATCCACCCTTCAGAGAAACAAAGAAAAAACAAATATGGTACAGTCTTACATAGATGCATAGGAATATAAAAAGAAAGTGAATAGGCCATAAATGAATTCCCTAAGAATAAAGAATCAGAACCAAATGGATTTACAAGTGAATTCTACCAAATATTTACATATCAACTAATTCTAATACTAAACAAATTTTTTGGAATAATAGGCAAAGGAATACTACCAAACTTATTTTATGTAAAAAAAATATGATGCTGATACCTAAACAAGAAACAAAAACAGAGAAAGAAAATTATAGACCAATTTCAACAATGAAAATTAATGCAAAGATCCTAAATAAAATATGGCTAGGAGACCACAATAATATATCACAAAGATTATATGTTGCAACCAAATGGGATTTATAGCAGGAATAGAGGGCTGGTTCAAAATAAGTAAAACTATTGATACAATTGATTACGTCAATTGAAAAAAGCAACAAAAATCACATGATTGTATCAAAAGATGCAGAAAAAGGTTTTGACAAAGCACAACACTCATTCTTAAAAAAAACAACCCTTGAAAGCATAGGTACAAATAGATTTTTCCTTAAAATGATAAGAAGCATCTACCTAAAACTATCAGCAAGTATTATCTATAAAAAGGATAAGCTAGAAATCTTCTTAATAAAATCAGGAGTGAAACAGTGGTGCTCATTATCATCAATACTATTCAGCATTGTACTAGAAATGCTAAGAATACCAATAAGAAGAAAACAAATTGAAGGAATCAGAATTTGTAATGAGATAATCAAATTATCTATTTTTGAAGCTATATATGCATATTGAATCTATATTTGTATATTTACATATGTATGTGTTCATGTATACATAGACAGAGGGCACAGGGTTAGTTGAATGTGAAAGGATGATATATAAAAATAAAATTAAGAGGTGAGAGAGGAAATATTGGAAGAAGGAGAAAGGGAGAGATAAAATAGGGTAAATTATCTCACATAGAAGAGGCAAGACTTTTGTTACAATTGAGAGGAAGAACAGGAAGGTGAAAGGGAATGAGTCAACCTTACTCTCATTGAATTTGGCTGAAGGAGGGAACAACATACACATTCATTTGGGTATCTTATTCTATAGGAATGGAGGAAGAGGATAAGAGGAGGGATGATAGAAGGGAGGGCAGATTGGGGGAGAGGGTAATTAGAAGCAAACACTTTTGTAAAGGGACAGGGTCAAAGGAGAAAATAGAATAAGTGGGTGGCAAGATAGGATACAGGGAAATATAGTTAGTCTTTCACAATAGAACTACTATGAAAATGTTTTGCATAACTACACACGTACAACCTATATTGAATTGCTTATCTTCCTACTGAGGGTGGGTGAGGAGTGAAGAAGGGAAAGAATCTGGAACTGAAAGCTTTAAAAGCAAATGTAAAAAAAAAATTGGTTTTTACACGCAACCAGGAAATAAGATATACAGGCAATGGGGTATAGAAATCCATCTTGCACTACAAGAAAGTTGGGAGGATGGGGGAAGATATAAGAGAGAACAGATTGGAGGAAGGGGTATTCATTAGGTTCATTATATTGGGGTGGGGTAATGGAGAGAGGGGGAGAAAAATTGTGATTCAAAGTTTTGTGGAAATGAACATCAAAAACTAAAAATAACTGCATAAACAGATGGGGTCATAAAGAGTTGAACATGAGTGAATAACAACAAACCATTCATAACCTGAACCCTTCCTACCTTTCAAATATTCTTACACTTTACTCCCCTTCCTAAACTTTAATATCTAGTTTCCCTGGCCTATATGTGGTTCATTCACATATGGCCCTCAATGTTCCCTTTCTACATTGTTGTACTGGCTGTGTCCTGGACCTGGAATACTTTGCTTTTCATATCTACCTCTTAGCTTCTTTGGATTCCTTTAAGATTCAGGTCAAGTCTCACTTTTTGCAGAAAGTTTTTTTCACTCCATTCCCCACAATGCTTTCCCTCTGAGATTGCCTTCCATTTACTCTGTGTGTGGATGGTTGTTGTTTTTTCAGTCATGGTCAATTCTTCTTGATACCATTTGGGGTTTTCTTGTCAAAGAACAAAAAAATTTTAAAAAAGAGAAAAATAGAAAAAAAATTTTAAAAAACCAAGTTAAAGGAATAGAATGTTGCACATAATTGATTTGCAAGTTCATATTCGATCATCTTTTTAAAAATTACACTGTTATAGAAATACTTGTTTTATTCTACAAATTAAAAATGAAACAAAAATAAAGCAAAAAAAGAAGATTCTAGAGAATCAGCAAAGACATTGAGACAAGAGATACAGCAAAGTAGTAGCTTACAAAATAATTTCAGAAAAACAAACACAATTTCTGTATAGAAAAATCTAAAAGGAAATCATGGAAACAGAAGTCCCCATGTAAAATAAGTGCAAAGTACATAAAATATTTTGGAGTCTTTCTACCAAATCACAATCAAAACTTGCATAAATCCAATTACAAAACATTCCTTAAGATGATTAAGAACTGAAGTAGCCAGAGTAATATACCTTGTGCATGGTTTGGCTCTGTCAGTAAAATACAAATTTTAATACGATCAAAGTTAACTTGTAGTTTCAGCATTATGCCCATGAAATTATCTAAGGGATTATTTATAGAACTTAACAAAATAATAATAACATTAATTTGGAGAAGTAAAATATCTAGAATAGTAAGGAGAATAAATGAAATGAAATTAAAACTCTAACCCTCAAAATATATTGCAAAACAGCAGTCATTAGACCACTTGGTATTGTTTAAAAATATATTAGATCATTGTAACAAACTAGAATCAAGGGAACCTGGGATGACCTCAATTTCCCAGTGTTCAACAAACCTCACAACATCAATTACTTTCTTAAAAAATTCTCTGTTTGATAACTGGTAAGAAAATTTGAAAGCACTCTAATAGAAATTAGGCTTAGACCAACACATTGCTCTATATTCCAAAATACGTTCCAAATAGATACATAAATTAGTATAAAAATCATATCATAAATAAATTAGACAAGAACTAAATCATATGCCTTTCACAGCTATAGGCAGGAGAATTATTTTTAATCAAAGGATAGAGGCAATAAAAAAGATAAATAAGTTTGATAGCATGACATTGAAAGACTTCTCTGCAAATTAATGCACTTAGGACAGTATAAGAAAGAAAGATCAAATAGGAAAAAAGTATCCTTTTTTTGGTAAGGGTTTGGTTATAGACACACATACATACATATGTGTGTGAATGTGTGTATAGATATGGATATATGTGTGCTCCTTACACATTAGTGTGTGTAAATATACACAGGAAAACATATAAATATATTTCTAAAAATCATCCACCAATAGTGGTGAAAGAATATAAAAGTTCTTAAAAGAATTAGAACTGTAAGCCATCATATTTTTTAAATCCTAAAAATCATTCCTAATAAGAGAAAAATAATTTTTAAAAACATTTTACCTTAAATTCAGGAAATTGATGAAGATGAGGAAAAATGGGAATAGACATTGTTGGCATGGGTTGTGGGATGCTAGACCCTAGTGCATTTTCCAGAGAGGGGCAGAATTGCATAAATTTCAACCAGGAGGTAGTCTCATAGAAATCACAGCCTCAACAAGCTGTTACATAAAATGCTTTGCATAATAATCCAAAGCATATAGAGAAGTCTGGGGAAGGCTCTGGGGTGGTAACTTCTGGTCTGAAAGAGGGCATCTTTTTTTCTTTCTTTTTTTTATTGGTTTTGAGAACTCTCTTTTAAGTGATTTTGATAGCCCTTAGGCAATTTGAGACCTTGGGATTTGGCAAGGTCAGACACGGAGGAAAGAAAGAAGGAAAGGAGGAAGGAAGGAAGAAAGGAAGGAAGGAAGGAAGGAAGGAAGGAAGGAAGGAAGGGAGGGAGGGAGGACAGAAAGAGAAGGGAGGGAGGAAGGAAGGAAGGAATGGAGGGAGGAAAGGAGTAAGGGAGGAAGGAAGGAAAGAAGGAAGGAAGGAAGGAAGGAAGGAAGGAAGGAAGGAAGGAAGGAAGGAAGGAAGTGTAATAGTAATGAAATTTGAACATCCCTTTGTATTGGAAAGCTAAGAGGTACTTAGCACTTAGTTTCAAACTAACCCTCTGTTAAAGAAGCAGAAGATATGAACCCCTGTGTAATGGTAATGAAATTTGAAGTTCCTTTTGTACTTCTAATCTGAGAGGTACTTAGCATCTAGTTTCAAATTAAGCTTATGTTAAAGAAACAGAAGGTATGGACCCCTGTTGCTGATAAAACAGGAAGGGGTTGAATAGGGAGGAACAATATTGTATATAAGGAAATACACTAGCTGGGAAAGTCAGAATTTCTTGGAGCAAGCCACTTGGAGTCTGGATAAAGTGATTTTGATTTTTTGAATGGATCTTATGCTGCTGAAGATTTCTGAGGGCCAGCTAGACCTGCTGAGTATTTCTGAGGACCAGCTGGAGCTGCAGAAGACTGAGGAAGTATGACTGTGGTGTTGGTATTTTATCTGCTTGTGGCTTTGTGAAGCCTTGACTTCCCAAGGATAGATACTGTGAAGGATTTAAGGTGGACTGGACACTGAGCTTCAGTGTGAGACAGGAACTATACAAAGGGCTAGACAAGGAGCTGGGAACTATCTGCCTTTGAACCCATGTGACAGTTTAGTGAATCCTGGTGGAATTGGGACCATAGAAGAGGAACCATAGTAGCTGAAAGCCTGCCCGAAGTCAAGATGAAAAGACCTCTCCATGAATACTGAGTAGTGACTGACCTTGATGTGAGGTTTTGCTTTGGGACTCACTTTGGGAAGAGTTGTGTGATATGGCCAGATGAGACTCTGGGCAGCTGTTGAACCTCACACACACCCCCATGCCCACACCCCACACCCCACTGCTGGCATTGAAAACCCAGATGTTGGTTCTTCCCTCTCTGGTAACTAACTAGGCATGGATGCAATGATCAGACAGCTGGAAGCCCTGTCTGCTGAATTGTGTTATTTTCTGTTGAGTAGTGATTGAGGGCATTGTAAATTATTTGTGATTGTACTTTGTGATTGAATTAAGGACTCTGTGATTAACTAAGTGAATGTACTATTCAGGAGTGGAGTACTTTGACTTTTATATTTTGTGACTCTTAAGGTGGCAGACCTTAAGGATGATTGAATGATTGAGTTGATTGAATGATTGAGTTGATTGAATGATTGAGTGACTAAGTGATTAATTGAGTAAATGATTGCACTTTGTTCAAAACTACGTGACCACTGTGGTGAAAACTATGAAGCCATTTTAGTGATAATTTGTTGTGAATGCTGTATTTTGATTTTCTGTGATAAGTTGTAACATTGTGAATGCTGTACCTTGATTTTCTGTGAGTGTTTTGCTCTGATTTGCTATTGAATAAATACAGTGTTCAATATGCTACATAATCAGAACCTTGAAAGCTATTCACAGCAGCCATCCTATGGAAAGCTGTTTGTGATTGGCTTTACAAGAAGGAAGAAAGGAAGGAAGAAAGGAAGGAAGGAAGGAAGGAAAGAAGGAAGGAAGGAAAGAAGGAAGGAAGGGCAATAAAAGAAAAAAGGAAAGGAGGGAGGAATAGAGGAAAGAAGGGAAGGGAGAAAGGGAGGGGAAATAGGAATACACTAAAGAAGAATGAGAAAGGAGTGAGAAAAACTTACTATTTCTGATAGGGTGTATAAGAAGGTATCCAAATATGGAAGAGTTTGAATATACATACATTCCAAGTGTTTCATGTACAAGAACACTAAAATCAATAAATAAAAAGGTGGGTGCAAGACGAAAAGGATGTGGTGTCTGGAATAGGGTAATATCAGGCTGGGGATAGTCATAAACTCAAATTCCACCTCACAAAAATGAATCACAAAGAGGATGAGTAATAAAAAGAGAAAGGAAGTTTATTTACCAGTGATTAGGGTTTTTACTAGGTGTTGAGAAGAAAGGCAGAGTGATGGTATCAGACCACTTCAGTTTTAAATTACTAGTGTGAGTAACACTCCTTTTTCTTTCACCATCTTCATTGTGAAGATGAAGTGGGTAAGCAATGAGAAAAAAAGTATCAATATATAATTTGAAAGAAAAACGCAATTACTAATAATAACTCTTACGTGAATGAGATAAAGTCACCTAAAAAATGAAGATGTTTGGTAGAGTGTACTGAAATGCTGAATACAAAAGCATCTTTGCAAGAAACAAAATGAAGGATATAGAGTTAAATGACAGGTTGTAACAGAATTTATTATTCCTTAAAAAAAAATTTAACAAAGCAAGAGGAAGATATTGACCATCTTAAAGAAGGCAACAGTAAAATTAGACATAGTTTAAAAAGATAAAACAAAGAAACTATATAAGCTGCTATAGATCATTCTAATACTTAATATGTAGACACTATAACTTAGCAAATAAGTACTTGAAGAAAATAACTTTTTTAATATTTTATTTTATTTATTTTAGTTTACATCATTCATTTCCAAGAGATTTTGAGTTACAAATTTTCTCCCCATCTTTCCCCTACCCCCCCAAAACAGCCATCCCTTTGTATAACCCCTCCCGCAATCTAATCTCTCCTATGTCCTCCCCATCACTCCTCTAACTTTCCAATAGGGCAGGATGGATCTCCCTTCCACAGTGCCTGTGAATCTTAAGTTCCAGCTGGATGTAGTTAATAATAATAATAATTGTATATATATACATACATATACATATATATTTTTAACATTTGATTGTAGAGCTTTAAATTCTAGATTCTTTTTCTTCCTCCCTCGTCAGCCACCCCCACTGGAAGAACAGAAAATAACTTTTGAGAGAAAAAATATTTAGAGGGAAAATTATATCAAAGAAGAGATAAATGGTTTAGAAAAATCATGTTATTTTAATGGAACAGAAATTTATTTCACAGTAATGTGACAAATGCACAGAAATTTCCAGGAATTTTATAAACTAATGCAAAGGAAAACCAGTAGAAAAATTTACACAGTGACCAAAATAGTTTAAAGGAACACAACATTAAAGATTTCACACTTGTAACCAACATAGTTAACAATGATGTCAAAAGACTGAAAATGAACGTGTCCCAAACTACTTGGAAAAGGTTTATGGCACACAGGAAAAGAATGAGACATACATTTTCATGCATAGTCAATTAATTGTTTGTAATGTTTGTTTCATGAATAGTTTGTATTTGAAGATTGGCTGATTTAGTATTGAGTGATATAAATGATAGATGGAGAGAGGTAGGGAGTGAGAGAGGAAGAAAGAGAAGGAAAAGGAGAGAAGTAATGGGAATGTGAGAGAAAGAGAGAGACGAAGAGAGAGACAGACAGAGACAGAGGCAGAGAGACAGAGACACATAGAGAGACAGAGAGATGTTAAAACTTAAAAAAAACCTAAGCAATAAGAGGTTTCAAAAAGGGAACATGACAAAAAGGGAAATTGTGGTACTAACTTTTAAATTTAATTTATACTTAAAAATAAACAATGTAACCAAAATTCATATTTATAAAGTTTTGAGGATTTTTTTAAACATTGAAATTTCTATTTGTTCATAGCTGTATAGTTTATAATAAAAATAAAAATATTTAAAAGGATAAGTACAAGGAGGGTCAGCATAAAGATTTCTCTTCTAAATCAGAAAAGAAGGAGGGGGAGGCAGAATTAAAGATATGACTGAGAATTTTTTTTTAACAATAAATTTTCATTCCAAGAAAGTCTGTATGATAAATAATACTTGCTGTGTTGAGAATTGTCCATCTTTTCTCTGCTTCCTTGTGAGTTTTCTTTTGTTCCTGGCTGTGCAGGTTTTTACTTTGTTCTTTCGTCCCTCTCCCATCCCACCAGAAGACTACAATAAAGTTTAGATATGTTTCTCTCTGGCTATATATACATATATAAATACATATATATAGAAATATACTTTCCCAGGCATATTCTACTATTGATGTTTATTTTTACGCTTGTGCATATCTATTATTTCCTGTCCCTCCTACCTCCTCTACATATACCCACTACCATGTCCTCCTATGACCTGCTATAATGGCAAGCAAAGAAGTACTTAGTGCCTTGTTTCAACTACTTAATTACTTAGAACCTTGTTTCAGTTCAAGTTTATTTTAAACCTTGTCTATGATTATATCAAGTCTTTGTTAAGAAATGGAACTTGTGAACCCCACAACTTGTGAATCCCTGTTGCTGATATAACAGGAAGAAGTAGAACAGGGAGGAGCTAATGACCATATATAAGGAGAAGACCAAGCTGGGAGAGAGCAAAACTGAGAAAAGAGTACTTGTGCTGGCAGAATGGAGAAGGGAAACTTTGTGGTGGCTAGGCACTTTGTTTTTCTGCTATGTTTATGTTGATTTTTGTTTGTGATACTTTGTACAGAAGCACTGGGATCTTACTGGAATCACTGAAATAAGATTTTCTTGTCTGTTTACTGAAGTCCTGGAGGAGGGATTCAGAGGTCCTGGGACTGTACTGACAATTTGTGTTGAATTCTCAGAGCTTGTATGTGGGTCTGTGTTGATTTCATAGACAGATAGTGAATTGATGATGGTGCCGGCAATGTGGATGAATGTTGTTTTGGCTCTGTTAAGTTTTTTCTTCCCAGAAACAGACACTGTGAAGGACTTGAGGTGGACTGGACACCATGAGCTTCAATAGGGAACAGGAACTAGACAAGGAACTGGATGACCAACTGGATGAGGAGCTAGACAAGTAGTTGAGAGCTGCCTACCTTTGAATTCAAGTGACAGTTGGGTAGATTCAGGTAGATTCAGATTCAGGCAGTAGCTGGGACCATGGAAGAAAAACCATGGAATCTGAGAGGCACCCTCAAGTCAAGATGAAAAGAGGTCTCCTTGGGCACTTTATGCTGACTGAGAAGATTATGATTTATTGTGGCTTACGGGTGGAAGAACTATGTACTCTGCACCTTGTACCTCTTAAGGACTATTGAGTTAAGGATGTTTGAAAACTAATCTCCAATTAAGAAAAAAGAAGACCTTTTTACTCAGAGATTAAGACAATGTGATCTAGGGGTGGCGTACTTTGTGTCCCCTAAGAAGGCTTGCTCCTTAAGGATGATTGAGTTAAGGACTTACTGAATGATATCTTTTGTTTAAAACTGTGTGGCTACTTTGGTAAAAAAAAAAAAAAAAACACTATGTGGCCATGCTAGTGATAACTTGTTATGTTATAACATTGTGAAGGCTGTACTTTGGTTTCTGTGAATGGTTTGCCTTAATTTACTGCTGAATAAATAGAGAGTTGACTGTGCTATGTAATCAGAACCTTAAAGCTCTTCATAGCAGCAGTCTTCTGGAAAGCTTCTTGTGCTTGGCTTTACACCTGCATAGCCCCCTCCAAGGATCCCTCCCCTATTATCCCATTCCCAGAAATCTAAAGATCCTTCTATATCCCTTTTTTACCTTTTCCCTCACTCTCCCTCTAAATATCCCTCCCTTGTCCTCCCCCCCTTCCTATGCCTCTACCATTTTATTTCTTCTTAATTTAGAAGACTTTTATCTTGCTCTAAATATATATGTATTATTCTCTCTTAAATCCACTCCTGATGAAAATAGATTACCAGAACTAGCAGCCCTCCCTCCCCATCTAATTTTTCTGTATTTATTCTTCCTCTTGTACCTCATTTGTTTAAAATAATTACTCTTTCTAGTTGTTCCTAAATGGTTTTACTTTTTAAACTCATATCATATTTTGGTTTACCCCCAATCTTTCTTATGAGCTACCCAATTATTAATAAAAATCTTAGACATGCATTTTATATTTATAAAAAGTAATCAGTCTGTCCTTATGAATCCTATATAATCAGTCTTTGGTATGAATCTTATATTTTTCTTGGTTCTTCAATTCCATTGAGTTCAGGAATTTTTTTAACAAAGTCTTGAAAGTCAGAGAGTTTGTTAAATATCCATTTTTTTCCCTTCAGGATATTATTTAACCTTGCAGACTATGATAGTTTCAGCGAGAGCCCCAGTTCTTTTGCTATTCAATATGTTGTGTTCCAAGACCTGCAGTCCTTTAATGTTTCTACTGCTAGGTCTTGTATGAGCTAATTGTGGCCACATCATCTCTAAATTGTTTTAATCTTGATGCTTTTAATATTTTATCCTTGAGGTGGGTGTTTTGGAATTTGACTATCATATTCCTATGAATTTTCCTCATAGGATCTCTTTTAAGTGGTGATCAATGGATTTTGCCTATTTCTACTTTGCCCCCTTGTCCTAATGTTTCAGGACAATTTTCTTTAATTTCTTGAAGTATTGTATCTAAGAATCATAACTTTCAGTTAGTCTGATTATTTTTGTATTTTCTCTTCTTGATCTAGTCTCCAAATCTGTTGTTTTTCTCATAAGATGTTTCACTTTCTCTTCTATTTTTTCTTTATATTTTATTTAATCATTTCTTGATCTCTTATAATTTCACTGGTTTTACATTGCCCAATTCTAATTTTCCAGGTGTCATTTTCTTCCTTAGGATTCTGTATTTTTTAATAATTAGTTGACATTCTTTTATAGCCTTCTTGTTTTTCTTGGATTCTTTTTTTTTAGTCTTTCTTCCATCTCTATCATGTGATTTTTAAAGCATTTTTTTAAAGATCCTCTATGAATTCTTTATAGGGAGGTGAACATTTGACTCTTTGGGGGTTTCTTTACTTTAATATCCTTCTCTGAAGATGGACCCTGGTCATCTCTATTCCTATAATAGCTTTCTATGTTTGGATTCTTTCTCCTTTGCCTATGCATTTTTTGTGCTAATAGCTTAATGTGTGTAATTACCTCTAGCCCTGGGGTGTGGGAAATGGTGCCTCTTGCCCCAGATCTTCAGTTCTTCCCTCTATCCTGGAACCCAAACCAAACCTCCAACCTCTTCTAAGTGCCCACAGCCAGGGGCCTTCTGCCCCACTGCTTCTGCACTCACTGGGCATGTGCTGGTTCCTTCTCATCCCCACTGCTTTTTATAGCACAACTGCCTCTGGCATTCCTGGTCAGCAGAGGTTCCCTCAATCTTCCTGGGCTCAAATTACCACCTCTCCTTACTATTCCTGGGGCAAAAATTCCTATATCTGGGACCAAGACAGCCTCTCAACCTACTAACCCCAGGGTTTGCAGCTTGTTGTTAAAAGGGATCCTACACTGGAGGTATTTACTCTTCACAGGACCAAACCTTGACCTGAGGTTTTTCTTCTTTCCTCAGACTGTCCCAAGAAGCCCCAGGCTGTGCCCCTATTCTCGTTTTTCTTCACCCACACTTTTTTTGCCCTAATGTGCTATTTTAACTCTTTTGTGTGGAAAAATCTTGAGAGCTTGGTTCTGATGTACTCTGCCATCTTCCCAGAATCCTCTGGTTATGACTGAAAATGTTTGGTGAATTAACATGTGAGGGATTATGAAAGATTGTTTTATGTAACATTCCAAGAATATAATCAGGAATAATACTTTATCCTCACCTTCTACATAATATAATAGGTTTTCATAGGGAGCTAACTGAAGTAAAGAAAGGAAAGAGTTAGTGTTCATATTAGTTTTTACAAGTATACAAGTAAAAAAAATTAATAAATTGAACTTTTTCATGGAAAATGACATTGAAGGGAATGTAATAGCTAAGTACTATAATTATCAATTTACTTTCTGAAAAGAGCATTTAAAATTTGGAAACATTTAACCATCTTCAAGTTATTATCACATTGTTTTACTTTTACTGTTTCATAATATTTTCCCCCATGAGTGCCTCCTGATCCAGAGCATCTGTGCATAATTCAAAAACAGCAGCTGAGATTGTGCTCTAAGGAGTGGCTCAGAAAAACAGGCTTGTTTCAAGAGAGAAACTTTAGGAAGATCTAAGAGTTCAACTACTTTGTGTATAATGGAGATGTTGCAAATATGTTTCAGAGATGTGGGGAAAGAAAAGAAAAAAATATTTTAAAGAAGAAAATAAATGAGAATTGCAACCAGAAATGAGCACAACTGTTAAACTGAGAATTTCTTTGCAATTTCTGGCAAAGGCACCAACGTCCTTTCACTTGTCCAGGTTCATAATCTGATCTTCAACTCCACTCTCACTTTACCTCATCTCTGATATAACCAATATATTGTTAAATCTTGACATTTCTACCTCCATATTTTCACTGGTATAGTTCCCCTTCTTGCTACTAATGCAACAAACACTACAGTGCAATACCTCTTCATCTTTCACAAAGGCTTCTGTCTGGATTCTCTACCTCTTAGTCTCTCCCCAATTCATTCTCTCTTCACAGCTACCAAAGCAAATTTCCTTAAGAACATATCTGACCATATAATTTCTTTGTAAAATTAACTCCACAGGTTTACTATTGACCCTAGGATAGAATATAAATTCTCTGGTTATCTTTTAAAATCCTCTACAACCTTTTATCATCCCTTCAAAGCCTCATAATATATTACCACCACCATCAACACTATCATAACATCACAATCTGTTCCTTCCCTTAGCTTCTATTTACACTGTATTTATCTTTTGGTTTATATACATGGTTGTTTGCATGTTGTCTCCCCCTTTAGAATGTGAGTTTCTTAACACCTGGAACCCTGCTTGTGCCTTTCTTTTTATTCCAGTCATTATCTAAGTGCATGACACCTAGCAAATGATTAATAAATGCTGCTTGACTCATTCTGCAATTCAGCCAAACTGACTTTCTCTATTTTCCTTTCTCTCTGTTCTTCACTCCTCTTTCCATCTCCAAGCTTTTGTACTCTCTTTTCCCCATGGCTGCATTGGATTCTCTCTTCACCTTGACCTTGCAGAAACCTTCTCCTCCCATAAGACATAGCTCAAGCATCACCCTCTACACAAAATATTTCCTGACTTCACATTTCTTAAATTAACTTGAATTTAACTACTTTGTATATATTTACATATGCATTTACTCTATTTATACTTATACATGTTCTTCTTGTCTCCCCAATAGAATTAAAGCCTCTTACAAGAAGGAATTATATCATTTATTATTTTATATCTTTAAAATCCAGCAAAATGCCTGGCATAAAAAATGAATGCTTAATAGTACTTTTTGGTTTATTGATTTTTAAAATCAGATGTCACAATATAAGTGATTATGCTTAAAGACCTTGGTGATTATTTAAGAATAGCCTGGCATTTCTACTTCTGAGCTAAAAGTCTTTGTATTTTCTAATCAACTATGAACTTTTGTCTCCTTTATGACTATGTAATACTCAGACAAAGTGATAAGAAAAAGTAGAAAAAAATTGACTGTAAATAGGTAGAGAAAGTTAAGTAGTGAAGTGATTAGCACTGGATACTACCTCAACACCTACTAGCTATGGGGCCTTATGTGTTTGACTTAACCTCTGTTTCCTTCACTTTCCCGCTCTGTAAACCAAGAATAATAATAGCATCTCCCTCACAGGATTATTGTGAGAATAAAATAAGATAACATATATAAAGTCTTTTGCAAATTTATATAAATGTTAGTTATTAGTACCAGTATTGTCATCATAATTATTATTAATGATGTTTTATTTTCCACAATTTAAATTCTATAGCATATATGAGAAGAAAACCTGGGTCTTCTTAATCAATCAAAACATTTTTAAGCAACTGTTAGCTCTGTGATAACTGGTAAATTGGCAAGACAATTTCTCAAGTGTTCATCACAATTTTAAAAGTTGATTACAAAATTCATTGTGATGCAAGTTATGTGTTACCTACTTGCAAAATTAAAAAAAATGGATTTTTTAAGTTCTTTTCCTTCAAGTCTTTTTATTTCCCCCAATAATTTGAAACAGCATTGTAATGCCAAGCAAAGGCAACTTCCAAGGTTCGAATTACCAGCACAGCATACCCCATTTATTCAGTAAACATTCACAGAACAGAGAAAGTCAAAATACAGTGTAACTTGTTCATTTAGGAAGTAAGTTCTCAATTCAATTGCAAAGTATCAAGGTCCAAGTATCCCACCCCTGCCCAGTACATTAGCCAAAGCAGCCCACTCCTGGGCAGTACATACATTTAGTCAGTCAACAAAGTCTCTCCTCTCAAATGGAGATTGGTCTGCAATCATAAACAAAGTACATTCATTTGGTCAATCACAGAGCACAAAAAACTCAAAGTCTTCCCACCTCTGAATCTCAAAGGGGCAGGAGAGCACAAAAGGCCATTCACTCTTAAGTTAGAACAAGGTTAAGATACCATCTCAGCATTGAAAACCCAAGGAAAGGCCCTTCTTTTATCTTCACTTGAGGTAAGCCCTCAGCAATCTCAGCTCCTGGGGAGACAAGGCTCAATAAAGCCATAGACAGTGTCTTCATCAAGTCACTCTCTGCCTGTAGAACAGTCCCAGAACCCCTGAAAACATCAGCAAGGACCTCTTCCAGGATTTCTGTAAACATACAATAGGAAAATCCTCCTTCAGGGCTTCTGAAGCAACAGCAAGGTTCCAGGACCTCTACAACAGCAGCACTGTCCTTCACCAGCAGGTGAATCTGGCAAAACAACATCAAAACAGACAGACAAAATACCAGCATCATAGCCATGCCTCCTCAGTTCTTGGCAGCTCTGGGTGGCAGTTCTCAAAAGTCCTGGGCGACTCCAACAGGCTCTCAGCAGTCTTTCTCTCAGCTACTCAGGCTCCATGATATTGGATACTACTCTCCCAAAAGTCCTTCTGGCCTTCTCTCAGCTTGGGCCTCTTTCACAATTCACAGCTCCTCCCAGTTCAGCCCTCTCTCTTCATGTCTACAAGTCCATTTCACAAGTGGGATTCACAAGCTCTGGGTTTTAACACTCAACCCAAAAACCAAGCCAATACAGGGGCATCTCCAAATTCCATTACTATTACTAGCATTACTTTGGATTCATTAACAATGATTCATTTAGTGAATTTATTAGTAAAATTTATTTAGTAGTATTAGTAGAATTTATTAGTAAAAAAAAATCATCTTTGTTTTAATTACTTTTAAAAGTGCTACAGTCTTAAGCTAAACTCCCTAAATGGTTGTTGATTTTTTTAAACTAATATTCTTCCTCACAGAATTTTTGCAAGGATTAAATAAGATAGTATGTGTAAAGTACATTGCAAACCTTTGCAAACTTACATAAATTTAGTTGTTGTTATCATTATCATTATGGTTGTTATTATCATCATCATTATTATTAATAATATTTCATTTCATCCACCTGGAATTATTTGATTTCTGTAGAACATACCAAATGGAAGCCTTTGCATTTTTGGTCTAATCAAAGACTTCAACCAAAGAAGAAGAAATGTGTTAGAGGCAGAGAAAGGTGATAAGAAAGAATGACAGTGAGCAAGAGAGAAAAGCAGAGAGATGAACAGACAAAGATAGAGACAGAGAGAATTAGAGCATTTATCAAGTATTTATCATATACCAGTACTGTCCTTGAAATGTAAGTCCTAGCAACATAAATACCATCAAGTCATATAATTCCTGGGCTAAAGGAGTCAACAGTCTAACAAGGAAATGTTCTGTGGGAATTTGGATTGGCAGGACACACTGAAGACCAGAGTACTTAGAAGCAAAGGTTTATTACTCAAAATTGAGTGGGTAGAATGTGTGTGACCTCCCTGTGTCCAACTCAGTCCCATTAGACAATCCAGGAAATGGTAGTCCAAATACATAGTAAGATGGGTATTTCTGATCAGAGGCCAGAATTAACCTCCTGCCTAGAGTTTATGCGTAAGTGAAGGGGGTGGAATTCATCCATACCAAGATAGAACGCTCATCAGGGAAACATTGTCCTGAGATCATAAATGTAGAATTTTAACTGAGCCACAGCAGGCCAACCACATGGGTAAGTAAGTTATGGCATACTTTGAACTGTCCTATTTTGGGAAAATATGCATTGCATTACAAACAAGGGAGGTCAGCCTAAACCCACTGCTACTCAGGATGACCACACAAAGGCAAGCTAGAATGAAGATGGCCAGGATATGAGGTGGAGGCCTGGATCTGGGCAAGATGAAGTGCAAGCTAGCCTGTCTGAGTGCAGGGAGGATCCAGGAACAGATAACAGCTTATATTTATGTTGATCTTCAAGGCTTGTAAAACACTTCAATTATTTTATCTCATTCGATCCCCAAAACAACCTTATAAAGAATTATTCATATATTCCATAGGGGAAAATGAGGGAAACAAAATTTGAGTTGAGTACACAGGTTCTTGTAGTGTGTGTGTGTGTGTGTGTGTGTGTGTGTGTGTGTGTGTGTGTAAATGTGAAAAGTACTTCTATTTCATATATTTTAAGTAAATTTGTGATTTATATTCAAAGTACTATTTGACTTTGTCTTTCTCTTATAAGCAGTAAGACTAATAGAATCATTGACTCCAAATTAGAAAAGATGCCAAATTTCCTTTCCCAACCCTAATCATTTCATAAATCATACATACACAACAGCCTCAAAATGAGGTCATTAAGTCTCTGCTGGAAAACTGGAAGGCTTCCAATGAAAGGGAACCCACTGTTGCCTAAGGCAACCCATTCCACTTTTGGACAACTCAGATTTTTAGAATTTTTTTCCCTTTATATTGAGCTGAAAAATGTTTCTCTGGTTCACATTCTGCTCTCTAGGGCAAAGTGGAATAAGTTCAATTATTCATTCCAAAAGCAAGAATATTTGAGGATGGTTATCATGTCCTTTCTAAGCCTGTTTTTCTCCAAAATAAGTAGAAGCTGGATAATGTGCTGAGTGATAAAAAAAGAAGCTAGCTTGATATTAAAAGTTCATTTCAATAATGAAGTATGCATTATTTTTATACTTATATAATGAAGAGAATTGAAGCACAACTACACATAGAGACAGCAATAAATGCTGTTCATTAAAGTGCTTTTGTGAAGTCTTTAAAAATCTTGAAACATATTTTGGATTTATACACCATATTCCTTTTGAAAAATGAAAAAAACTGAAGTGCTTAATGATATCAGTGAAAAAGTACTAAGAGGTCTTAGTCTCAGCAGGATTTAAATTAAACCATACACAGAAGGGATCACAACAAGCAGTCATCCATCCTCTGCTTGAGTACCTCAGGGAGTGGAATCCACCAACTCTCAAAGCAGCCCTTCCATTTTTGTAAAGCTCTTATTTTTAGAAAAAAAATTTGTTGGTAATGGTGGTAGTAATGTTTTTTCCCTTGATATTAAACTTAAATTTTCCCTTGCAACTCTCACCCAGTGTTTCTGGTTCTGTCCTCTGAAGCCAAATAGAATAAATCTTCCCATCCTCAGTTACTTCAACTGATCTTCATATGACATGGACTCACGGTCCTTCACCATCCCAGTTGCCCTCCTTTGGACACTTCAGCTTATTAATGTCCTGAACAATGATTCCTAGAATTAAGTGTAGGACCCTGAGTAAAGTCATTTCACATCTTTTTGCCTCTGGAATCAAATTGACAGGCACAGACCTGCATTGGCAAAAGGATTTTCCTCATTGTAAATTGAAATGCTCACTTTTAGGATATTTATGGATGTACTTACAATCATAATGGGGCATGTAGGTATTACAATGAATTGAGCTTGGATATTGAGTCAGGAAAACCTGAGTTCAAATCTAACCATGGACACTAGTTGTGTGACCATGGGCAAGTAATTTAACCCTGTTGGTTTCAGTGTCCTCTGTAAAAAGAACTGGAAAAGGAAATGGCAAACCACTCCAGTATCTTTGCCAAGAAAACCCCAAATGGGTTCACACAGACTTGGACCTAACTGAAATGATCAAATAAAGCAATTATTTATCAACAGAAAATATAATTATGCTCCTATCCACTAGTGCATAAAAAATGTACTGGTAACCTACAATGCATGATAAACATGAAGGGAATTCCATGCTGATCATATAATAACAAAACAAGTACTATATCTTAAATGCAGACATCTAGGTGATACTGTGGATAGGGTGCTGAACACAGAGTCATAAAAACCTAACTTCAAATCCCTCTTTGGAAATTTACTAGCTGTTTCACCTTGGACAAGTCATTTAACCACTCTATGGCTCAGTTTTCTCAGCTATAAAATGAGGAAAACTCTGTCATCTACCTCACAAGGATCTATCACTTCCTTGGTACTGATACTAACTCAACTGAAGCAAGATGTTACTTAAGAACATATTAGATGTTCTACAAAAATTATCATAGCTAAAGAATTTATCATGCAAATTATAGTCTGGGGGCCTGGAGCAAAGCTGAAATGAAGAGTAAAGGCAGAGACTTAGCTGAACTCTCTCAAATTCCCCTCCACAGAACTTTAAAATAACACCTTAAAATTAATTCTGGAGTGTCAGAACCAACAAAAAGACAGGGTGAAACATTTTTCCAGTCCAGGACAACTTAGAAGTTTAACATCCTTTTTGGTCTGTCTCATTGGAATATGAGTGGAGCACAACGTGCTGGAGGCCATGCCAAATCAAGCTTGTAATAGGCCTTAGGCATGATGTAATGATGCAATCAACAGCTGCAACAGGTAAGAAGCCAAACAACTGGTCATAAGTAAATAACAGGGGACCCTTTGCTGGCATTGGGTGCAAAACTCTGTTTCATTGCTCATGCATGATTCCAGATCACAGTCCCAAGGTGAGGAGGGGAGGCAGCAAGATCAGAACATTGGTCAAAGTTCCAAGGTAGAAAAGAGTACTTGTAGTCCTACTCACATATCAGATACCAGGAGATCATACTACTTGGGAAGAACTGAAAACTTACAGACTCCCAGAAATTACCCTGAGAAAAGCAGCATAACAATCCTGAGACTTGGGACATTGTCCCGTCTCCCTCATAACAAAGTTAGAAGTCAAGAAATAGACTGGAAAACAAGCAAACAACAAAAAAAAGCCTGACCATAGAAAGATATTATGGCAACAGAGAAGATTACATAAGAAAGCCCAGAAGAAGTTAAATCAATGCAGCTACATGCAAATACTCAAAGAAATATGTAAATTTGTCTCAAGAGCTAGAAGAACTCAAAAAGGATTTTAGAAGTCATATAAGAGAAGTGGAGGAAAATGGGGAAAGAAATGAGAATGATGCAAGAAAATCATGAAAAAAGAGTGGACAGTCTGGTAAAAAAAAGGCATAAAAAATTAATTAAGATAATAACAACTTAAAAAACAGAATATGCCAAATGGTAAAAGAGGCACAAAAAAAACCACTGAAGAGAAAAGGCCTTAAACTGCAGAATTGGTCAACTGGAAAAAGATGTACAAAAATTCGCTTGCGAACTCCTTAAAAAGAAGAATTGGACAAATGGAAAGGTATATGTGAAAGTTCTGTGAAGAAAATAATTCTTTAAAAACTAGAATTGGTCAAGTAGAAGCTAATGACTCCATGAGACATCAAGATGAAATAAAAACAAAAACAAAAGGAGGAAAAAATAGAAGATGTGAAATATCTCATTGGAAAAACAACTGAACTAGATGATCAAAAACAAAAGATCCTAGACATCATAATTTAACAAATTATTGAGGAAGACTTCCCTGATATCCTAGAATCAAAGGGTAAAGTAGAAATTGAAAGAATCCACTGATTACCTCCTAAGAGAGATCCCAAGGGGAAAACTCCCAGGAATGTTATAGCCAAATTTCACAACTCACAAGTTAAAGAGAAAAAATTGCAAGCAATCAAAAACAATTCAAATATTATGGAATGACTTTCAGCATTACACTGGAAATAGCAGCTCCTATGTTTAAGGATTGGAAGAGTCAGAATGTAATGTTCAGGGAGGCAAAGAAGCCAGTATTACAACCAAGAATCACCTACCCAGCAAAGCTAGTATAATCTTTTGTGGGGAAATGGACATTCACTGAAGTAGAGAACTTTCTACCATTTCTGGTAAAAAGACTAAAGCTGAACAGAAAATATGATTTTTCCAAACAAGACTCAATAGAAGCATAAAACAGTAAACAGAAAAAAATAACAAGGGATTCAATAAAATTAAATTGGTCACATGCATTCCTACCTGGACAGATAATACTTGTAACTCCTAAGAAATTTATTATTATTAGGGCAGTTAGAAGGAGAATGCATAAACAGGAGGCATGGATGTTAGTTGATCATGATATCCAAAAACTAAAATTAAGGGATGAGAAAGTGGGAGGTACTGGGGAAAAGGGGGAGGGAGAGGTAGAATGAGGTGAATTATTTCACATGAAACAAGTGTTAAAGAGATTTGGCAATGGAGGAGAAGATTGGGGTGATGGGCAACAAGTGAATTTTACTCTCATCTAAATTGGCTGAAAAGAGGAAAAAAGAGGCAGATTCAAGTATAGAAATCTAATTTGCCCTATAGGAAAGTAGTAGGGGAGGGGAATAAGAGAAGGAAGGGCCAATAGAAAAGAAAGCATAATGTGAGAGACAGTGGTTCAGAAGCAAAACACTTTTGAGGAGAGTCAGGGTGAAAGGAGAGAGAGAGAGAGAGAGAGAGAGAGAGAGAGAGAGAGAGAGAGAGAGAGAAATGAATAGACAAGGGGAAATAGGATGGAGAGAAACACAGTAATCATAGGTGTGAATGTGAATGGGATGAACCAATCCAAAAGTCAGAAATGAATACCAGAATGGATTAAAAAATAGAATCCTACAACATGTTGTTTTCAAGAAATACACTTGAACCAGAAAAATACACAGAGTAAAGCAGAATCCAATATGTTTTAGCTGAAGCAAAAAAAAAAAAAAAGCAGCATAGTAATCATGATTTCAAACAAAGGAAAAGAAAAAATAGATCTAATTACAAGTTATAAGCAGGGAAATGACTTTTTCCTTAAAAACTAACCATAGACAATGAAGCAATATCAACGCAAAACAAATGTACAGCAAATAGTATAGCATCTAAATTCTTGAAGGAACAGTTATATGAATCAGAGGAAATAGAAAGTAAAAATATACTAGTGGGAGGCCTAAACTTTCCACTCTGAGAACTAGATAAGTGTAATCAAAAAATTAACAAGAAAAAGTAAAGGACATGAACAGAATTTTAGACAAGTTAGATATGATAGACTCTGGAGAAAATTGAATGGGAATATTATAATGGATAATTTCAATTAAATTAAACTAAAAGATTTTGGCACAAACAAAACCAATGAAGTCAAGATTAGATTAGAAGAAAAGCAGAAAACAGGAGAAAAATCACAGTAAATCCTCTGATAAAGTCCTCATTTCTCAAACATATGGAGAATGGAATCAAAGTTATACAAACACAAGTCATTCCCTAATTGATAAATGGTCAAATTATATGAATAGGCAGTTTTCAGAAGAGGAAAGTAAAGTTAACGATACTCTAAATTACCATTGACAAGAGAAATGTAAATCAAAACAATTCCAAGGTACTGTCTTATACCTATCACATTGGCTAATATGATAGAAAATGGAAATAACAAATGGTAGAGGGGATGTGGAAAATTTGGGACGCTAACTCAAAGTCCGTAGAGCTGTGAACTCGTCCAATCATTCTGGAAAGCAAGTTGAAAGTGTGCCCAAATGGCTATAAAAATGTGCTCACCCTTTCACCCAGCAATACCACCAGTAAGTCTGTATTCCAAAGAGATCAAAGAAAAAGGAAAAGGAGCCATGTGCACATAGAAATTTATAGCAGTTCTTTTTGTGGTGGGAAAGCATTAGAAATGGAGATGTCATCAATTAGGGAATGATTGAACAAGTTATGACATGAATATTAAGAAATACTATTGTGTTGTAAGAAGTGATAAACATGACAGTTTCTGAAAAACCTGGGAAAACATTTATGAACTGATACAAAGGGAAGTGAGCAAAACCACGAGAACATTGTGTATTATAATTATGATCAACTGAGAAAGACATCTATTATCATCAATACCTTGATCTACAATAATCCCAAAAGATGCATGAAAAATGCTATCCTCCTCCAGAAAGAGAATTGATGGACTCTGAGTGCAGATTGAAGCATAATTATTTTTTTACTTTATTTTTCTTGGGTTTTTTTGTCTTTGTAATATGGCTAATGTTAAAACATTTTGTATGGCTTCATATAATTGATATCATATTGCCTGCCTTCTCAATGGGTAAGGGAGGGACTACAGTAGGAGAGAATTTGGAATTTATTTTTTAATGAATTTACAAAAAAGAATTCATCACTGTGAGGTCAGCACTGTGATGATCATTTCTTAACTTAACTAGACTTGTTCTCTAAAAATATGTAAC
Source organism: Pseudochirops corinnae (assembly GCA_028646515.1). NCBI lineage: Eukaryota > Metazoa > Chordata > Mammalia > Diprotodontia > Pseudocheiridae > Pseudochirops > Pseudochirops corinnae. The sequence goes on from CM053587.1 coordinate 191,060,704, forward strand.
CATTCTATCCATTCCTGAGCCCTTGTCACAATTATTTTCCTTTTGGTAGAAGCTTCCAGAGCATGTGGTTCTATGGTATAACCTTCAAATACCATGCCATGACAAGGCATAATAATGAGCTTTTATTTCACATAAAATATGAAGTAGCATCATATATTGTTTTCTAATCATTTCATATATCTCCAAGTCTCCTTGACTGAAATTGAGATCCCTAAGGTCAGTCACCACACTCTTCAATATTTCTCCTTTTACAAAGAATATAGCAGACAAGCAGAGTTAATACCAACTCATCTTTTAGTGATCTTCTGAATATATCTCTGAAGCATTATCATTACTGTTGCTGTTGTCATACCTTTTATACACTTTATTTCACTCATTTTCTCTTTGGTTGGGCTTCCACATATTATTTCCATCTTAGAAAAACTAGCCATAAAGGGGTTAAGTAATTAGTGTTAGAGATGAAGACTAGAACAGATTCTGAGTCGTATTATCTCATTAGTATGTCTTATTGTATCACATTGTAAATCTTTATGTTTGATTGCTCATCATTTTAAACCTACTGCTACTAAAGATTTGATTGAAATATTCTTTTGGGGAAAAACTTCTTTTGAATAGCAGCAAAGAGGCTTCCAATCCCCTGAAATAGAATCTACTCTGTATAGATTATTTATATGCAATTAAATATGGACTGCCTTTATTAGAGGCTTGGGTAATACAAAGTAATGCATAATCTTTCATTAATGTATTTTTGGCTTTCAAATGCATTTAAGAATTGTTTCAATGAGTTTGCCTTTCTAAATAACATTTTACATATACTAATATTCAGTAAATAGGGTTAAAGTTGGGCACAGGAAGGAAGGAAACATGCATTTATTAATTGTCTATTATGTTTTAGTTAATCTTCATGCCAACTCTAAAACATTCCATTATTATCCCCATTTTACAGATGAGGAAACTGATAGTGTGAGTTTAAATGACTTGCCCATGGTCAAATAGCAACTAACTGAAGCCACATTCCAACCCATGTTTTCCTGATTCTAGGATTCAGGAAGACCTAGGTTCAAGTCTTACTTCTGAAATATGTGAGATATTTTAATTAACTACTATATAATTATTCAGTACTTTGGGGGTAACTTTTGCTTCATTTAACAACCTATTTTTATTGATACCTTTAAAAAAAACAAAAAACCTTTGTTTGACCCTGGGCAAGTTATTTAGCCTCTCAGTACTCAGTGCAATACTCTAAAACTTTAAGTTATCAATGGTTGCAGATCTACCTTATTTGAGGAAGTCTTCACTGATTGTTTCCTATACTTATGAAATCACAGTTCAGCTCCCTAGGTTAAATTTAATTTATAAAACATCAAATGACAGCAGGTAAGAGAGTCAGAAGATGTTGGTTCATGGAAAAGCAAGCTTGTTTTCAAAATGTTACCACTACTTTGTAAAATCACATAAATTTTCAGATGCGGTTGAGGTATTAGTTGGTTTTGTTGAACTGCTTTTCCCCCTTTTCTGTTTCAACTTTTGCCGCAAGGGATGACTCACGGAATAGAGGAGGAGAAGAGTTATATTTGGAAATGAAGGGTTTTTTAAAGGTATCAATACAATAAGTTTTAAAATAAATAATACCCCCAATGTACTGAATAATTATTAAGAAGTTAATTAAAAGTTTGTTACTTTTCAAACACTATGCAATCTGTTTTAATCTATTTTATAAACTTTATGTATGTTATTTTATACACATTTTTGTCCAGAAAAAAGCAAGTATTTCCATTACATTGAAAAAGAAGGTATTTTGTTGTTAGCTGGCAAGTATTGATTTAAATATATTTGCCTGTTCATCTTTCTTAAAATTCTCTGAACTTTATTTTATCACACAAATCAATCTACAAAGTAAAATGTTACTTATATAATGGATGTACCACAAGACTCTACTTTGTGTGAGCAGAATGTTTTAGAGAAATACATTCAGTAGATCTACCTACTTTACAAATTACTTCTGTCATAGCTATGCAACATTAGATTATGGTTCTATAATATTTTATGGTTTTCACAGCACTTTACATAGATTTTTGCATGCCAACAGTTCTGGGAGACAGATAAGACAGGTTTTATAATTTCCAATTTACAGAGAAGGAAAGTAAAGATCAGAGAAATTAAGTGACTTGTTCATGTTTACACAGTCAGCAAGGATCAGAAGAGGGATTTGAAGACAAGCATTCTGACTTCAAGGTCAACGAGCTTTCTATTACTCCTTGCCCTTCACTGTAGATTGTATCCACATTGACTTCACCATAAAAGCAATTCTGCTGGAAATTACCCTGTAAGAGATATCTTGATTGCCACAGGAAACAAGGTAAAACATCCCTCCTACAAAGAAATGACACACTTGCTGCTATAGGTCAGTGGTTCTCAACCTGTGGGTTATGTTCAATTTAAATACATCCTGCATATCAGATATTTAAATTATGATTCATAACAGTAGGAAAATTACAGTTATGAAGTAGCAACAAAAATAATTTTATGGTTACAGTTATGAAGTAGCAACAAAAATAATTTTATGGTTGGGGGTCACCACAACATGAGGAACTGTATTACAGGGTCACGGCATTAGGAAGGTTGAGAACCACTGCTATAGGTATTCATTGGACAAGAAATTTTAGAAATTTTGCCCTATCTGAATATATAACAAAATGTTTTTATCGAGCGTCTAAGTTAGAGTGCTATAAGGTTATTTTTAAGGGATCTTAAATTATTCCATTTGAATTTGATTTTATACTATCAGTTAATAATTAAAATATATTTTTCACCTCTCTCCTCCTCCCAAATGAAAAATAAAGGAAAACCAAATAATTTTGTAACAAGTGTGCATGGCCAAGTAAAACAAATTCCTATATTTATTATGTTTGAAAAATATATGTTTCAATCGGCATTCTGGTTCCATCATCTCTGTGTTAGTAGGGGTATAAAACATTTCACCACGAGTACTTTGTAATCAATTTTGGTCAATGTGTTGATCACAGTTCTTAAATCTTTTAAAGGAAGTTTTCTTCCTATTTTTTTATTGTATAATTTTATCTCTTGGTTCTACACTGTCATTATCCATCAGTTCATATAAGTCTTCCCGGGTTTCTCTGAAATGCTGTCTTTGATCATTTCTTTATAGAACAATAATATTGCATTAGATTCATACTATACACCATATTTTGCTTAGACATTCCCTAATTGATGAATACTCCCCTTTAGCTTTCGGTACTTCTACTCTTTAAAAAAAAAGCTGCTATAAATTATTTTTGTAGATATAAAATTGCTTCCTTTTTTTTTTCCTTTGATCTTTTTTTTGAGACCTAGCAGTGGTATTACTGAGTCAAAACTGAGTCAAAAGTTTAGAAATATAAAGCTAATAGTTCCAAATAGCTTTCTAGAATAAATGAATTATGTTATAGCTTCATAAACTGTGCATTAATGTATTTGTTTTCCAAAACTCCCTCAGCAGTTGTCACTTTCCTTTAGTGCCAAATTTGTCAATCTGATGAATATTAGGTGGAACCTCAAAGTTGTTTTAATTTGCATTTTTCTAGTAGTTATTGATTTGGAGTATTTTTTCAAAAGGATATTGATAAATGGCTATATAAAATGTATAGGATATATAAGTATCTTCCATATCCATATATATGTTAGGATATTCATAAGATATTCATAAGTTTGTTAGTGCCCTTTGAATACTTATCACTTAGATAGTAGCTTTTATAAATTTGAATATTTCCTTGTATATATTAGAAATTTGATGTGTTAAGATAAATTTGCTGAAACTTTCTTAGTTTTCTGTTTCTCTTCAAGTTTTTAGACAAGTACTAGTGATCAGTCACATGAAACTCAAAAAGGACAAAGTGTTAACATTGTAATAGGAGAGACAGCATAAGTATTTCCATAGAAGTCTAATACTTTCAGTGGTCTTAGAAGAAATAAAATAAGACAAAGCTTTTGAGAATGATTTTGTCATTTTTTTCTTGATCTTAAAAGAAGAAAGAAAAGAAAACAGAAAGGAATAAAAGAGGGTGGAGGAAGGGAGAGTATGAGGGAGATTCACATAATCTTGATGCACAAGAAGACCTTACAAACAAATAGTTGGAGGAGCGTACAACACCTGAACCTTATTTTTAATCTGAGCTGGTCAAAGGAGAAAAATAGTGAGAGAGTGTGGGAGAGAAGGGGAGATGAGAGAGAATAAGAGGAGGGTATATTCAGGGAGAATTTAAAGAGGACTTTCAAAGGAAAATTCTTCCAAAGGAAAGAATGATAAGTCAAGAGCCTGTAATGGTAATTAGTTTTAATTTGAAGATCCCTTTGTGTTGGCAAAGGTAGCAGGTACTTAGCACTTAGTAATTGATCAAGCCTCTGTTGGGGAAACAGAAGGTATGAACTCCTTTCTTCTGTTGCTGATATAACAGCAAGGGTTTGGCTGAAACAGGAAGCTAATTCTATATGTATATAAGAAAAGCCCAAGAGAGGCACAGCCAGCATTTCTTGGGACCAGCATCTGGAGGCAGAGAAGATACAGAAGAGAAATGAAAATTGAGAACTTTTGGTGGTGGAGCTTCTTCTGAAGAGGAGTCCAGGAGGCTGAAGAGGAGCCCAGGATTCCAGGAGCCTAGGAGCCCCTTTCTCCTGGCTGGATAAGGTGATTCTGATTTTTTTTCTTTTATTTGTTTATTTTTCTTTTGTTACTTGTTTATTTACTTTTAATTTACAAGATTCAGTTCCACATTCACTAGAGTTTCAGATTTTCTTCCCTCCCGCCCCCCCCATGGTGGCGTGCAATCATGTTATAGGATCTTCAAATACTTTCACATTGTACAATAGTTTGGTTATATAGAAGGGTTGTAATCAATGAGTGATCACTGGGAAAAGAAAAAAAAAGCAAAACCAGACATGAAAGAGAACGATAGCATGTTTTGCTTCACTCTCCATTTAAACTATAGTCTTTCTATATCTTTCTCTGAGTTTAGATATCTCCTTCCATCCTGAGGCTTGTAGAGTTGTCTTTAGCTGTACATTGTTGGGGATAGCCCAGTTTATCAAGGTTGGTCATCATATGTACGTTGTGTCTGTGATTATGTACAGGTTTTGCCTGGTTCTGCTCTTCTCACTTAGCATCAATCCATATAAGCCTCTCCAGGT